>JABUIW010000074.1:2525611-2688960 GCA_013363375.1 Menidia beryllina
CCCCCCCCCCCCCCCCCCCCCACCCCCATCACTCCACACCGCCTACCACCCCTAACCTACCAAAGCTCCACAGCGAGCGCCGTGTCCTGTCTCCGTCTGCGCGTCATTGTTGTCCTCTTCAGCCCTGCCTTTGGTCTGCTGCTCGTTGTTATCTCCTTTCCCTCTCCTCGCTCACTCGTCACGCCAGCCAAAACCCCTTCCCCTCCTCGTCCCGTTGTCACACACACACACACACACACACACACACACACACACACACACACACACACACACCTCCCTCCGCACTGAATGGAGCCACTAGCCTCAGTGCCTCCCGTGGTGAGTCTGGATTGAATTCAATTAGGGAGATTGTTTGCCCTCCAGAGTTTATTGGTGAGCTCTGTGGATGATAGGTTTGCCTGCTACCCCGCCTTCATCCTCCTGTCACTCACTCAAATTCACACACACACGCACACACAAACGCGGTCGGCTCCAGCGCGTCCGTCCACCGCTCATCTGATTCACTGTGGCTGCCCCGCCTCCCCACTTTCCCTAACAACTTTCTGGAGGCTGTGCGTATTTTCTTTTTCACCACGCACAGTTTGTGTAACTTCCAGAGCCCCTGTTCTTGTTTCTTATTCTGTCTTCTGACTTGCTACTCAACAGGATCAAGGCAATAAAAGTGCTACTGTGATACAGTGTGTCATATCGCAGACGTGAAGACAACAGGAGTCTAAATCAGTATGTACCTACTTCAGTGGAGCTGCCGGATGGGAGTTTTCAGAGGGGGATGATGGGGAACAATATTTGATCTCAATCCCAAAAGCAAAAGACACATTCCTGGATAATCCCCTTGTTACAATTCATTTGCTTGCTGGCATATTTGTCACAAAAAGAGAGGACAGTAAATGTTGCTGACAGGAGTAATAGGCACAATAGTAGCAAGGTGAAATTAAAATTGTGCTGTCATTTGAATATTATTGAGAGCAGCAGGCAGAAGTTATTTGTGCTGCTGGCTTGTGCTTTTTCAGATAGGAGTTGAAAATCGGGTAAAGACATAATGGCCTTGATCTTTTGTGGAAACACATTTCAGCGGCTTGTCCTGCGACCCGCTGCTTTCCTTCAGATGTCACACTGTGTGACCGTGCACTGGTGCTACTCTGTTACTGTATTAATGCTGAAAGATGCCAAATGAATTATAAGCAAAGGATTGCCTTGAGGATGAATGTCCTGATGCATTCTGACGCAAAATTATGACCTTCGTTTGATGTACCTTGTTTTTTCCTAATTTCCAGTCACTTTGAATTAAGATCTACATCAGGACCTAAATGCAGATAACCGTTTTAATCAGAAATGATCGCAGTCAGGACGGGATGATCATGTGTAGATATTTTCTATCACAAAGCTTAACTTCAGTCCGTCTCGATAATGTCAACCTCAGTGAGCAGTGCTTTGCATACCCAAAGTGGTTTCCCATAGCACCGGCCATTCAAGTTGCTTTAACCATAATGGCCTATGATGACATTAGCCCGGCCAAGTTTTGGTTCGGTTATCTTAAAGCCTTCCGTTTGTTTTCTTAGTGTGATCCTACCCGGGCTTCAAATAATGCAAAGCAGGTCATTTGAATGGAAAGGGGGGGAATTTCTTTTGGCTGATGTCAGCAGTGTTCCGAGATTTGAATGCTGGCCAGTGGTAGTTGACTTTACACGTCTTTGTTGTCGCGTCCTGTTACTTTGGAAACCATGGTCAGCCCAGAAAGCAGCCTGGCTCAAAGATACCAGGCAAAACTTTGAATCCCTCTGAAAGACCAAATTAATTCAAAGGCACGCACAACTTAATGCAGCTTACTTCTAATGAAACATTAGCTGACCTTCTGCAAAATACTATTCTCAAGGCAACAGAAATGTGGTTTGTCACATTGTCCCGGCCGACTGAAATCTGATTATATTTTAACTCACCATTATATGTCCTACATTTTCTGAATTTCTAGATAAAAAATCAACTTTTAAAGATGAACAAATTCAGACTACTTTCTGCAGTCTTATCTCTTTGAGCCTCTTGTGTTTGGTCATTTCGCAAAGTCGATGAAAAGCAGACTTATGCAACAACACTTCAGAGAAAGGTACCGTTCTTTTATGAACTTCAACTTAATTATTGAAAGATGCTTTTGTATTCTCTATATGTGTTTTTGGGAGATATGCAGTATTTACGTATGAGTTATTGTACTCGGTCAGCCTGACTTGTCCTGTGAATTGTGCTGTGTGCGGTGAGCAGGCGGTCGTTTTGCTTGTGGTGCTGCTTGAGGTCAAGTAAAAGGTAGAATAATTGACCAACTTTGTTTTATATTATTTAATATATTCCACACAATACTATGCATTATTCATAAGAAAATCCTTATACATGAAAATCTATTTCACAGCCACTCTGTGGTCTATTATTCCAATTATATGAAAAATCATGGTTAAAATACATCTTATTTAAAAAAAGAAACTAACACACAACAAAGCTGTCTGTGTATAATAACAACTTTACCAACTCGTGATAAAATGATTCATTGTATCACAACTGAATTAAAACAGTGTCTCTGAATCAAGTTCAGGGTGAGTGAGGCTGCTGCTTTGTCTCTCCAAAGCAGCTTGTCAGTCATCGCCACAGACTTCCAGGTGTGTCAGTCAAGTGAGTTATTTACCCAGACGTACGCCTCATTGAGACGAGGTGAATTTAGCCACTGACGACATGACATGTCAAAAAGAAAAAGAAGAGTAATTTTCAAAGAAATATCTGTGGTGGTGTTCTGTAGCCAGCAAAAATTGTGTTCCAATTAAATATGCATTATATAGCTTCACTAGTCACTCACTTTTCTCACAAGATACTTTTTTCTCCTGTCCCATATTGTTTTTCTCCTAATTAAGGGTGTGCAGTTGAACCTTCCACCAGTCCTCACTGGTAGAGGGAAGAGCCCCTTAAACGACTCCAGAGCGACAGGGTAACGACCTCCGAGTTTGACATGGTGCTTTTGGATGGAGTTATTTTTGCTTCGGAAGGGGTCTCCGGGATGTTGGTACAAGCGTCTTGTTATGTGCCTGACAGTTTTGGTGTCTTAATAAAACAACACCCCTGACAGCAAACTCGCAGTGCAGCTCAGTGTTTTTCTCCATCATCCTCTGTCACTGCTTTTCCCTCTGTCTTTTCTCTGTGTGTCCATCCATCGCCCCCCTCCTCACAGAGACCAGGGACAATGTGCCAGCAGGGTCAGATTTTGTCATGTGATATGACAGAACCGGTGGAGTTTTCACCTTTTTTTGGTTTTTCAGGCATGAGTCTGCCCTGAACTTTTGCTGCACCCTGTCCAAAAGTCTCAGCTTCAGAAAGGTGTGCGGCTCTAATGCGGCTCTGCTTGATATGCAGCGGCAGCAGGCTCCACGGTGGAGCCGCGATCTCTTAGGACATTAAGGACCAGATTTCTCCTGGTCTTTTTATAGAGGATCATTCCGTCTTGTTCGTTTTAGCTCGCTCATTAGTTCTTGCTCCCCCCCGGGGGGCGATTCTCTCGTTTTTGTCTTTTTTTTTTACAAAGACCAAAGCTACTTCACACACTTTGGTGAGAATCCTGCCTGGCTATCACTTAACGAAATATCATTCCCAATCCCCGGCATTTCCATTGTTGTCAAGTCCCAGTCAAAAAGTGCCTGTGTGGTCAGCACAGCTGCTGCTGCTGCAGGTGAGAAAGAAGAAAGGGAAAATAAAGTGCACCAGAGAGGAAAGAGACAAATGAATAATGATTGCACACACTTCCTTTTGTTGGCAGTGAAGGCTCTGAAGCACATGATTCGCCCTTTCTTGATTTTTCTTCCCCCAATTTCCTCCCTCCCCTTGGCTAGAACCTGTGAAATCAGACATCCTTCTGTGCCCGTCAAAAAATAACCAATACTCTGCCACTCTCAGCTGGCTGTCAGGAGAGTTCACCTCCTGACAACTCGCGCGCATGCTGAGATAATCAGAAGTTGTCAAGTGTGAAGTGTCCTCTGCTTTTACCGAGTGCAGTTTGCGTTTGCCTGGTCCGGCTTCAGTGCTTGGCTATGGCGTAGGTGTGCTAATGGCCTCTTCATCAATGGGGATCATTAAATAATGTCTGAGACGACATATTTGGCAGCAAAATTGTTGTTTAGCAAAGGAAAATGGAGATGCGGGAGAGCTGGGGCCTGTTGTCACTGCTAGCCAGCTCAGTGATGTGATGGAGGGCTTCGTTCGCTTACGTGACCTACCGTGATTACACATCATTTTCAAGTACACCCAGTGCTGTCTCTTTAAATATGCCCGTGTGGTTCATAAAAATTTAATTGACATATTTGTTCTTCATATGCATATAGTCAGCTTCTCCACCTCTTTGAAGGGAAGCACCTGTCTTATAAAAACACAGGCAGTGGAATTATTGATTTGCATCTGTTTATCTGAGATGAAGGCGAGCACCTCCCCCCTGTCAGCCCCGGAGGCGGTGTGCGAGGATCCCAGAGGTGCCATGCCACTTGTCTGTCCTTTTTTTTTTTTTTTTACAGTGGTTCTAAACTGTGGATGGGGGCCGCAATCTGTTTCTTCCCTCCCCTGGATTTTATTTACAGCCCCAGTCTGGCAATAAAGGACAAAATTTATGACCTACTTTTTAATTAGAAATAATGTCTTGTAGAGTTTAAGTGATGGATGGTTTAATCAATATATAGACTGTGGCAAGCCCAATGATAAACGCTGCTATTGACAGTGTGCAGAGTAGCCTAACTTTACACTTTGTCTTTCAAAGAAATATGGAGTGTTTTGTTTGCCGATGGGAACTGTACGTTGCCCCTTTCTCCTTCCTTCTGACTGTCTCTTCATCCTCTGTCAACATTTATTTTCCCAACAGGCTGATATTTTCCAAAGCGAATCAACCTCTGCTGTCACTCCATATTCAGGTAATTATTTTACCCCGATGGAAGACCGTTGTGTTATGTGACACGTTTCCTTTTTCAGTTTGGAATGAAATACGAGCGGAAGGTTGTTTTGGATGAATGAAATCAGACAAGCTCATAAGATTCCAATTGTGAAAATTGGTAGATTTCAATGGAAGAGGTTTTATTTGTTTGTAGAGAAAAGAGAGGGGCAGGAGATTTGCAGGCAGAATAATTAGATGGGAATCGAGTCAATAGGGTTTGTTTCCTTGCATTGTGATAATTGCTTAATGCACACCAGAAAGCAGTTTTACTACTTTATGACCGTAATTAATTTGTGAATGGTTTAAACAGCGCCGTGTGGTTTGTATTTACTGTGACAATCTTTGACAAGACACTGGAACGGTATTGGAATTCTGCAACCGTGCTCAGAATGGATCATTTTCAGCACAGACAACAGCGTCATTACCAGTGGCACATGGGAGACTGTTAGCAAATGACCCCCCCATCTGCTAAAAATCTACAGATTTGGGCAAAGTGAAAGTCGGAGGAAGTGTTACTGGCACTGTCAACAAATCCAGAACAGGTATGAGTGCAGATAGTGTGTGTGTAGCATTAGGAACTGGAGAACTTGCCAGGAGGCTAACTTCAGATGGAGAATGCAACAGAAGCAAGACTTCTGTAGCGCTCCACACACCATGAGAGGCGGAGCGAGAAGTATGCTCACTCACTGTCAAAAAGAAGTGGAAGCAATTAGCTCTGGGAACACTGAACTAGCCCAGAAGCTTGCGGTGCAAAATCCCAGCAGCTCCGACAGCCGGCCGAAGACTTGGGTGGAAGCGGCTCGCTCAGGGATATCTCTGGGAACAGGGAAAGCTCTTGGAGATAGCTTGTTTTGTAGCTGCCAGTCAGATTTAACTGATCTTTCTTGTGCCACAGGCCCTTGGTTCTGAATATATTGTCACTCTAGTTTCCATTCGAAGGTATTTCCTCATTCTGTTAATTACTTTGCAGAAATGTTATTTGCAATAAATATAAACCCAGTAGCATATATTATCTAAGCTCTGGTCAAGGTTAATAAATGTCATTATATACAGAATATTTATTGTCTTGAGGATGTCAAGTTTGTCTCTTTTACTCTTGTCTTAATGACATCATAATACTTATCTTTACAAGGCAGACCACCTGCCTGAAAAGTGAGACTAATGGACAGAAAAACCCTGCCATAGTATCACCTGTCCTCTAAAATGGACCACAAAGCTACCCTTTCTCATTGATTAGTGTTGCATTGACTGCCTAGAGCAGGTAGAGGCCTTCATAACGGCTTTGTGCTTTGTGCTCATGGTCTCTGGAATAGAATAACCATGCATGACATGGGGCCTGTGCTATGAGTCCTTTAGTCAATGGTTAACTGTTCTGCGGTGATTCAAAGCCTCTTGGCCGCTCTGTCGCAACTGACCGCTCAGCTGAAGATCCTGACCCGGGTATGTTCCTTCACCCACAGCCCACCTCCCCTGTTCTGTTAGCCTCATTTCTTCTCCTTTCTCCATTCCCTCATTGTGCTGGCATGTATTAGCTTATCTGCTCCCCTTTGTGAAACATAAGCTTGGAGATAAGCAGTGTGTTGGGCTGGGTTACTCCTGTCTGTCCCGCTCATTCCTCTGTATCTTCTAATTCCCGCAGAAACCTGTTTCCCAGACTGCAGGTGGCCCATGTTGTAACGCGGGCTGCAGGCCTGATCTCTCCTGAGCAAACATAGACGTTTAGTCACCGCTGCTTCTTTTGTACCATAAGAGTGCTGGTAATGCCCCAGTATGTATGTGCAACACAAGTGTACACACGGCTAATCTCAGGGACTGAGTTGAAACGTACCACGGGCTGGTATGCAGCATTAGCTAAGATTAACCATGAAGTGAGGAATTATTCATTTGTTCTGTTTGTAGTTCTTCAGTCCCTTGCTGACTGACAAATGGCATGCACTAAGCAAACAGAGTCATATGGGGATATCTAATTGTGATGACCTCATGCGTTTACACTTGTTCTGTGTTGTGGAAAGATGTTCAGCCCCGAGTGAAATCTTTGTCATTTCTCTTTTTAAAGTATGACGGAGTTGTTGTTATTCCATTTCACGATAAAGTATGTTAGCAGGGTGGTGGGGGGACAAACATAAGAAAAAACAAGACCCCGAAATGCTCACTGGTTCTGTTTCCTGGCTGAGGTCATTGCAGACTGTGATCTATATATATGTTCTGGTCAGTTAATTAAGAATTAGACCATGGCATGACCCTCACGATGTCATATGTGGTTAATGAACACCTGGGAATGGTGAGAAGTCTTCACTTCCGCACGAAGGTCTTTGAACTTCAGTGACCTCTTGGAGAAAAACGTTTTTTTTTTTCAAAAGGCTTGAATAAAATTACAGAGCATTATTTATTGTATAGTCAACAGTTTAAGGGTTGGGATCCTTATTTACCAGCTTATGGATGGTTTAATGCATTAAGGGATACGTTGAAATCCAGACAGATTTATAAACCCTTTGCCAAGGAAATACTTTGCAAAGATAATTGAAGTTTTTCCCTTTAATTGTTCAATAGCGTTTGCTGGATGTTTTAGTTGTAATCCTTCATTTTATTGTCAGTCAGACACGAGTAAAGCCACTGTAAATGTGAATAAGTGTGACAGTGATGACAGCAATTACAGTGATGAAAGTGAAGGAGAAGTTATGCTTGTCAGACGTCGCGGAGCTTTAGATTTGTACCCCAGCCAGAGTTTGAAATTCCTGGTGAAGTCTGCGTCGTACGGCTACGGCTGGTGTTGTCTTTGTGTCGGCAGAACAGAGATGTCATAGTGCTGTTTGTGAGGAGAGCGGCACAGGTGGGAGTGTGAGTTTCACAGCTAAAAATACAGATAGGAAAAATTAGATGTACATTCTGTTTAAAAAAAAAAAGAAAAAAGATCCAATTTAACCTATAATTCTAATATTGCTTTTCTGGTGTGCCTGGTGTGTTCATGCCGGATGACTGATTTTATTTTATTCTCCATGTGTATAAAACCAAGTTTCTGCTCTCGTCTGCCATATCGTAATCATTTGGCCCAATGCCTTGATTCGAATTGGTGAATTGTGACACACGGAGTAGGTAGAGTATAATACATCTGCTCACAGGCCGCATTATTTTACCAAATGCTTTTTGCAGGTCACAGTGCATTGGAGAAGGTATGGTGTTTTTTTTTTCCTTCTTCTTTTGCCCTTCTGTCTGTGTTGGCAGTGAGTATGCTCCAGTGCACAGAGTCCCTAGATGGAGTCTGGCAAGCCTAGTGAATCATCTCTCCGACACAGGTGGGGGAAATACAACAGCGGGATTGGCAGTCCAAAGGTGGCACCGGGCCCACGCTTGAGTGAGGTGTTTGCCTTTCTTTCTCTGGAAATGACGATATGTCATGTTTTTTCATGCAGTAAAGCAAAAGTACTTGGGTAAGTTTGTTTTTCTTGCCCACATTGTAAAAGAGTCCTCAGACGATTTTTATGAATAGACATGGGCTTTTCCTCCGGTGTGACTCTGGGTGTTCCTGTGTCTTCCTCTGTGGGTTCGTTTCGGCTCCGTTCTTCGTTTGAGCGTCAAGAGGGCTGTTTCATCTGAGCTCTTGTAAGAAGCTGGTAGCAAGGGCCACTGATCAAAGAGGGGATCCTTGGGGCCAGCCAGGGCCCGGTTCGAGCAGAAGATGTTCCCCGCCTCTGTTAGCACCTCGGTCAACGCTGGCCTTATTTAACCAGTTCTGCCTAATGGCCTGCATTGGTGTTGGATACCCAGGATCGCTTTTCATCTCTTTTGTGCGAGGAACATGGGACAGAACGTGAAGCGCCAGGGATATCTTGTTCCTCTCTGAGACTCTTATTGTGCTCCACTGTGAAGTTTTGGCCAGAAAAATCCCTTTCACAGTAATTGGATGTGAAAGCAACACTTGTGCTTGGCTATTGTCTACGAAGCACAGTCTTGCATTCAGGCCAGTGGTTAAACAAGCCAAGAGAGTGGCCAGAGAAGGAAATGAGCAAATGGGGTGTGGTGTTGATGTTGTCTGGAAAAGAGACAAAAAAAAAAAGGCGCAGGACAAAGGATTTTGATTAACTCATAAATTGAGGAGTACAAAAATGATTTGCAGAATGTGAGAGGAAAGCTTGGGGATTTAAATACGTGTGCTAAAATGTTGGTTTAAGAGAAACGGCTAAATTGGACCTAGATTTTTCATATGGTGCGCAGGAGATTGATTGAAAGATTTGGTGGGCCTAATTGCTGCTGTGCCATCTGCCGAAGTCACAGAACCTGCCAGGCATGTGACAGTTTCCAACAGGCTCTCTGATGAGCAGATGTGTGCAGGACTTTGTATGTGTGTTTATTTAAGCCCGTCAGGCTCTCTTTGCCTTGTGATCACATCTCTTTTTAAGGGAATTAAAGCAAAGCAATCATAATTTCAATATGAGAGAGTTAACATGCAAATCTGCATGGTAAAATCTGTCCTTCCACAGGATGAAATCTACCGATGGGTGGCGCTGCTTTTTGTGACCTTTTTTTGTGTTGTTGTTGCTTTGGGGCCTATTGATAATAAAGACATGGTTATTGTTTCTGTCAGAATTGCTATTGATATAATAAATGTCATCATCTCAGAGTGAATTTCCATAAATCAATCATCCAGTTCCCTGTTCATTTCCACAATGAACCAGATTGCCTGTGGAATTAGACAAAGGAAACTAACAAAATGCTCCTCAGAAGATGTGCATAATTTTATCAAGCAAACTCATTCAGTATTCAGTCAGATGGCCAACAAGGGTATTTGTCTGAACAGAAGCAGAGGTAATGCAAGTCCACTGAGAGATGCAATTCTTAAGTTAAAAGGATTGATTTGACATTTTTGTGAAATGTGCTGATTGGTTTCCTTGTCGACATTTAAATGAAAAAGATAATATTGAAAATGGGAAGCTGCTACCAAGAGAGGGTTAGCTTTAGAAGCAGGAGGACTAAGATAAGTACAGCGGCTATGTTTTTAGTGTGTTGGCTTCTGTACAGAAGTAAGAATTATCTTTAGAAACAGAATGTGTTTAACTGCTGTGAGCAGAGCTAGGCTAACCGATCCCATATTGTGCTCATTAGCCAGTCACTCTTTTCATTCTTCTCCTCTGCGTTTGGATCTGGAACTGTTTGGACGTTTAATGTTGAACAGCTGCTACTATAGAACAAGAATATGTCAACCTCTCCTTTTCTCAGAATGTAAGTACCCATTAAAATTAAAGCAGGAAAGCTGAAATGCAGCCTTGAACAGTTAGTTGAAGATGTTTTGTCGAAACAATGAAAATATCAAGTGATGAATCTGTGTCTTGTTGTTCCTGTTCATAGAAGGGTAGGACCCTATTTATTCAAATACAAATTTCCTGCATGCAACTGCATCCTCTTATAGCCGGTGCATCATTAAAACACAAAGTGTTGCATTCAAAGTGTGATTGCTGGTACATTGATCTGGTCGATGACCAAATCTATTGAGAAATGCCAGTAGAGTTGTGATTACCATCACACCGTTGTTAACACTCATCAAATGGCACTTTATAAAGCTCACATTGCATATATTTTTATTGCATGGATTAAAAACAACGTCCTAAACTTATTTCCTGCTTCTGAAATGTCCCATTGAATAAAAGTCCTCTAAAATTTGTGACACTGACACAGTTAAGGATGGTCAGTTCATCAAAAATAAAAGCCAATTTTTTGAGCGTACCAGATATTTATTTGGTATGCTCTCATATGCATTGGTTGTGTATTTATTTGAGGGTTTTTTCTGAATTAAGTCATTTTTTCCTTTGTTTATTAATTCGTTTGTGCAGGACCGGTTGTGGCTTGGTAACAAATACAATACAGGCTCATGGCCCAGTGGTTGCTCCTCTGCTGTAGAGTGCATAGAACTAATTAAAGGAAACTTTGCAACTAATGAAGCTACAGCTCACTACTCTCTACTTTCAGCCACAAAAAAGGGTATCAGATTCACCTGAAACTGGACTCCTGTGTCTTGCCAAAGGGGGACACCATGCAGATTAGCAAATAAGGTAATTGCGTTTTCATATCAACACGCCAACAGCGTCCGTCTGCTCTTTTGTTTCAGCCAGGAGTTTGATTTAGCTTCTGCGTCTGACATCCGAGGCTCATTAATCATCTATAGTGTTATCAGGATCTATCATAAGTATGAAGGCACAGATTTATATTCATTTTGCGTTATTTTAAAAAGATCATATTTCTATGAAAATTACGGGAAAAGCCAGATGTTTTGTGGCAAGAGAATGACTCTGTGTCCAAGATTTCCTTTCATTGCTTGATATAAAATCCCTCTGAGCTCTGTCATTGAACAATATAACAGCCTCAGTCATTGAGTTATCAAGCGGCAGCATCGGGAGCAACAGCAATGAAAGAAACGACAACAGAGCCAGTCATTGATAATTTTCATTCCAGGCCAAAGTTTCAACTGGTCGTGGTTTTCTGTGAGAACTGTCACGGAACAGCTTTTGCTGACGACATAGGGAGCATTTGAGCTGTCAACTAGCATAAAGAACACAAACAAAAACAATTTTTGGAAGCTGACTATTAAGATGAAATGTCAGTGATGCCTCTTCTTGTAACTGCTATCATTTCTCCTTTGCTATGTTTGGGGACTGTAGACAGGGGACATTGGCATGTTTCATATTCTGCATGCTCATATCCCAAAGTCCCTTTTGTAATCATTATTCAGTAGATGCACTGCTTGGCACAAGGACAAAAGTTTGCATAATTTATGCAAGGCCGTCATCAATTTTTGAAAAATGGCCCCGGCCTTTTCTTGTGCTTTTAACTAAATAGATGCACGTCAGCCTGGACATAAAAGGGGGTCTCAGTAGAGAGAAAACTTTATTCTATATCTTTATCTAAACTTTGAGCTTGTGCAGACAGCAAATTGAGGTTGCTTTGTCCAGCTGAAATACATTTATTTTACTTGTTCTCCTGAGTCTGCTGCTCTCCCACTGGGATAAGGCTACAGCAGTATGTGGCAAAAAAATGTAAAAATAATACTTTGAAAGGCACTTTTTCTTCCTCCCCATGAAGTAAGCTTCTTAGATAAAGTATTTGGAGATGAGCTGAGTTTGATAACAGAGCACCGCTCATCTGGAGGTGTCCCTGAGGGCTCTCACCTGAAGTCTAAGGAGTTATTTTCAGCAGTCAGGTGAAAATAAAGGCCCTTGCTACTCCATATCCCCAGAGAGAACTATATTTACTTTATTGAAGAGTGGGGACAATGTCGATAAACTCCAGTTATTGTGAACCTCTTTGCTTATCTTCTTCATACATCCTACGTTCCATTAATTCCCCCCATTATGGTGGTAAATATTTTTGCGTTGCCATTTCCAATAGCTTGAATTTCATCAAATTGTTACTTTTGTACTGTGATTTATTTCTGTTTTCAGACCATAGAAGGGAGTAGCAGATCTTTATATTGTGGGTGTCTTGTCTTGATGGTATAAAGCTGGAAATTTCCAAACAGGCTAGCTTTAGTGTACAGGCTGCCATTGTCCAGAATAGGATAATTGCATAAGCAGCCTTTTGGCTGTGTAGTGCGCTCCTTTGTTCTTTGGAATATAAGAATAAACATAAAATGCTATGCTTTTCTCCTCTAATCTTAGGTCTCTCGCACAAAATTCCCGGTATGTTTCAATCTCTAAAAATATATATTTTTTTCTTTCTTTTATTTGTGTTTTTTTTAATTTCTTAAATATAGTATAAATAATCCTTATATACACTAAACTGTATTTGGATATGCTGCATCCTGAGCTAATGATTTTAAGATATTTGACAGTTTTAATCAGGATGGCTGGTTGTTCACGTAACACCTCCGCTAAGAAAATTGAGATTCATGGTCTGTTCTACCGCTGCAGTAAAGACACTTTAAGCGCCCTATATTTCCAAGCAGACCCAGCTCATCAGTTCATATTACTTTTCTCTCCATGAAGAGTTAGCATCTCCATTTAAACCTGCTGTTTGCATCTGTGCAACCAATCAATAACTCAGCAGAGTGTGTTATTTGCATGGAAACCACCGCAGAGAAGACAAAATGCAGGCATGTTTGCAGGAAGCTGCAGCTCCCCCAACTTTATAACCATACTTGACAACTTCATTCCATTTGGCCTTCACTAAATTTTATTACAGGTGAGTTTTAGAAATATATGATTTAAAAGGGGGGGGGGGGGCTTTTTTAGACTTCATATACTCCACAGAGAAGAGACTGAATAGTGCACAAATATTTAGAATAGGTTTTCAAGCAGTTTGGGCAGAAGTTCTTTCTATTTCTGTTATATGATTGAAAACAGATTTATGGGTTTTACTGGTTTGAGAGCTTTTGGGATTTATTTTGATTGATGCTCTATAGTAAAAAGTGCTAAAGCCTGTATTTTTGCCAATACGTTAGGATCCTATACTAGAAAAACAGGCGTCACCTCCTCATGCCCTGACCTGTAGAGCCACAAATTCTGAACACATTTATACAACTATTAATTTTTAGCCTGAGCATTGACTACAGTGTTGAAAGACACTGAACACCAAACTCTGTTATGATGTGAGCTTCGCTCCAACATGAACAATTATAAGTCACTTCAGTCAAATATCCTCACACAGCCCACAAATAAAACATGAATCAGTGTTTTTAACCTTGCGTAAGTCTTTATGAAGAATATGCTCAAAAGGGCTGGAAGCAATAAGTTGAGAATACATCTCTGACCTGACTATCCTTTCTCATCTACCAGAGAGAGCTTGAGTTTATCCCTATGTCTGTCAGTTTATACACAACACTGCGGAGAGTTGATATGAAGCCATATGGCACTCTGAACCTTCCCACCACAGTTTTCCTTTCTCACAATAGCATGAGGTCCATTTTATTTATAATTCATGTAGCAGAAGGGCAGGCCTCACATTGTAGGCAAGTCACGATATGCATATTTAAACAATTTAATATCCTCCAAACTGAAGTGTGCTGTTACTGCAAATTCACCAAGATGATATAATTTCTTTTCTAGCTGTTTGATGGTGTGACCCGGGATCTGGTGCTCTCTTAGAACACAGTAATGGATAGAAAGCTGTGCAGATGCATGATAAGGAAACAATGTGAGACCGCAGGGGCTAAACCATTTTATTTCCAATCACTCAAATATGACACCTTATTGAAATTTAAAAGACATCCTTTGCTTTCTTTTGTTTTTATTTTTTATGTTTTTGCTTGCATGTATCATTTGCAAATCTCGCTGTGGGCTCAAACATCATCAGTCAATATGTTTGTCTGAAGTTGATTTATGGCCTTAGCAGTTGTTTCCTGTTTTTGCAGAAACTCCATATGAGCACAGTATGTTCATGCGTCTCACACTCAATTTAGCAGTGAACGAGAGCTAGGTTTCAGACCTGGCAACGGTGGTCTTATTTTGCCTACGTGGTGCAATGTGCATGGGTTTCATGAGAATGTGCCTTGATTTCTGCACTGTCTTGCATGTATGAGTTGCTTAAATCTCACCAAAGGAAAAATAGGGGGAGTGGGGGTAAGAAAACGTACCCAGTGTTATGGTTTGCACACCCTTCCCCCTAGTTTCATCTGCCAAGCCTGTCTAGCGTTCTGTTCTCATTTGTCATTATGCAGTTTACAATCATTGCATTTACTCTCTCTGAAGTAACCTGGTTACAGACATCTTTTTCTAGCCTTACAATAATGAAAAACCTGGGTTCTCTAATTAGGTTATGGGATTACAAGATTTTGCATAATGTGATTTTCGCAGTAACCAGATTTTTGTCTGGGTAATCTGGTTACTCAAATGCACTTTAATGTGAGCGTCTAATCAAAAAGAGTCTTGGATGAAGTCTTAATGGTTGCATTCATGGTGTGCAACCGAAACAGGCAGACTTAATCCAGGGACCCTGTTCCTCACTGGCTGCATCAGATGTGGAAATCATTTTGCGAGGCCGCTTAGTAGTAAGTGTAAGATTAGAGTTCCAGCTAAAACCAACGGAAGCAACAACATTTTTTAAATAATGTTGGCTTCGGTTTCTCAGGTGTAATTACAGCGGGGAACTGGCTACACTGCAACACAGCCCGCTGCTATTTGAGCCCTCATTGTGCTGCGATATAGGCTCACATACTCATTTTGGGGCCGTGTAGAAGAGGTTTACATGCTCTAATGCTCCAAAGTGTATTATTTTTTTCCTCATCATTTCGTACTAATCTTCTGAAACACTCAGTTTTATCTCCTCTCCACGGCCTCCTGGAAAAGCCTCAGTCCGCCCTGTCAATTCAGCTTGTAGCTTTTCATGGAACAGAAAAACACTGTTGAGTCCGTTGTTTTTCACTTGTTTTGTGTGTTTTCTGCTTTGTTATATCAGCCTTATATCCCCCCTCAGTCCATTTCAACAAGCAAATTATGTGTATTGAGTAACAACCGCAAAACTCTAAGTAGATATTTGGTTTTGTCGTCCTAATTCCTCTTTATTTAACAATGGGGCAACGTCCTATGCAGGAATTTGTGTCAAAACAACTAAGTAGCGTATCAGCAGTAAGTAACAGTAAATGCCAGCTAATCCTCATGATGAATTAAAGTTAGAAGTACCGAAAACATGCCAGAACTGATCGAATACCAACAACACACATTTATGCATGACTTATCAACACACTTGTGCAGAACTTTGTCTTAAATGGTTACGCAAGAGACCGTTGTCATCAGTGTGTACAGAGAAAATCGCTCAAATGCACTGAGTTATTGGTACCATTTGCGCTGAGCATTAGTGCATAGATAGAAGCTTGGATCGCTGAGGTGTGCTTCAGCCTGAATAATGATTTGAAGAGTCAGAGTGAACAGGGGACATTTCTCCGTATCACTTCACTTATAACCTGCCCTTTACATTGCTGTGACAGGCCTCTGATTTTGACGGATTGTCTGCAGAGAAAAAGCTCTGCATGAATCTTTTGAGACGGAAAGCAAAGCCAACATTTATTTGGATTCGGAGCCAAACTCTGCGGTGTGAAAGTTGGAGAAAGATGTGCAAGACGTGTGACTTTCTGAGACATATTTCAAAGCAGGCAATTTTGAAGAAATTAACAGTGTTGGAAAGCTCTCGATGTTACCGCTGCCTTATTATTTTTTTTCTTTGTTGTTTAATTATTATACCCACCTCATTCTGTCATTTGTGCAGCTATTGATATCATGAAATTGCATTAGCTGTGGGAATGTATATATGCAAACTAAAATGTCAGATGTGCGTTTCGGCTTTGGGCGGAAGGCAAGGTCAGAGAACATGCTGCTCATATGCTGATAAGGATAAAAAATTACTGCAATTCACACTCCTGTGTTTTATCTCCACACAGTTTAGACAACAGGAAACAGGAAAACACCAGTACATGCTGACACCCTCAGTTTCCTCGAAGAGTAAATGGCCGATTTGTCAAACCACAAACCCTGTCTTTAAAGACAAGGATGTTCAAAATGGATTTCTGATATTTTTGAGACATTTTTTTACTTCTTTAACAAATAATTACTGTTTACTGACTCTGACTTAGCTAATTTTAGTAAAAAGTTGCATTGTATGAATGGAGTGACTCAAAAATTCACCTTGAAGAGATTATTTGAACCCTTTATAGAACCAGCATCATTTTATGTGCTTGTCTTTCAGCTGCGGTTTCCTTTTTGGCCTTCGTCCATGGAGCTCACAGTAGTGCATGAAAAGGGCCAAAACTACAACCCCAGATGTTTCAGGTCATCCTGAAACAGTTTTATGTCAAAGAATGTGGCTTTCTGAGTGTTTTACATTGAGGTTCTATATTTCAGAATTAATAATAAGAGATTGCTCTTATGATTTTTGCTTGACCCATGTTAGTTTTGGTGTAAAAGCATACACAAGATGATAAAACAGTGTTTAATTTCCAAACTATAGAACAAACTTTGCCTTCCAGTTCTATTATATATAAAATGTTTGTGTTATGATGTAAAACGTATGACAAACTGACTGGATCATACAAAGTTTGTGTGAGGTTTCCTCATAAGTTAAATGTTACTAATTTCTCAATCATAATTGGGAAAAATCCATTCCGTTTGATGAAGCCTCCTAAACACAAGATGGTAACAGATTTTTTGAGGGAAGACAGACTCTATACTGGGACTTCGAAGTTAATCTGTTAATCAGAGAGTCATAATTCTGCTAGCTGTGGGTTGCCTTTCATTTCTCACTTTGTATCCGCAGCTTTGCCAGCCATACCCACTCTAAAATTCTTCACATGAGCATTGTGGCACTGGCTGTAGTCATAATATTTCCACCCCTCTCAATGGACATATTGGGTAATAAATATGAGAATGTCTTGCACAGATGATGTTATTAGACTTGCCAGGCTGAAGCATCAGCTGTGTTCATTGGATGTGTGTCAGAGCAGAAACCTCCCCCCACTCCAGACTCCCCCCTGTGCTGATACCAACTGGTCCAGAAATTCCGTGCCAGACTTGTGGTGAGTCCCAGAGACCCCTCTGTGCTCCATTTCCAAGTCAAAAGAAAGAGTCTGGCACTCAAACGTACTCCCTTGCACTTCTGATAAATTAGCAGAAACATCTTCATTGCTTTAGCCAGCTTAACTGGGAAATCAGGTTTGGGATTTCAGGGGGAGTGTGAAGGGGTTAGTGGGAAGGATAAAGTTTCAGAGTGTGCTTTAAAGGTGCCTCCCCTCAGTCCTGATGGCCTGTTGCGCAAGCTGAATAACATTCCAGTGTCGGATTGATACAAAAAATGAAATGAGGAGAATTAAAAGAGAAAGGATGGAAGGGTGGAAAATCCCCTGCAGCTGAGCTCTTGGCACCTCACTAAAGGTGGATGACAGGACTCCCCTGAAATGGAGTCAATTCCATTCCTTTTGAGCGAGTTTTGGATCAAAGCGGATAATCAGTGATCTAAAAAGAACCCATTTCATACTAGCGTCATTGTCCAGACGATTCGATCCGGTCAAAATGTTTTGATGTGAGGACCAAGTGTTTATAGCGAAAAGGAAGGTGGGGATTATGGATTCACTTGAATTTCAGGTTGAAAACACAACTATGTGTGTTCTCATATTAAAAATGATAAAATCAAGAGATTACTCTTGAGTAAACATCTCAGCCAGTCATTTTTAGTTGAGCAGAGAAATGCTAGCAGGTCTCTTTCAGCTAATTTGTGTCTTTTTTTTTGTGGGACGTCATCCCTTTTAAACATTATGAGGCAATACATTTGTCCAAAGTAGATGTAGGCTACTCCCAATGATGTCATTGGCAAATTCTGCACTAATTCTGTATTAATTAGTAAAGCCCACATTAACAGGACACAGTCTCGTTAACAGAACTGTGTCTAGCGTGGTTCTAAACTATTTCCTTTTACTTGTAAGCTGCAGTCTGTAAAGTGAAATGTAATTGCAGAATTTTTCAGCCTTATCCATTCTGCTGATAAATGTACAGCTGTGCTGGTGGAGGCTCGGCCCCTTAGAGTGTGTGTTTTAGATACAGGAAATGAAGAGCAGAATGGGCAATCTCACATAAAAGAACATGTATGCAAGTGTTTGAAGAATCTTTAAGAATGTTTGTGTGCAACTGTCTTTTGGAAAGTAGCCAAGCAACCAGAAAACCCACAATATTGTGTTTTCTGTGGAGGAGCTGGGCGCAAAACCTATTATTTTTGCACTACAATTGTTATACCCTCGGGGTGTATTTATCCAAACCCTTTATTTTAATCCATATTGTGTATTTTCAAATCCTAGACTATTGTCTAGTTGTATGTGGAATCCAGTGCACCCTGGAACAGCCTTTTGTGTGTGTGCGATCATGTATGGAAGCTCAAATCACAGCCTAGCAAAAGCCATAGTTTACAGTGTGTTACTATATTTGACATTTGCTAACTACTGCTGACCGTGGCCATTTCACCCAGGGAGACCACCTCCACCTTTTAGATGTTGTGAGGTTGCACGCTGAGTTGAACCCAAACACATTCTGCCGCTCAGCCGACAGACACCGCACAAGGTCACCGGTGCGTGGGTGTGCGTTGTCACTTGGCTCCACATATAAAAAAGTGCATTAAAAGAAAAAAAAAAAACGGTGCCCCCAGGTCATGGTCTGCCCCCTCCCATGCTTCAATAGCTCCTCTGATTTGATGTGTGAAACATCTCTGTGCTCATCCTCCCATCTTATGATCACAAATGGCACCAGTATAACGGCCATTGATAGAATCAACGTGGAGTCATTGTGGTTCAGTCTTTGTGCACTCCAAAATTACTTCATTAAATCCCGTGTTTGCTGATTTTTACTTTACACAACGCTCTTTAATGACTTAATTAGAATTAATCAGTGTTCAGTGAAATTAAACCTGTACATCCTAGATGGCTTTTTTCTTTTCTTTTCTTTTTTCTTTCCCTTTCTTTTTTAAAGCAGCTCATTGTGTGAGATTGTGCTCCTAAATTACACCGGAACTCCATTAGTCTGAGTGACTTTCTACAATACTGTGGCCCTTTCACTTTTTAACACCTACATTATTATTTTGTATAAATAAACACACTACGTGAATATGGAGGGGACGCAGGTGACTCTAAAAGAAGTGGTAAAAGATACATTTTGTTACTTTGAATGACAGCTGAATTTCAACCAGGTGCCAAGTTGTATCCTATTTTGTAACACAAGGTACCTGGAGACCAGCTGGGATCTGCCTGACATGAGAGCTTTTTGCCTCCACAAGAGAGAAGAGTGTTGTTCTCTTTGTCTGGAGACTAACCCCGTGCGGTCGTTTGCCCAGACCAATCAGACTTTCATCAAACTCTAGTCTGCACTAGTCTGAGCGAGGCCAGAGTCTCCACAGTCAGGAAGCGGTTCTCTATATTTCCTCTTAATTTACTCAGCAGCCAACTGGCTTTTCCGGTGGGGAAAAAAAGGAGGGATGCCCAATTATGGAAGATTATCTCTGGGCATTCTGATCATTTTAACTCAGTAAAGACAAGAGCGGTAACAAGTTAAGGTTCCTCTTTAAATGGTGATGATCAGGACCATGGTCACATGGAAATAAGATATGAGATGCCAGCTTGTTTAGTTTACTTTTCTTATTTAAAAGGTGCTGGAGTGGACTTGAAGTCAACTGAAAACGAACCAGAAAAACTCTGAAACAAATATGAAAAAAGCACCTTGCAGAAGTATTTGCATTCTTCTCCTCATACTGAGTTGAAAAGCCAGTCCTTGAGTGTACCACCGGACGTGTTCAAGTTTGTTCTTGCTTGGTAATCGATCACTTTAAGGCCAGGTCACTGAGGTCTCTACAAGAGGAGCTGTCTCACATATCAACCAGCATTTTCTAAAAGCCTGCAAAGCAATTTGCCACATTGACCCTTGACCTTTTGTGTCAACTGCGTTTGGATGATTATTTACCCTTAAACAATAGCTGCATGAAGAGAAAAGAAGTAAAAGTGCCGTTTAGCAGAGGAATGGTTCACCAGAACACGTCTAAGCTGGTTTAAGTATTTGCTTTGGTTAATCCCTGCATTCTTCAAATGGGTCGTCTTACAATTCTGGTAATGTACGTGGATGTGTTTAAAAGCTTTTTAAAAAATTACATTTGAAGAGATTTGGGTTTCACTTAGAAGCAAATCAAAGAAGTTAATTTGCTTTTGGGGCCATTGGGCCAATAGCACAACATATTGCTGCATTGATTTTTAGTTTACACGTTCAGATTGATATTTTCACATTCAGGGGCATTTCATAGACTAGTGCCTTCCTTTCTCTCTCTGCCTCTCTCTCATACACGGGATCTTTGGAAAGCTTTGTTTTGACTTAAATGTCAACAGTTAAGCGCCTTCAAGTGTCTGCAGAGAAGGAATGAATCTTTTTTTCCCTTTCTCTGCATGCTCACAAATAAGATTGTCGCTTTGTTCTTTACTGTGTGAGATTTTGTTTGGAAATCTACTAAATCTCAGTACTCGAGTCGGCACATTCAGGGATTTTTCTGCCACAACTCTCTGTGGCTAATGTTGGCCGCAGACATGAGAAGTCATTTAGTAAATTAATAAAATACGTTTTGTCACTGAAGTGTCATAAGACCTTTTACCAAGTCACAATAGATGAGTAAACTTCCTGGTGAGTTTCGGATGAAAATGAGGTTAATGAACAATGCTGCTTCTCTGAGTTGCAAAGGAAATGCATTGAAATGTGGGCATGATTGATGAGTTGGACGTTTTGTGGCCATTGCTGGACCCATGTAAATAAAAAACACAAGCCCTCAATTTGAACCTCAGGATTTCTCCATTATTTTCTTCCCTCTTCTCCCTTCTCGTCTGCTCTGTGTCTAATTGAGCTGTGAGTGGATACCAGGTGGAACCCATTTAAATTCCCTGTGGTCGTGACCACTGTGTGTTGCTTGTGACACAATCATACTTCTCGTTTCCAGGCCATTTACAACATATTCTTGCCAGTCATGCCACAGTCATTATACCACCTAGACACAGCCTTGCAGTTTCTGGTCACCAACACAAAGGCGGACATGTCGAAACCAGATGGAAGGCAGAATTAACTTTGTAATTAAGGCCATGTTGAGTGCATACAGCATGATACACAATTCAGTTGTTGAAAATGTGTGGCACATTTGCCTTGTCTAAGATCTGTGCAATTCATATTTTAAGATTTCATTATATTCTGTGCACTTGGCTCAGCATCAGATAATGATATTGAAATGCATGCACCATTGGGATCTGTGTTATTGACATTGGAATTTGCTGTTCCCCTCATTCAGAGGCTGAGCTGAAATTGCTGTTGTCTCTGTGTGTCTGCGGACGTGTCTGTGTGGGGAGGTTTGTGATACCCTCTCATGCTCAAATATGGCAGGGAATGAAGTGTCTATTGGAAAATTATGCAAATGCTGTTAGTGGAGATACAAAATGGAAGGAAATGGAAATCTGCAAAAGTCAAATACAAAAATAAATGGTGAATTTTCTGAACAGATGCCCTCTAAACATGGATTCTGATTAGTTTGGGCTCGGTTGAAATATGATTCCAGTGATTTGAAAAATAGCCTGGTTTGGCTGTGTTCCACACATAAAAGGTGTGGCTTGTATTGTATTTGTTTATAATCTTAATAGCTCATGATGTGTTTTCAGTTGTTGTTAGCTCGGATGTCCATTTCTAAGTGCCTTTCACACTTTAACCTGTTCATTTAAAATATGAACAGTACATATTTGTTGTATTGTGGATACACCACATTTTTGGTTTTGATTTGACCCCATTCATTCTATTTTTTGCACTTTAATGTATTAAACTTGAGTAGAGTATAAAGTTTTAATATCCTACCTTCATTCAAAAGACAAGGTCAGGTTTTTTACCACAGCACTTATACCTGCAATCCTGCCAATGGTATCAATCAGTATCTTTGAAAATCGTCTTTGTCAGCGTTAAACAATTGCTTCGTATTGACACTACTGTCTCTAGAAAAAAATCTATTGAGTCCCTGTGGGTGAGCGGGGTTTAACTTTAAGGTCACAAAGTTTTAAATCTGTGTGACCTGTTTTATGACAGGCTTGATATTTTGCAGTAAGCAGTATCAAATCAAGTCCACTGAAGTCATATAATATACTGCTTTAGCTCTCATCCAAAATCAATCCTGGCAAGATGATGACTTGCAGTGTTTGTGGGCACAGCATGCTATTTGCTCCTGGTAGGTGATTGATGACCAGCATGTTGGGTTGTTATGGTAACTTGCCCACCTCAGCCACAAAAGCGACGGCAGCTGAAGTGAAGGTTTTCTACTAGATCCAATCAAACTGAGATTAATGACCGTCACAGATTACCACATTGCCTCCCTTTACGTCCTCGCCTCCGTCGTTTGGACACTTTTTTCTCCTTTCATTCTCCATCTCTTTCATGTTCATCACCAATTCTTGGGAGTCCATCCCTCTCTTTTTCTTGGCCTTCCTATTACCCCACCTCTTCCTGTTCCCTTTCCTTTGTCTGAGATCCATTTGTGCTGCATTAGGCAAGATATGCTGAGAGAGACGGAGGGGGAGATGGAGATAGGGAGGACGTGGAGAATGAATAGTGTCTGAGCTTTGCATTATAATGGAGAACTGTCTCAGGCAGATTTGTACTGCCTTAAAACGATGCATCCATCTGCATTTATTCACCCGGTTGTGTGTGCTCAGGCCTTTGTGCTTTAATTTCTCTCCTATATGGGAATGCAGCTTGTGTGCGTGTGCACTGTTAAATATTTGTGATGGGAATTGGTTTGTTTTGTTTTGCACCTAGATTTCTTATTGTTTCCTGTCATGGATAGTGCTTGTGTTCTTTTGTGGTTGGGAAGTGTTGCCGTATCCGGAGAGGTTACACTGCCTTTGTGTGCATGGAGGTGTGGGTGTACAGCCCCATTATTTAACCCAAGCTATCAGTCACACTCAACAAGCCTATCATATTGGACTATTTGGACTCCGTGCAGGCTAAAGTTAGCACTATTATCTGCCTGTCACTGGCTAGCTGTGTTGAGGTCCCTTGTGGAAAACCAATTGTGTGAGCGAATGCCTTGCTGCTCCTGGGGTGCACACAGCATCTTTTAAAAGGGCATTTTCCATTTATCATGAGTGTTTTTCACTTTCTCAAAAATGCAGTGGAAACACATGATTATGACCTTTAGTGCTTAATATTCTAAGTTAATTCCTTTAACCATTTTTCAGGTTTATGAGACCAACCAAAAGGGGGAAATTATCTTAAAGACGAGTAGGAAAAGCTCATCTGAGTTTTAATCATCTCAGCTCATCTCTTAAGATTTCTTGGCAAGTGCTCATCAATCATCTTGTATGCAGACAGTGTGTTTGAATTAATAGTAATTTCAAATGAGAAACGTCATTTGCATGAACACACTGTCTATCTCATAAAAATTACCAAGCCCTCCCTGCTGGTGCGATAAGTATCTGGACATGAAACAGCTGAAAATCTGAGACACGGCACTTAACCCAACAACACGATCCCACTTCATTACACGGTGCTACATGGGGGGCCTTCAAACAGGCGTGACTAGTAACATCATACTTGGTATGCCCTCATCAGATAACACTGAGGATCAAGTTTCATTTTGTTGCAAAAGCATGGCTTAGAACACCTCTAGATTCTTGAAAATCATCTCTAGTTTCCTTCAGGTCAGAAATTGACAAAGGAGAAATGCCCGAGGGTGGTGGGGTGGATCGGAGTGATGGCTGCCTCACCAGGGATGCACAGAAATCCATCTTAAAGTTGAAAAATGTAAACAGGATTTCATTGTTCATTTGATTTAATCTGCCAGTGATTTAAAACAAAGTAGTGCACACTTACGAAGAAATAACTCCCCCCCCTCCGTCCGTGTTGCAGACTGCTGAACGGTTGACAGTATAATTATCTTTGTTTATGTGTGGCAATGGAAATATGCCACCTATTTGCTAATTTATCTCTTTAATTTCTGTTGTCTTGTCAGCAGTGTTAGAAATCAATGTAGTTCATGTGTCACACAATTAGTAGTTCTAACCCGCAATACGGTGAGGAGGTAGTTTTTTTTTTTCTGTTGTCGTTCCATTTGTTAATGTCCTTGGGGTAAAAATATTAAGAATATTTGTGCTTTATTTTTCAGAAATGATTTAGAACCACTTTTAGCATTGCCTGCGTGAACCGTGGCTGTGCTTCCATAAACATCCATAAAGATGTAGAATTACTAAATGCAGGGTTTTGTATATCTATCTTCTTACACGTGGATGTAAAAATTCTGTGTTTATTGACCCTGACAAAACATGCAGTCTGTTCAGAGATTCCGTTTGACTGAAAGCATAAAAGCGTTCATCTTCAAGAATTATATTTGACACTTCAATGGTAACACTCAGAGTTAAATTACAATGGACTGAACAGGATTTCTTTATGAGTGCTGAATGGATTTCTTTGTTCTTTATGGGCCAAAGTATTATCCACTGATGGCTGTGCAGCAACCTCAATGAATGACTCACAGGAAAACAACTAGCTGTGTGTTTGAATATGCAAAGTGTAGGCAAAAAGGATGTAAAACAACTGCCATATTGTATTTGGGTTCTGGCTATCTGTCTTGCTTTTATGAGTCGGAGACAGAAACAAATGGGGAGCCAGAATAAAATACCACAAATTGCTGGGACAGAAATGACACCATACACTTTCCACAGGCGCCGCGGCTCAAACAGAGATGTCAGATTTATCTTTTTGGGGTTTTTACACTTTTAATTGAAGTCCCCAACTGTCCCGTGTGGAATTGAACTTTTGTGTACTTGATTTTCAATGTCAGGTGTTTTCATTGACAAAGCAGTCACACAGCACGTCTAATTACAACATAACAGGTTTGTGTCTCACCCAGCTGGAGTAGCCTGTTCACATCATCAATGTCAAGATTGCAGGAGGTGTGTCATAGTAAATTAGCAAAGACAAAAAAATACAAAAGTCTCACATTTTCTACATTTTTGCCAGAAAAAAAAATTGTCTGTTAATGAACACCTTCCCAATTGACACTCGTTGCCTCCTATTCACCTTTGTCTATTTTACACCTGCCCTCATTGTCTGCATCACCCAGCTTAGTTAATTTAGGGAGAAAAAGAAAAGCTTTTTGAAGAAACAGTGAGGCAGTAATGAAGAAGTCTCCTTGTTGGTCTGAGAACAGACGCTGCAGTTGTTGCTAGGTTTGCTAAATATTGGCCAGCTTATCTAAGGGAGTTATCCTAAATCCCTCTCAGAACAAGTACCCTTGAAACGTCAGCACCATAATGTATCACAAGGCTCCTTCTGGAATACAAGAAGAGCTGGCAATACCAAACCACCGCTCTGTGCTTTTTTCTTTCTTTCTTATTCATTTAATTTTTTGCCAAGCCTTTTCTCATAAATATGTATTTTGGGAGTTCTGTTGATCATGGTTTCTGTACCTAAGCTCACATGTCTGTCTTGTCTGGAGAATGAAAATTAACTGCTCTGATTATGTGTTTTTGTTTTTCTCTTTTTTCTTCGCTTTTTGTGATGATTTCTCCACCAACCTGTGCATCTCTGAAGTTTATCTTTTGGGGCAGTTAATGCTCAAAAGCTGTGTAACACTCATTCCATGGGAGTTATTCCTTTACTTTTATATTTTCATCTCTGTCATTCCTGTTTCTACTTCCAGTACTTTTACTGAATAAATAGTTCCAAAGGTTGTAAACTTCATGATATCATGCCTTTTTTTGTCATCGGAGTCAGTGTCTTAATTTGTTGTCATACCTACATGCATCTTGCTGGTCAACAATATTTTTGATGGGAGCTCAGGCTCTGGTTTTGTTGACTCCAGGACATCTGCCAGGACATCACCAATGAGCACACTGACATCTGACCTCCTCATGCTGTCCAACTGCTCCAGTCATGCAGAGACTTTAGATATTATTCTGTTATACCTATTAAGATATGCTCATAAAAATGGATAGAAAAGTGATTATATTACAGGTGGACTTTTTTTATTGGGAATTATTACAAGTGTCTCATCCTGACAAAAAGAGTAAGAGATTGAATTTATTAAAGGAAACATCACATGATTCTTTTGTCACTCGAGTGTCAATGGAATTCTTTAAAAATGTAAAATTGGTTTGGGTTTCCTCGTGCGGTACAAAATAGCCTTTGTGGAGGCTGTCAGAATTGTGTGCACACTTTGGCTTGCATCATTTTGGGGAGATTATATGTGTGTGTCAGATCATGGATGATAGTGGATCATAAAAGGGTTTGGATGGTCTAATCATTAAAACGGACTTAACCTTAATATCATGATATGGGTTTAACAGGGATTATCTGATGAATCTCATCAGCACAAATAATGCGGCTCCACCATTACCAGTGCTCTTCTATTCTTTGTGTTTGTACACAAACATGTCATACTGTGATGCAGCGTTGCACATTTGAACTCTTTTCATTTTATTTAATTTATTTTTTTTATAATGAATGCACTTTATGTCTCAGACACAAGCTACCAGGTTACAAATCTCCTGATGTTTGCAGCTTTCCTGTGATTTTCATCCAGTGGCGTGGCCCACTCGTGAGCTTAAACGAAGTCAAGAGTGTCATTAGATTCCCTCCTCAAAGCAAATTTGGTCAGCTGTTTTGTTTGCCGGAATTAAGGAGTGAATCCCGAGAGCAAAGTGGTTGTTGCAAAAACATTCACAAGTGCAAACATCCAAACTGTGCAGTCATGGCTTGTGCACACAGAGATTTGAAAGCCTCATTGCTTTCCTTTTGTCATTTACCATCAGACCTCATACACACACACACACACACGCGGGCGCCCACATGGACGTGCACGATACGTACTCCCGACACACGCATAGTTGTCCTTCAAACCTCTAAGCAGTGTGTGCTTCATCACTCCCTCCTTGTTTCTCTGTGGGAGTGATTTGTCGGTAAGGTGGGGGAGTTAACACTTCGATGAGCAAACAACAACAGACTGCCCAAAAATACATTTTGTGGTTCGCACTGTCGTAGTGTTTGGTTGATCACACTCGGTGTGAGCTCGGCTGACTGGAGATTGAGCAACTTGCACTGTGCTACTTGATGACAACTTGAAACCCACAGGGCCATAAGGACTGTGCATACAGTTGATAAAGCCACAGTGCATCCATCTGCTGTTTTTCTTCCTGGATAAGACAGCACTCCTATTGTTCCTGGAAAAGAATGAATCAGAAGGTTTACAGGCAGGCGTGGGTCTTGAAGCTTGTGTACTTTCTCTCGGGCTCTAACCTGTCTTTTTCTTTTTTTCGGCGACAGATTTTGGAAAGCATCTGGGATCACAGCAGCAGGACTTGTGGTCTTGTGGGAAGCGTGGCGCAGTGGAGGGAACCGTGCCATAAAGCACCCACTCGGGGCCCTTGCCAGCAAAAGACTTAATACTGAGCACATTTGGGACCTTCGGCAGCGGGCGGTGAGAGAAGGAGGCCATGTGGACCGCACGCCTGCTTTTCCTCGCCAGCCTCTTTACACCAGCCGCAATGGGTGAGTCTGGGCCATCGAGTGAAGTGTTGGTGTCTGCGAATGTGAACATGCTGTCATACAGCTTAACATTTGCATTATGAGACTGGCACGGTTTGATAAAGCCTCAAGTGCTGCTGTAATTTCTTTTCATTCCTTTAATCTTTTCACCATCAGGTTCCTACAGCCATCTGTAACCGGGAAAAAAAACCCTAAATAATTTTTTTCCCTCTATTTTTAAACTCTGTTCTCATTTTCTGACTCATTTTAGCTTTATGTGAAAAACTTCGTGAACTTTGTGAAACCTTTTTTACTTTATTTTTCTTTCTTTTTTTTCTCTGTTGTCAACTTTGAACCGGTGTTACTTACAAACAGTCTTTTGCTTCTCCAGTTTCTCTGATTTCTTTCAAAATGTGAAACTGTGAAAGTTTCTGAAAGATCGGAAATGAAGGCAAAGTCAAACCTTTTACTGCATCACAATCACAAAATTTTATTGAATGGTCTCTCTTTTCACACTGCTTTGACACAGAACCACTGCAGTTTTTGACTTTGGTCCTATGTGGATTGTTTCAGGGAGTAGTAAATGAAGTAATCTAAATTCATATTAAAAGAAGTCAGTGCCCTGGTACTGAAAGGTTTTTGGGCAGGGGTTTACATGTCGGGAGTGTTGGGACTGGGCCGGTGGCCCATTAAAATCTTAATTTGATATGGTTGAAACCATTTATGGGAAATTTCAAGCTAATTGAATTAATTGAGTTATTGTGCTGTAATATCACTAATGATACCCCACTCCTCTGGTGTCACTGCTTTTCTTTAATATCCGATAGAATCTCAAGACAACTTTGTTTCATCTATCTTTAGAGACTGCTGCTTGGTACAATTAAGTTTAGTGTTAGATTATGGCATTGAATATGGAATTCCAAAACCATTGGTTATTGTGTTTTCTTCAGAGCGGAATTTATGTGAATTGTTTAAGATATTTAAATGAATTGTCCTGCCTTGACTCCACTCCTTTGAGTAACGTGGGATGAACACTGTACTGTGACTACAGGTATTGACAGGTTATTGGAAATCCTGCTCCTGTGAGGTCAGCTCGGCAAATTGGCTTCCATTTTTCTATCAAAGCCTCACCTGCAGACCGGCTGGCCATTCAGAGCTTCATTTACGTCCCGCTGTTTGTTACAGTTCTCCAAATTTCTTCCGGTAAATTGACTGACGACCGGTGAGCTGAAACCAGCATGATAAAACTCGCGCAAGTCCACCTTGTTCTTTATACGAACCGGTTTAAACATACACAGGTGATATATTTACAGCGGTAACTGATTAACTTGGACATTTTTGAATGTTTGCAGAATCCCACTGCCAGAAATGAGCCCCCCTCTAGCACTGCTTTGGCAGACACTTTCATTACAGTGTTGGCTAAGCTCAGGCCAAGAAATTTGGTGAGCGATTCACTGTCAAATGGAGGCGCTTTCACACCTATTCCAGGTTTTTGACCATTCTCGATACAGTTCTGTGGAGAATGGTCTTTCAATGCAAATCGAAGTCGAGCCTCCGTTCAGCAAAGCTTTCCGTCTTCCACTTCTTGGGTGGAGCCCAGCAGCATGCAGAAGTTTAGGGAAACAAAATACCATTCATTTTTTATTCTAGCAGGTTCTGCTTGTTAACTTTCACTATGAGATTTAAGAATTCCCATGAAAAATCAAACTCCAAACTTTTACAAGTCAGAAATAGCCAAGGCTCTGTTTCCTGACAGCAGCTTTTCAGATATCAGTATTAAAATGTTGGTCGAACACATTAAAGGGAAAATCTGCTCCCCAGGGGATTTAGTTTATTTATTTATATATTTATTTATCTATGCATTGCAGTAACTTGCTACTGTCGGCAAAGCTTTGTGGCTGCACTTTACCTTGTGTATGAAAGGCTAATTCCAGCTTAAGTATGACTCCACGGCACTTACAGAAAACCCTGAAGAATCAACTGTCACACCAATAAGACTGGATCCAAAAATAATATTTTGATGACATTTAGTTGTGTATATCAAATGCCAGCAGTTATGTCACATCAATTTCTAGAAAAATATATATCTCTCAGATTTTTCTTATCTTGTCCACTGAACAATGACAAAAGTAAAACCCATAAGGCAAAAATGAATTAAACTTTGAAGCATGAATTTTGAATTAATACAAACCCAAAAGTTGGTCAGCATTATTTGTTTGTATTATTTATTTGAATTTCTTAACAGCTTTCCAGTATTTGAACATTTGTGTTTCTATCAGCTATTTTACCTCAATGTCAGCCATCCTTTTAACACACAATGTACAAACCACATGTGGTGGCTACCAGCGGTTGGAGAGAAAGGATTCAATAATACCTAGAACTATGCACATTTCTGTTAATACTAAACAAACAACTATTGTAAAAGAACGAGGCCTCTGTCTGTTACAAAGTGGCTCAAATATCCTTGAAATATTCAAACATTTGACATTCTGCAACAGTTTATTTAAAGCAAATGAAATATATATATATATTTCTAAACATATTTTAGCTCAGTCACACATCATATTAATGCTGTGTTATAATCTCCAAACATAACATATTTCTCTGTATTTGTGGCTGGAATTTCTTACTGTTCAAACATTATTTTTCAAAGCTGTCTAAGCCATGTGAAAAACTGCCATCTTTAACACCGTGCGCCAGAAGTAGACTGAAAAATGTTGAAACTTGTTACAGTCCATATACGATCGATCATTCTATTCCCTCAATTTTCCATCATGGATTCATTCCACGGGATCTGGAGACATCAAGCTCACAAACATCAAACTTCTATGGTTTACGTGATGCATAACAAAAACAAAACAAAACAAAAAAATCAGAATTTTGGACAAATTAAGTGGTTGATGCACTGTAAATAACTTGTCATGTTTATTAAAAAGAGACATTTTTAACTTTCAACCCAACCCTAATGCTCTAAACAGGCAGTCCAGATGTTGTCAGGGAAGGGTTTTGCAGCTGTGGAAGCAGTACTGGGAGTATTCACTCCAATGGCATTGTGCCCAGAGAGCGTTGGAGTGTACTCCAGGGAGATGGTGGCCTACTTTGGTATCTTATGTCCCTTTTGTCTGTATACAATCAGCTACAGGCTTGTGCACATATGGACAGGCGGCGTCAGACACAGAAGCTGAAACAATTTCACAAACATGCCAAGTTTCACATTTACCCATCCCAACACGCACAGAGAAAAATGCACAAACGCGCACATCCCATTGAATCTCAGTGTTTGCAGATGCAGCTGAACAGTGCTCTTCATTTCAAAGTCAGGAAAGGCACAACTTTTTGAAATCAGCAATGTTTCTGGACACGTGTCACAGCAGCAAAATAAGTAGTTAGAGAATGGAGCTTAAGGGGAGATAAGGATGTGTTGCTACGGTTGAGTGCAGTTATCTTTTTGTTTGACTGCATTTGTGTGTGTGCGGCTACAATGTCTCGCAAGATTAATAAAATGTACCATCCCAGATGTCGTCAGTGAATCGAAAAATAAGGAAAACACATCGTTGTCCCTGTTTTGGTAATGGAGAATAACAAAAGCAATGCCCCATACACTCCGGCCATGCCTGAGCAGCACATTAATCATGTGTTTTTGTGCATGCAAAATGCTCCAGGAAGGATTTTATATTCATTCCACTTAATACAACCCCACGGAATCGAAGATGTAGCCACTGTTACGGATGACGGCTCAAGAAAGAATCCAAGAGGCAAAAGCATAGTCTGATGTGCATTTTTCATGGTCAGATACGAGCGCATACATCAAGCCTGGAAGCAGAAATCATTCTGGGGGAACTGAAGACAGGTGGTATATAATGAGCGATGGATTAAAGTGAAAACAGATGTGTGCGTGACATCTGTTTAGTACATGAGAGCATCGATATGTTTTTGCAGCTATCAGAACAAAGGCAGGTAAATGGCAATTCTGCAGGACGGGGTGTGAAAGAAAAAAAAAACAAGAAAAGACATCCATCTTGCCTGTTCATGTAGCACTGCAGTCTTTTGCGGGCATTACACAAAATTTAATCTTAGCCAAAATGCACCTTACAAACGCCTTTTTTTACTCACATTGGAGCACTGGCACACATATGCCAAGGTTAGCTTCATGAAACTGAACAACATTAAACTCTTCACGTCAGCCTCATTGTTCCTTTACCCGATCCACTTAATTAATCCTCTTGTGCCAGGGCACCGACTTCATTCGCCAAAGCATCCCTTGATTTGCCTAATTTGCTTAATTAATTAAACAAACGATTTATTTGAGCTCATATTTCAAAGCTGCAGAAAGTTCCTTGTCGAGCCCGCTGAGGCTTGTACTGTTTTGTTGTGACTGGGAGATGTCTCATGAAGCATTGCAAATAAGTGGGCTTTGGAGTGGGTGAACGTCAATCATTCATTTGCAGCGGCTTAATAATGTATACTGTAGGCAAATGGAGCACTCCAGGCCATGTTGAGTGATATCATTATTAGAAGAGAACAAGTTCCAGAAAGTTTCTTGCATCCATGGCAGTGTTCTATTCAAGGGAAAGGACGGCACAGTCACAGTGTTTCACTGTGGTGAAAGTAAAGCTACGAAACCAAAACAGCAGGTGATCTAAGTTCTGATGTTGAGCATGAGCGGAAGGTGGATGTTTTAAAGTTACAAAAGTAAGCCTGGAAATAGAAGCCTGAGATTGCCATCTCGATCCACGGTGCAAGCCAGACTTCATGTCTCGTTTACGGCATTTCTTTGAGCCTTTCTTGGCGTGTCTTGTATGGGTTGGTGTTTGGTTGAAAGTGCACACAATATTTCAAAAGATTTGTAACTTTTACAAAACAGCACTTACAGATGTAGTCATTTGCAACATTACAAAAGCCTACATTGACATTTGTGCATCTCCAAGTTCTGGTCGTTCGTTTATCTGTTAAAAAAAAAGTTCAACTCAGCCACTGGTTATTCAGACATTGTACACGTATTTCTAAAAATCACAAAGATGTCTTTTAAACCTGCAGGGGAAGTTCTGATATGAAAGTCTATGATCTTAATCAAATAATAGACATTTATGGCCACCAAAGAATATTCCTAAAAAAAGAAAATGTAATTGCTTTGAAAGGAAATGTCACAATATTCTTAATGAAAGATGTGGGTTTCATGTGTATTTAAAAAAAACAAATATCTTTATTTTTAGGGAATGGATTATTCTCATTTTTTCCCCATAAGCCAAACAATGCGTCCTGGTAATGCTAATAATAATGATGGTGTGAGAAAAAAAACCTTCATTCTTATGCCTGGCCTAAGGATGACATCCAAAGCTATCATTTAGAAGTCAGCTTACTTTTTAGCTCTATTCTAAATGCAAATTTTTCCTGTATTTTAAGTTGTGGAATGTTTGCATGCTAATTAGTCTATTTCATTTTATATATATGTATATATATATATAGATATTAGTTATTTTTTCAATGTTCAATTTTTGTTCTCACTTGGTTTTATAATTTGTGTGGCTTTTGGCACAGCACTCAAGCATCCCCTTTTCTTTTTATGTCCCTCTGTAATGAGTAAAAAATCAATACCTGCTTGATATGGGGAATAAAACAATGGCCTTTGCTTCTCACAGCATCCATAGCAACTGCTCGGCGATGCCAAATTGCTGTCAGAACTCGCAAACCAGCAGGAATGAATGACAGTAAGATTAAGAATGGTGGGTTGGGGTTAAATACCCCTGCATGTTTTATAGGTGTCCCTTCTGCTACCTGTGTATATCTTCCAGATAAATAAAATTAAACTCGCCGTGGATGCAGCTGCATCATTTGGTAAGCGCTGAATGATGCCATTTAAAGTGGACCTGAAGCCGGCTGAATGGTGTTTAATGAGGACAGATATCGACAGCAAGGTCAAGTGGCAGTAGATGTTAGTTTACATTAGTCTGCATAATGTGTGCGTGTGTGTGGCGCACATGTCGGTTTGTAGTGTCTGGAAGGCTGGAGATAGAATTGCCAAGTAGCAGACCAGCTCGCGGAGTAAAAGCAGTGGGCGTACAATACCACAGGGTTTCCCACACTGCCTAACAGCAGGGGTCAGCCAGTAATTTGGGGTGTGGGCGGAATGCTAGGGAGCAGGAAGGGCAAACAGAAGCCACGCCGAGACAATACAGCTACCTCTGCTTTGCTCGAATTGTAAAATTAATTACTTTCGTGTCCTCCCGAGCCGCATTGCCAAAATCTATCGAGCCAGCACGTCTCCCTTATCCCTCACCTGTAAAATATATGTGGCAGTATGGGACACGTTTCCATTTCGCCGCTGAGATAGAATAGGCAGATGATTACATGTTGAGGTATTCGTCACTACTAGGTTTTATATGCAAATCTATCAGCTTAGAAGGATTGAACTCCCCCAATGCATCACCATACGGTCTTAACAATCACGGGTGTCAGGGGAGCATGGCGAGACTGTCCCACCCGCCTACACAAAGAATTCTCACCGCAGCAGCACGTGCTCTGAGCGTGCCTCAAGGCCATGCTGCATACGCCCAGCTAAATGATCTGATCAGAAACTCTCACTTCAAAACACATGTTGCCAACAACATCTGCTGATCTATTTCAGTCATTTGCATTTCTCTCTCTGAGGAATGAGTTTTTTTTTCTCTGCTTTGTCTGTTTCAGTTATAGCAAATCAGGTTATTTATTGTACATAATGAGGTCATTTTGGATGATTTTTCTTGACAGTTGGCTTTTGTCACGGGGGGAAATGCTGAAAACGGTAGAAAGGTAGATGTAATTCTCTGTATGAAAAGACTCAGAAAAGACATTTGAGGTGAGCTGGATTCTTTCGAGAGGGCCACTCTGACACCCCTGCTGAGCCCCACGTGACGCATCAAGTACATGTATGCCATGTGTCCTTGTGAGCCAAAAATTACGCAAATGGTATTTTTAAATAGTCTCATTTGAGCCATTAACTCAATAATTTATGCAGAAGTCTTGACCCACTTCTTGTAAAAGTGGCTTAAAATTCATGAATAATTTCAAACTGGCCTTAATATTTAGAATGTCTCAATCACTGAGATTCAGGTTGTTTATCGTTTGTATCATCTTTTTGTAACATGGACTTTGTGGACTCGCGGTGCGTTTTAAATCCATGGGGTGAGGTTACCAAGGCAGTAAACATTTTCTAATGCAAGAACTTAAACACTGTTTCTTATTCACCTTTTTAAATCCTGTGTTAATCCTGAGCTGCATATTTGGACTGCAGGGAACATCTACCACGTAAGAGGGTAAAAGATTAGGGTTTCCCCCCGGCCGTGGACTTAAACATCAACTACAACTATCCGATGACCAGTGCTGCTTCTATCTGGCTATAAGGTAGCCAGCAGTCTATTTAGCAGTCTGTTAGTCATGCAACCTCACTCTATCTGACTCTGACTCTATCTCACATCAAGGAGACTATTGATCAAGTTGTAGTGTTTTTGGCATTGGACTGCAACACTGAGACCAGCAGATCGTGTTTCAATGGGGGCTCTCTGGGAGCCTGTGAATGTTGACTTCAGCTTATGCAATGTGTTGCTTAAAGGACCACACAACAGCTAACAGAGGAGGGCTGTTCCTTTTACTCCAGCCCACATACACTGGCACTTTCTGTTGATTAATACATAGCATAAAGACTCCCTGTCGCCAAAGCAAGAAGCCCGTCTTGATGGTGATGTTGATTTATGAATGTACAGTTCAGCACAATAAAAATCTGCTCTCTACCTACAGGCTTGGTCTAATGATCATCTTGTACTTTTGTGGTGCGTAAGGCATTTTGTGTTGCGTTAAACCCCAGGAGTGATTGAGAACATCAAACAAATTCAAAGTAAAGTACAGGTGCCCTATTTTATTTAAGGGAGAGGATGGGATGCAGCACTATCACTTTTATTTGACCAACAAAGGGGGGGATCATTTAGAAACAAAAATGAGTAAAGGATTAATTAGCTTGTACTCCTTTTGATCTTATTTTCTGCTTATACAGCACACAAAGTACAAGGGTACAATTGAATTTGTTCAGATATTTTTTCTTTCTTTCTATTTTTTTTGCCTTGAACTAAAGTTCAATGCAGATGCAACAGGCTAATTATGGGCCGGATGGCGTGCAACCCTGTTCTCTCAGCCCTAGGATTTGTCATTGAAGAAACCAAGCATGCAGGCTAAATGGTGATTCGGCCTCAGAGAGTCAATACAAAGAATTGTAAAGTCTGCATTTGGATCCAACGCGGAGGGGTATCGGATGATACAGTGGCACAGATCAGCCCGTGAGACCTTGAGGAGGAGCAGGAGGAGAGTCAAACAGGGAGGCAGTGGTGTGAGCATGGGTGGGGCGATACTAGAGATGGCCTTCAACATGGCCCAGTGGCCCACTAGAGGAATTCAATACGTCCACTGACAAAAGAAGGCATCCATTGTTTAGGGACAGGCCTCCTATGGGAAGCTGGTCCATTTCCTTATTAATTGTGCTCTCATTAAAATAAAAGGAAGCACGGAGGGGAATGGATAGCCTGAGAGTAATGGTAGAAGCTTTGCGTGCCCTCCCTGTTTGGAAGAATGCCAAGGTCAAGCTTCCAGTTCCTTATGCTGGTTGGAAATACACTCTGTTTTTTTTATTTATATTTTGAACCTCTCTTTCAGCTCATGCAGACATGCACTCTCCCACTCCATTACTTTATCTCCCTTCTCTCAATCCCTCCCACACATTGAGACACAAATCTTCCTTATTGGCCCCTACCAATCCTCTGCAGATGCACAGTGGGAAAGCTTATGGGGTTCCACTTTGCTTTGAGTCTTTCACCACATCTGTTAGCCATGGGAGGAGTCATCAGTCCAGGCCATGGATCACTGATGTCCTGGCCCAAAGAGCTCTTCGTTACAGCTGCTGTTATCTCTACATGTCTAATATTTGTTATATATATTTATTTCAGGTGTTTTGTTGTATGGTGGGTTGTTTTCCCCAGTAGTTTCTCTTAAATCTTGCCATGCTGTTTTTTATGGATTAAATCAACCAGTATAGGCTATACTCTGAATTTAATAAATATTGTTTTTGTTTATCTATTTTCTCCACAGAAATGCATGGCTCTGGATTACTTCAGATTGATTCAAATTGTTGTCTTTATCATTCAGTTTGCAGTATAGTTACTGGAACGTAGTGAAGATAGTGATGATATTAAAGTCTTGTTAGAGCAAAGTACTGTATTGAATCAGCTCAAGAAGAAAGGATGGCTTCTTCTCTAGTGAACATGTGTTTTTTCTTGCCTTTTACAGATCTTCACACTGTAACATGCTGCTGCAAACACTCAGTGAATATAAAGCAATGTATTTCACTGCTTCTGCTTTCAAACTGTGTGGACCCAATAGATTTTAAACGGTAACACTCTTCTTGTTTAGAGCCAAACTGACCATGTGTTGACTATTTTCTACCGATTTGAGACACTGACATATTCCCATCTTGGATGTGGAATACCATATTGAAGATGTATTTCTTTCGGAGGTTGAAGTGCAGCACAGGAGCCATAAGTTTTCGCAGACATCTCCCTGTGGCTTAGACCTTACAAAAGACCAACTGTGTCAAATGAGAAAAATTGCAGGTGCACATTCCCGAGTGGTGCGCTCCCACTTTCCTTCCACTCTCCACACATGTAACACACTGGCGCAGACACACTCTACCTCTGTGATCACTGCCCCTCATTTGGTAGTGGGAAGAGGTGGGGTGGGGGTTAAAGGGATATCTTCTTTCACCGTGATAATAGAGTTCTTTCTCTGGCATGAGATGGACTCGGGAGAGGGGTTGAAACCAGAGACGCAGAGTGAGCGATGTCACTCCACAGCAGGCAACAGCATCGGGCAATATGGTGTGCCCATTTTAGAGTCCCGGTGCAGATGTTTCTCAGCTGTATGTCAGCTCTGTGCATACAATGGGGACCATTTTGCATTGTGCTCACGGTGGAACTCACAAGGACCACCCCATAACTGGGAGATTATGCTCTCCCTTCCAAGCTCCCATGTGACACGTTTCTCATAAATTAGGCACATGGGAGTGCGAGTACCTTTTAATCTCTTACGGAATCTATTGAAGTTAACAGGCGCTAGAAGCTTAAGAACTTTTAGTCGCTTTCCTTTTTATTAAATTTATTCCCTTAGTTGCAGTGAGAGCAAGAGTTACATCTCGCTAATCTTCACAAGATTTTATTTTCTTAAAACATTTTTCTCAGTAACTGTAAGAGCAGTTCTAAGTATTGCAGTCATTCTTATTATTATATTGTGACCCCAACAGTATGTTTTATGACCTTAATTGAGGGCTCCACAGGTGGGTTTGGATCTATTCATGTACAGTGTCAAAGCGGGTCTAAAACATTGACTCTCCTTATCACAAATGGGGGAGCTTTCCTGAAGTCTGAGAACTATTCCTTAAGTCTGCCTTAAATAAATTACAAGCTTCTGTCTGATGAACAAGAAAAATGATCATTGAATGTACAGTTGTAACTTTTTGCAATTAACTTTACAGACTATATCTCAGTAAATTTTTTAAACATATTTGAATGAATTAGAACTCAAGGTTCCCATTTTCTGGCACTGCAAGGGGTGGTTTCAAACCTTCCTTTAATACTTACATCAGACATTAAAAACAGTTTCACTTTCAATGCAACATTTATCTTCAGATATCATGAAACAGAGGGTCTCTCACTGTTTGCCAAGTATAAGTATATGTACCCTTACCTATCTTAAAAACAACAGCAATATGAATCATGTCCATGAATACACTTTTCTTACTTTTCTGCATCCGTGAATACTTGAGCTAACTTTATCTTGTTGACTCAGTTGATGGTTGTGGTGCATGTTTTAGAGTCCTGCAGTTGTTTGCAGCAGTTGTTTTTTTTATTATAAATAATATATGCAACCACTGAAGCTTGTGTTTCCCAGGAACAGATTTACAAAATAAATTAGTTGTTATTCGAGGTGCCAGCCTTCTTCGGAATGACATCGTGTCACACATTGCATCTCCGCACCTGTTTGTGGGAAACCATGCTTGGCTTGTTTTGCCCAAATCTCACATTCCACGTTTCTTTTGCCTGATGTCAGATTCCAGCATGCCACATGCAAGTTATAGCCAGATGACTCGATGCGCAAAAACCACGCACACATTGCTTCATACATATTCAGTGTTCATTATCTCTGCACAATAACCCCGCGTCTGATACCTGTCATCCCGAATGGAGAGGAAGAGACGATCAAAGTACATCATCTTCTTTGTGTCTTAGATGTAGCGTAGCCACCCAGGCTAATTTGAGTAGCAATATCTTCATTGCATACATGCAGAATGGAATTGCTTCACACTCTGTGGGTGGTTAAGGAGTCACATTTTGCAGCCATTTTCAGCACTAGTTCTCTTTGTCTAATTTTTTTTTAGCATACATTTTTAGCTAATTTTTCTTTAGTTATGTTTTTCTTTCTTCTCAAATCGATTTATACATCATGCACACGGCCCCTTTTCCTTCCATTTGTGCATTTTTGCTACAACATGTCACCGCTTAGCATTTAGCTTTGCTGCGGTTTAGCACCAAAAGGTCTTTGGGTCCTCTTTCTCCTATCCTCCTGGACAGGCTGACACATTATGAAAGAACATGCGATTTAAGCTTGGGTTGAATGAGGTCGATCAGAACAAGATGGGGGGGGGGAGGGGTTATCGAAAAATTGCCATCACTGCAATCCATCACCTTTGCTTGTAGGTGTTTCAGACACCAATGTTCCCAAGAGAAAAGCACCTTTGGATGGTCTATGAAAGCACATGTAAGAACTAGCACATCACAAAAGGGTTTTGGGGGTGGGTAGAGTAAAGAAGCCAGCTGGTATTAAGTACAGCTTTTAATCTATTGATGCCATCCTGTACATCAAATTGCAACACACATTGAATTCTTACTGTATGTAGGGCAACCCCCCGACTCCTAGCTGCTTTTGTGTTCTCATGATGCTTCTTTACTCATTCAAAAACCTTTTAAAATGTACTCTGCACTTTGGGGATTTACTATGTTACATATAGGATTTGGCCATCCAGTGTGTATGTGAAAGTAGAAGGAAGCTTGGGAATCATGGTGTACGTTAGAGTGAAAACTAAATTCCAGTGCTTTATAGTATAAAAGTGACTTAACATTATTAATGTAAAAATAAAGCAATGCCTTTGTTAACCAAGAAACAACGCATGCATGCAGTATACATGAAAATATGTTTTAATTTAGTCATTAGAATGGTTTCTTGTTCATCATTATGTAAGTAAACACTGCATCACTAAGCTTTAATTTGTATTAATTCATGCTTTTTGCACAGGGATATTAAACACCTCTGAAAACTGCTCTCAGAGGAGTGTAAGAAAGAGAATTGGTTTAATTTCTAAAGGTGCTCTGCTGCAGAAGACATTTCAGTCCAGAGGAATTAAAAGAGCGGGGTCTTAGTATGTGGATACTTTTGATAAAATGGAGTGCAAACAATTTCATAAACAAAGGTTGTAAGAGAGTGCTTAAATTTCCTGTATTCGTCTTGAAATGGCAAGCAATTCTTGCCCTTGCTTCCAAGAAACATAAACTAAAATAATTAAATAAGGCCAAAAAACAAACAAACAAAAGAAAACACACGAGGAAATTTCATCCTGAGATTTAATCAACATCCAATATGCTGTTTTATGTCAAATGTTTTTCTGCCTTTCTGCCTGTTTCGGGTTGGAAACAGGCTTTGTTTTTTATCAGGCCACATCAAATCAGTCACTGTTGTGCGCAACTAAAGCACGATGGTGGATTTCAATTTGCTCTTGTATCAAACAAATTGACTCTAGTAAGAATTAAGGGCTTTTTTTTTTTTTTATCATGCACATCGCCCGGTTCGACAGACACACAAATCAGCTTGTGTCAAAAACAGGAAGTCATTATCTGTTTTGTTGCGGCAGCTGCTGTGGCACTAACCTGGTGGCCAGTGTGTTAGTGTTGGAGTTCAGCTCCATTTGCTCTCAGTATTGCACTATTAATACAGCTATAATAAGTTGAGCCCCAGGGATCTATTCAGACTCAGATATTGCCTGGTTTCCATTTCATTACAAGAGAACGCATTTTTTCAAAGTATTCTGTCATCAGTTTGCGCTATATTTTGTGAAAGGGCCTTCAACAATGCCATGTGTTGCTATGGCAATGAATGAATGCACTGAAGTGCTTAAGTGAATGGTTTTTTTCTAAAGTACAACAGGAAATGTTCCGGTAGAGAATACACTAACACTGATGTTTGCCTTCAGGTCTCTTCCCAAAAATGGGCTTAGTTTTTTATGTTAGGATCTTAATATCCCTTTTAATTTTTTTCACCATCAGGTGAAAGTTAATGACCCTATAGAACAATTTAAATGTCTAATGGTTGCAGTTTCTTTGGATTTCACAGCCATTGAAAGAAGTAAATAATCAGCATACATTTTTCACGTGGAATTTGGGGGGAAATTAAAGGAAGATATTGCAAACAGTTTCAAGGGTAATATGTCCTAATAATGACACCTAATTAATAATTGTTTCCTGTTGTTTCTTTATATTGGTCTTAGTTGATTTTTTTGCCTGTTCTGCTCGAGGTCTGAGCTTCTGTCCGCCTTATCGCAGTTGCATGCAATTTACCCAGGTTCATTTTGCTAACCCTATCCCCCAGTATGCTGCAAAGCTGTCCTATCAGATAATGTGGAGCAAAAGAAGAGTGAGGAAAAGACCTCTTTTCCTCACACACAAGACAAAAATCAGCCTGTTGTTTCTTCTCTTTGACCTCAATTACTATCAGGGCATGTGTTACTAAAGGGGCATGTTGAGTCATGTCTGCTCTGGGAGCTGCATTTGTATGTGTGTGTTTGTGTTTGTGTGACAAGGATTGTGTGCATTTGAGCCTAGGAGGCTTTGTACAGTAGGTGGGGGCCAAGGTGCATTAGTCTTGGCTGAGCTGTTCCCTTGAGTGATGCCGGCACATGTGGGCGGGTTATAGGACAGAGAGAGAAGCTGCAGGAGGAGGGGGAGATGCAATCGAAAAGGAGCAAATGGCAAAACGATGTCAGACACGATGGGAGCTGAACAAAGCCCATCTCGCAGTCATGAGCTGCTGGAACCTCCGGCTTTTGACCATCTAAAAGTGCACCTCTTTACTGATATAAAGCAAGACATTCCCCCCTCTCTTGTTTAGATTTTTGAAAGAAGAAATATAATTTATTCAACTTCTGAAATAAAAAAAGGAAGATTTAAAGAGTGCAGCCCATCTTACCCGATTTTGAACTGATGTTATTTGCGTATGAAAGTGTGTTTAAACTTAGGACCTTAATGAAAGACTTGACTTCCCTGTATTTTTTTCCTTGTCATTTTCACATGCTTAATAACATCAAGTGGTGATTAGTTAAACAGATGTGCCTGCTGGATGCAGAGATACTTCACCTCTGTGTTTTAAGTATGTGATTCAAGCCTTTATGGAGTGAAGCCAAGGGACTTGTATTTGTTGTTAGAGTATCTGCAAACACGAGGTATATTCCGACTGGAAAAATATCAACGAGGAAAGGAAATTGCTGTGCTCTGCAGATTCCTCTCCACTTAAAATTGATCAATTTATTAACTTTCGCAGTTATTAACTTTAACTATGCTGATACATGACTGCAGTACGAAAGGAAAAGCACTTCTCTGCTATCTGTGGATTTCTTCAGATTAATGTTTCAAGTGGTTTTTGAAAGAAAAAAAAAAGGAACACTCACTGCTAGCAGCCTGATTCCTAAGTTGCAGTAGTTTGCTACAACTCTACTGCATCTCTATCCTAATATCACTCTGTGGTAATTTGTTAACACTGACGAGCTAATTTCCTTTCAGGCATCATGGAGCCCTTGACTGACAGTTTGAAATCCACACTTGCACATTGCCACCCTGCGAAAACCCACCATCAGTCTTTCCCCTCTGCTGGAATTTGCAAATGCGTGGTGTGCTGCCAATTAATGTGCGTTCAAATATATGTCAGCCAATGCAAGTCGAAGCATAACAAATGGTTAGTTCATTCCGTGTGTTGAATGGCTATCTGGATCCTGTCACGATGAGTAATGCTAATTATGCTGAGCAGCATGATTGGTCAAAGTGTCAAAAGCCATCAAGTAGATTCAAAAAGTCTGACATGATCCTTCTTCTTGTGGGCTCATGAATTTATCATTACAAAGGTGTTATCTGCCATTGCGGTGCACCTGTTAGATAGATAGAGTATTCTTTCAAATTTGGAACTTTTTTGCAAAGCTGCCCGAGCACCAGGAGTAAAAGCAACTGAACCAGTTTTCCAGTCTCGTGATTTTCACATGGAGCAAAAACATTGTTTTATTAATGCTCTTCTCTTAAACACTCGATCTGCAAAGTTCAGTTCCTGGCTAATTTTGCTCTCTTTGTAAAAAAGCCTTTGAGATTTGCCTGCCTCAGGCCATGTGTACATGTAATTTATTTGGGAGAAAAATTTGCCCGAGCTGCATCTTACTTCAAGATGAGTAATCCTCCATGCATTATAAACAACAATAAAAAAAAGATAAATGTTTTAACCCCCCCCCAGACTTTTCCCCCTTGTTGCTGTTGCAAAAAACTTCCTCCAGACTTCCACCGCCACCACTTTGTCATTTGTTGCAAACTAAGAAGTTGGTGTGACAGCTTCCCATTGGCCTAATCAAATAACTGGGTCCAGATTCATGTGCTAATTAATCACTAGCTCCGGGGGCTGGACCCATCCGGTGATTCCCGGAGGAAAACGAGACATTTGATCTGTTGAATCAGCTCCTTCAGCATCTCCTTCGCTCTATTCCATCTATCTTACATTAATTCAATGAAGTCAGAGTGCATTTGAATGCAGCCTCTCCGCCCACATGCACATATAATGTTTTCGGTTTAAATTGCCTCCTATGGAAATACACCCCTTTTTTAAAAACAGCAGAGTACGCTTAACATTTATTTTCCTCTTTACAGGGAACATGTTTAGAACTTTACTAGAATCTTTTTTAAGCGGATGTCCTGTGGACCTATATATTTAACTTAGGAAATGTTTTCCACTATAGTTTGGAGGTTATTTATGTGTAGCTGACTGTGCTGATCTGGGTAAGTGGAGAAAAAAACAGTATTTTTCTTTCAAACAGTTCTTCCTCTTAGAATTGAATTCTAAACGTATTCCTGATCAATGGTGGTATTTAAAATTAGGGCAGTAAATATGCAAATGCATGCAGGTGAAATGCTTGTGTGGCCCATGTTTACTTTTACATTAGTTTTGTACTCTAATAAATGCACTTTAAGTTTCCTATCTCAGTGTGATTTTTAAATTTTTTTACTTACCAAATTACATTAATATCTTCCCTACTTTGTGTTCGTTCCCACTAAATACTGCATGCAAATAAAACATGTGTAATAATGAGTTTTTACCTAAATCTGTCAGTATTAATCTGCTGCACAGGGAGATAGGAGAATTATCTGGGGCTCATTTTGCAGCTTTGGTAAAAGATAAAGAACACGCAGTGGTTGACGCGGCGAACAGTCGTAGAGGTTACAAATTGGAAGCAACAAAGAAAGTGACAGCTAAGAGATTCTGGAGTCCAGAGAGTATTTCCTGCTCCACTGTGTGCATCAACATTTCTTTTGGGCTGTTTAAATTCATTCACCGACACATTTCCATTTCATGCCGAGCCTGTCAGAGATTAAGCTACCTGGTTGCATCTAGAAATAATAGCACGGCCCAGAAGCATACGCTACCACCTTATTTCAGCTGGTAATGCAGATTTCATTAGCATCTTACAAACATCATGACGAAGCAGTGCGAAAAAGTACCCAGTCAAAGCCCTGCCTTTATGCTTTCCAAAGTCCCCTCCTTCAATGGATGGTTATTGGGAAAATATCGGCCCTGTCAGAGCTAATGCACTTCAGCAAAGCTCTGAGGAACTTAAAGCAGTGGTCTCAGTTTTTTTTTTCTTAACATGTCCCTGGCAGCTGTTTACTTGAAAGATGGTGGCTTTTTCACCCAGGCTGATTGAAAGTGTGTGTAGTGGTTGACCTTGACTGCTTTTCCATGTCATTTTTTTTTTCTGAGGAGATGAAATGAAATAAAATATAATAATAAAAAAAGCCCCACAAGGTCGTTGCTTTATTAGTGATGACTTTTAACCCTATAATGCTAAATGTATCATATATGATACATCTGGTTTTCGAAATCTATTGCATCATACAACCTTTTGCATCATTTGACGGTAAAAGCTTTGTTCAAAATCATGTTGTACACAGTTTTGATGATTCAACGACAGGTCTGTGCTGTCTCAGTGTCACTGACCTTAGATTGAGCTTTTTAGGAGGATAGTTTCTTCCTTCTTATTCACCATTAGCAAGCGTACAATCAGAACACCAGGGCCTTTTTCCTTGGAGTGCTTGTTAAAGCTCTGCGGGAGCGACATTTTCCAAATGACCATATTCCCTCTTTGACCTTTCTCTTTCCCTTTTTTGGTGTGTAACTGCATTTCCTGAAATATTCATTTGTAAATTATGTGACTTGAGGCATCACGACGGAAAAGGGAAAAAAAAGAAATTGGCGTGACGGTATGGAAGAATCCTTTGTGACCATTACCGTTTGCTTGCTACTTCTGCTGCCTCCTTTTTTCATATTCTGGATTGCACTTGTCAAAAGAATTATCCAGGGAGAATCTGCAGTGCTGAAAAGAGATATGTAGCGCATATAAATACACCTCTGACGTCCTAGCTGCAGAGGGAAGAAACCAAGTTGAAGTGAATAGAACATACAAATTCGGATTCCATTTTGGTTTTTTTTGTTTTTTAGATTCTAATTTTTATTTTTCTCTGGGTCCGACCATCATGTGCTCAGGTAGCCCGTTTTGCTCGCTGCTTGCTGGCCTACCTGAGGAATACGGCTCCATCAATCACCACCCACAGCCACAGATGTAATTAAACTTACAGTTGTTGACTAGCTGGGTAATTTGAGACATCACTGGCATGCTTTTGCTGGGTTGCATTAGGGGATTGCTGCTGCCCATGCTGATGGCGTCGTGTTCTCTGATGTTTTTTTAATGCTTCTTTCGGGATGCGGGCAGTTTGCGTGTTTACAGTACGAAAAGGTTTTGAGGTCTGTTAAATCCAGCGCTTAAAAAATTTCCCAAGTTTGATCTTGAAGGTGTTTATTCGTCTTCCTACTGAAACATTAATGAAGGACACTTTTTTTTCGGTTTAAAAAAACAACATCAACCTATTATTAAATATTTGATAAATACTATAACTGCTGTCAATTGGACACAATAATTCAAATAGAAATCCTAGATAGATTTGTGTTGCACCTGAAGAAAAGGCATAAGATCAAAACCTTCTTTTGGCTTGATGACCCAAGAAAGAGACAGTAAATCAGAAAAAAGGACTCAAAGTTTTGAATAAAAAACAGTCATCATTACCCTTTTTTGTTTTGTTTGTCCTTGTGTTCGGCAACTTTTATAAGAAGACCAATCACAAAAACATCAATGGTAATTTGTCCCTTTTTTAAAAATCAAATTCTGTTTTTTTCCCATTTAAATGCACCTGCTTGTGTCATCGCATCATTGTCTTTCTAAGCTATTGTCTGTTTAGAGGAGTTTGGTTTGATCCACACAAGTTCTGTTTAGAAGGCAGAATTAATCTTGCCAGTAAGGGGAAGATAATTGGTGGCTTTCATCACCACATTGGATACAATTATTCCAATCTGTGATGTTTTAATAGCAAGTGCACTTTAGTGATTTGGGGTTTGAATGATGTATGAGACAAAATTAAATGACACGATAATGAGAGTCCTCTACTGTTGTTTCACCTCAGCGTTGGTCTTTGTGTTTGCTGTGTTTATTTGCCGGGGAAAATGTGTTACCTGGCTTGCTAAATAAAGTGTCAGTGGTTTAGATTCTGTGGCCAAGTCGCTCACCAATTCCTGTGTAATGAAAAATGCAGCATAAGGGTTTTTTGGCACTTGATATATTTACATTCTTATCAATCATGCAATGCCACCAGGAAGGCATGAGAATAAAGAGCTCTGCAACAGATGGCTGGGTCCCCCCGCAGAGCCTTGATCTCAGCATCATCCAGTCAGTATGAGATCACACAAAGAGTCGGGTTGACATTGTTGCGCCGCACAGTTTTAAGATATGCAATTAGACACGAGCAGCCAGTGAAACCTCAATAAAACAGCAGAACCAGGAGGAGGTTCAAGTGCGGAAACATGCTATTTGAGCCACCGCAGAACTGGACAAAACTCCTTCAGAAAATGATCACTGTTACAGCTTCAAGAGGCATCAGAAACGGTAGTTTTTCGTACCCTGAATCAAAAGTGTGTCATAAAACAGGAAGATTGTGTGGGTGAGAAAAAAAAAGTAATGATAGAAAATTGCACACCTCACACATTTCAGGCAGAGTAGTTTATTACACAACAATCTGCCACTTAACACAACATATTGCAAGAATTAGATGAAAGGTGTCATGGTTGTATTAAATAAAATAATGTGAGACTAAAGTATAGTATTTTTTTATTCTTTATGCTTCACTCACACATATTGTTCCTCTTCAGTGTATTTGGTGAGTCAGTCACAGCTTTACCCAGCTTGTTTTTTTCTTTGGTTCAGTCCATTGAGTTTCTGTTCTGGAGGTTTTAGTTTGCCGTGGGTTCAGCATACAGCTGAAGATGTTCCGATGTCCTTCAGATAAATGTAACAATGAATCCCCATATTCATTTTCCTGTCATTTACATCCCCTTGGCCTTTTTTTAGTCTTTGTGCTCTACATCATACAAATGTCTCCAGCCCAGACTCACTTCTGAAAGGATGTTTATAAAATCCTTAACTGCCCCAGTTACCTTGCCATGACTGAGGCCAATGTTTATCCTCCACGTTCATTTCTTTTTTTTTTTTAATTCCGGCTGTAAACGCTGAACTTCCCCAGTCTCCTACACACTTGCTCGCTCGTGTGCCAGTTTGAGCCTCCACAGACATTCGTGGGCGTGCACGCGTATCCTTTTGTCAAGGGAGCAGCAAAACAGCGACCCACAGACGTCCGCTGACTCGTCCAACAGCCCTCCCAGCCATTTTGGCTCTGCAGTAAACAGTACATTTTTAAGCCAAACTGTCTCTCCTACTTTTGGCTTTGGGCCAAAAGCACTCCTCGACCTACTGCCTTTTTTCCTGTGTGTTGGCCAACTGAAGTTCATTGTATCACTTTAAATAAAACACCATCACAGCAATTCAGTTTTTATTTGAAACTGGATATATTTAAGGACATTTTTTGCCTCTCTATTTCTATTCAATGAGTGAATCTCCAAGAAATGAGCGGTTTATTTTCTAACAGCCAAAAAACAAAGTATTTCCTTCTGTTTGATCTGTGTCAGTCATGTGCTTCCACATGGCCTTTCGATGGGTGCTGGGATGTTTTTCATACTCCCATCCGCCCTTAACACAAAGGTGGATAAACTCTTCACATATGTCCCAGCCTCAGACCTTTTGATTGCAAGTCCTCCCATCTGTTCTCTTATTTTCTGGCATCAATAAACAGAATTAATATTCAGGTCTCAACTCATCCTAATTCCCAGATTAAGTTTCACGGAGACCTTCAAAAAAATAAACAAAGTTGCCGAAAAAGTTCACGGTTGATTGATTTTTTGTATTTTTCTTTGTGTCCGTTGCAGCTTTCAGTCGAGCACCCATCCCCATGGCGGTGGTGAGGAGGGAGCTGTCGTGTGAGAGCTACCCCATCGAGCTTCGCTGCCCGGGCACAGACGTCATCATGATCGAGAGCGCCAACTACGGCCGCACCGACGACAAGATCTGTGATGCTGACCCGGCGCAGATGGAGAATACGCGGTGTTACCTTCCCGATGCGTACAAGATCATGTCTCAGAGGTAAGGAGGGAAATCATTCAGTATTGAAAGACAACAAAAAGGTCCATTGTGGCTGGAGCCGTGATGTCACAAGTCCTTTATGAGCCCCACATCCCACTGTCTTTGTGTTTATTCAACCTCATGCTGGTGAGGTTTAGAATTCTGCAGTACCTGGTAACGGTTTAGCAAAGATCTCTACCACCCTGTTACAGAGGTAACGTTGCACATGGATAATGCGTTCGGTTATATCAGGCTTATATAACATGACCTTAAACCACTTTCCCATCATCCCTTCTTGCCAGCTAGCGTTTTATTACCAAACATTAACTAAATCACATGCTAGGCCATTTACATTTTCAGAAGGGGACAAATGGCACAATCTGCTGAAAGTTAATGTGCTGATACTGCGCACAATGTTGTACATGTGCACAGCCACACAGTATCATTGTGCATGACTCATGAGAGAAGTTTGACATGAGAAAAAGTAAGTGAACTTTATTTGTATAGCTCCTTTCACAGATAAAAATCCCAGTGCTTTACTATCTAATACGCAAGGATATGGAAATCTATGAAAGTGAGCACACGTGTGCGAATGTTCCTCCATGCTGCTCACTAATTGACTTGAGTAGCTGTGTCGGATTTGGTGTGGGGGGCGGGGGGTTCTTGAAAACATAATCACCAGATCTGCAGTTAATGAGCGACGCTGTTACTCACACCTGAGGTCTGCTGATATCAGATTTGACTCTGTGGGACGTTTTGTGGATTTGACGCACCTCGCACGTATGGAAATGTTAGAAAATGTGACATTCTCCACACAATATGTTGATATTTCTGAGTTTGGAGACTGGTCTTAGACCTGCCCTTGAGTTTCTGCTTCATATCATAATTAGAAAGTTAAAAAAAATTATCACAGAAAGCATCCCTTCTCTTGCTCCGGCCCATATAAAACAAAAACAAAAAATTGAGTTTCATCCATAAACAACTTCTAATGCAAATATTTTTAGACCTGCAAACCTATTCCAGTTATTATTTTGCTCTGACACAAATCTCTTACAATGAGAAATCACTTAAATATCTTAAAATTATTGCAGTTTTTTATCAAAACAACTTGTGCTTCATGAGTGTTGTTTCCAGATGTGAGCCTTGCTCTCAGAGTTATGACCCTGTTGTGTAGAAACCGGGACATAGAAACCCATTATTCAGGACAGACGGAGTTTAGTGTTGCCACATTTGGCTTCTGCTGTGTAATTGATTGCCAACATAGGGGTAATATATACATAAGTTTGTGGTTTTTAACTAAGTAGTCTGCATTCTGGAAATGCAAAGCTCCAAGGGGAGTGTGGTGTGAATATTGTGCCTGCTTTGTTGACGTATTGCCGCATTAGGAGCAGAATAAAACTCCAAACTGGGATCATTCTTAGTGTGGTTACTCATTCCTTTGAGGTCAAAACACCCTTGAGCACTCTGAAAGGATGGACTTTATCTAAATTGCTCCTCCACATTGACTTTTCCTTGCTCACTTTATTTTCAAAGCTGAGAGTATGTCCAGTTCTTTTTATTTCCAGAGCTTTAGTTCCGCATTGGACATGCCCCCTTTTGTGAATACTAATAGACTTTTCAGCTTTATCAAACAATTACTCTTTGCTTTGCCGTTTGGTAGCATAGAGTTCAGATAATCAGCTGTGTGAAAAGCAGCTGACGGTTAAAAGAGGTAGTTGGAAACATGTTGTCAGATAATTGATGCACCCTGTAGCTCTCTTGTTCTCCTAGCTGCCCACTCAAACTGAAAATACCCTCAGAAATGAATTGCCCGGTCCAAAGTGAACATAAAATACTGTGAAGAAGTCCATCTTTTTAGCATCTCATTGCTACTGGGGGTGTTTAAATGATGCTCAAAGATAACTACAACTCAATTCAGTGCTAGAGCACTTTGTCTTGGGAGAGGAAGCGATTAAGTGGGAGAAAGGTGTGGGTGGTATTAAATGAGAACTGAAGGTGCAGCGAGAGATGGATACTAAAGAAGTGATCGGCTTAGAGGTTCCAACAATATTTGCAGGTGCGGTGACACAGTTTCGTGTCATGGTGCGAAATGATGGAACGGAGTGGAAAAGTAGAGACTCGTTAGTCCCAACCCTTTCGTGGTTGGGCTTACGGAGCCGTTGCTAAGCAGACGTGTCAGAGCTCATTAGTGTTTAAAAAGAAAACGGGAGCAGAAGTAAGTGATTTCCACAAAGAAAGTAATTTATTTGATAAGTCACAAGTTGAAGTTTTACATATTTTAAGTTAGTCTTTTTTTTTTTTATAATTCCCAGAAATAGTAATGTGAAAATAGCTTCTATGAATGAACAACTTTCAAAGCAACTTTGATGGACACCTTTGTTTTATTTTGCAGTCCTTTTCTTTTTAGATTCCACTCAGATACATCCAACTTTCAGCCATTACATTTGCTCAGAAAACTTAATACGTTTTTCCTCACTGTCCTTTTTTCAAATTTATTTATGTTTTTCAACAATTCCAGTGAGTTGCCATCAGCAGTGATGAACCAAAGGTCTTTTTTTAAGATTGCCTTTGTTTCTGTTTTTTCTTCTGACTCTCTCCTCTGGCTTCTTTTTGTCATGCTGTTTCTATAAATGCACCTTCACTGGAAACGCTCCAAACAATATAACAATGTGTTATATAGTATCCAGATTTTGTATGTAATTGGGATTTTTAATGAGTTTTAAAACCTCTTGCTTAAAGTCTAAAGGATATGCTGTGGACTAGAAAATGGAAGTAAATAAAGAAATTGACTAATTTTATAGATGCATTTTTTTTCTACTTGAGTTTGAGGAGTTTGAAGTGTAAAAACCAAAAAGAATAAAAATAATTGTATTTGTCACACAGTTTTTACAACAATATCACAAGTGTCCAATACTGTTCATGGTGAGAACAAGAGAGAGGATGTTTTTTTTTTAACTGACTGGTTAATTAGATGTTGAAAGTATGTTGTTTAAAGAATAAGCTTTTCACTTGTCAACTGACCTGAATTCCATTACAGCGCAGCAGGTCTTCGGCACCCAAGCTGTCTCCAGTCATTGTGGGGATATTCTTAGTTTTCATATTTCAGACAGTGGGATGCAATTTGAAAGGATTACTTATCTTAGTCATTTCTGTAGTAATGGTAATTGTTGGAGTTATAGCTATAGGCCTCAAACAGCAGGAGCTAACACTTTCACCGCAGGGTGGTGTCAAGGCCGTCCACCAACTGGAGTTGTTTTTTTTTGTGTGTCCTAAGATGCCCTTTTCTACAGAGCGTATTATTAATTGTAAGAAGTGTGGAATATTGTCACTTCTCATTTAACTTCCCTATTTGGTTTATTTGTCCCTGACATTGGCAGCCTCCTTTTTTACTGCAGCATTTTATTCAGTATCTGCAGCATGAGACCCCTTTCTCAGATACTTCAGCTTTTTTTTTTATTCCAAGACTTCTTTAGCCTGATATTTGGTGTAATTGTAGCCTGCTCCAGCGTGTTCTTCACTGTGGAGACAACAAATGCTGTTGTTTTGTTACAGCCAGTAGCTTTCATATGAATCCATTAACGTTCATTAAAAGGACAGAGAAGAGTGGCGGGTGCTGTTTTTTCACCTAGTTTTGTGCAGGCAGCTTTGCTTGAATGTGTAACACTCTTCTTTTTCCATTATTCCTAATTCTAACACTTTTTTTAAGCACACACAATGAAAAACAGGTTGGTTTAGACACCAAAACTGCCTGTGAAAGATGCCAAACACAGTCCCTGTATTCTGGCGGTTTGATTTGAAGCTGGTAGTGCTCTGGAAAGCTGATGCTCCCATCCTCATTGGATATGATTCTCCTGTATTGGAGGTTTTCTATCTTGCCACTGAGATGTGTTAGAAAAGCACAAGTTTTGAAACCATTGGCTGGGGTGGCAGTTTCCATCTTGCTATGCATTTGGATTTTTCTAAAAGATATTTTGTATTTGATTTTGTATCTTAAGTTAAAATTCTTTCATTGGATTTCTTAGGGATTTAAGAAATCTGACACATTTTTTATGAGGGGGAGAGGGGAAAAAATCTAAGGATGTTTACAAGTATTTTAGTGTATATAAAAAAACGAGTAATTTTTCAGTTCCTATAATTTGAACATTAAAAACTAATTAGCACGTTTTGAATGTCCTCATGTTAATCCCCTCTTTGGGACGGTGCAACGTTTACCCCCCACTAGAGCGTGTTCCACCTGCCTCTCCTGCTGGCACCGGTTAAGTCGTGGGGACTGGCGAGCTCCGCAGTTAGCATTCACACGGCGTCTGAAGATGAGCCACGTTGCTGTGGGCTGACTCTGTATGCCAGGCTTACATCCATCACAGGCCCTGCCTCATGCAAGCTGACAATACACATTTGGGCAGCTCAATCTGCCCACTCCAGCAGCCAATAAGATTACCGCATTGACATTCAGCTATCAAACCCAAACTCTACCTGTTCCAACTTAGCACACTTCTAAAGGTATATAAAGGGCTGCTTTGGTAAGGTGTTTTGTTCCATCTCGGTCTTTTAAATGAGAGCTAATGGTGCCCTGATTCTGAGTAATGGAATGTCATTGAGCTAGTGAGTCCTGTTGTAATGCATCTTGAAATGAAGCTAGCCTCTTACTTTGCCATGGCAGGATTAAATAAATGGATGTCTTTCAGTAGCTGTGCTCCTCTTTGTGCTCCGCACGTCATGACTGTGCAGAAGCCTCTGGATAAACATGTCTCCTATAGGCGATGTGGGCTAATGACGATGTAATTGAAACTGGCTACCAATGATTAATTTAGCACAATTTGACATCATTTGCATAGTGTGTACACACATGCTGCAGCCGGTGATATCTGCAATCATCGCCTCTCCCTTGTGGAATTTTTTTGGAGCTTATTGTTCGGAGATAAGGCTCATCCTCGGTCCAACATGTCTGTATCTAGTGCTACTTCCAACTGTGTGAAATAGCCGGGGGGAGCAGGCACTTGTGCTATCAAACAATACTGACCCTTTTCTCATCTCAACCTTAGTGTCTTCCATCCTGCCTTTTTTTTTTCTGTTCCCCTTTTCCTTTCCCTCAAGGCAGTGTGGCCTTCACGGCCAGTAATTACAGGCTTTATCAAAGCTATATATCACCTTATATCTCAGTAGACATCAGCAGGCACCTTAAGGGACAGCTGATAGCATTGTGGCAGGCTTGTACACGACCCCTGAAGGAGAAAACGGGTCAGGGTGTAGCAACTCCTTTCCTTCCAGCTCCTATGCATCCAAACACACACGTGTTTACCTCGCTGTGTTTCCAGACCGTCTTTTTGTCTTTTTCTTTTTAATCACTTCATTCTCTTCCTTTCGACTCCCGGGGGATCTGCGCCATTGCTGTGTCATCACACTTGTCATTTCAATGCACACAGGCGCACAGAACTTATTTGGGTCTCCATGCTCTTTGTCTTGTGCGTGTGTGGCACTTATGATGAAGGTTAATAGATATCACAGCTTGAAGAGTCTCATGAGGAAGATAAGACTAAATGAATGCATCCTGTGATTTGAACCTTCTGGCCACATGACAGCTGACATTTGACAACCTTCCTGTTAATGGCGATTATGTCGAAAACAAATGCTCCCAGGCCTTTGTTTGCCTCGCCACACTTGGGGCCAAATGAGACAAATGACTCCTCTCCTGCTGGACGGAAACACGTGCTGACTGAAGGACAAAAATTATTGAGGGATAAGGGGTAGCGAGCAGATGGGAGGATTGCTTTCACGTTTAGATGATGATCTTCCCCATATGCACCAGTTCTTATCATCCGCGGCTTTTGACCTCATTGAAGGATTTCATGAGACACTTATTCCAGCAGAGGAGTGGGATTAACTCAAGAATCTCCATTGTTTTGTTTTTTCTATTTTTCGCATTCCTTTAAGTCTCCTCATCTAAAGCAGGATGTCACTGTGGGGGTTTTAATAAAAAAAAAAAATTCTGGTCCATGTATCTGCCAAGAACAATGGCACCTTAGAGGAGTCGGATTGGATTGTTTTTTAAGTTTTAATTTCATGTTTGTGAGGTTTTAAAAGACTGAGTTTGAAATAATTCATGATATGGTTTAATATGTAATTTTCCCCCAAATTCTCCTTTTCGCACTTGCCTTCCATTTATATAGAGAATGACTTGACAAAAACATTGACCAATCAACAGTATCGACATCTGTAAAACATCAGAATGGTCCAGCATGGATAAAAAGAGCATGTGCAGTGTGTTATTATTTTATCGGCCCTTTCTTCTTCTGTGGGTTGTAGGACCAAATCTCTTGCGTCTCACAGATGCCATCAGATCCTATCAGCCTGAAATCTGGGGAGTTAGGAGGCCAAGTGAGCGCCTCAGACTCTCTCTGTTCTCCGTAGGAGGCTTTTTTTTTCTTCTTTTTTGGGGGCCCATAGCTGCCCTGCTAGGGGTGCCCTGCTACTGTAGGCAGAGTTGTTTCCCATATGGGATGTGACGGGTCAGCACGAAGGTTTAAGCTCGTATCAAGTGTCAAAGTCGCTTGTGAGGGACAGCACGCACATTTTCCCAATAGAACATAGAGGAATATTGTATTTTACTGGAACAATACGAGCAGTGTTACTCATTTACCTCTCTGTTTATCATGTTTTGATCAATCAAGGAATGAATATCTTCCTTTTCCATTATCATCAGTTTTTATTCTATTTTTTTAAGCTTTACTTTTAAGCTTTACTTTCATTAATTTATTTAATGTATTTATTTCAAACAGAATTACATCAAGCACTTCAATTAAGTCTGTCAAAAAATGCTTCCTGATTGTTTGTGTCCACAATATGTCATTACTGAATTATCCTCATTCGATTTAGAACTCTTCACGACTTGTCAGCTCTGCATAAAACTTTTCAACGTCTAAAAACAAAGAACTTGACCTCAATACGGTCGTTTTAGTTACAGCTCCAGCTGATCATTTTCAAGAGAACATCTGTGCTCCAAGAGCTCAATAGAGCTGCAGGATTTAGAAGAGGTCACCAGGAGGATCTGATGAAAGATCCTGCCAGGTTTTTTAATGAGAAATGTCAGGCCTGGTGATTTTTAAAGATTTTTTCAAAGCTGAAACTCAGCTAAAAGAGGGCATGGGTATCTCAGACCCCGATCAGTAAAAATAAAGGAAATAACTTGTTGCATTTAGAGGGTATCATGTGATCTGTATGTTTGATATAGAAGCCAGTTTTTTTCTTTTATCTCCTTCTCTCTCTCTTTCTATAAGGATCTTTCTCCTTTTAGGGGTGGTTTCTTTTATTTGATCTCTCTTTTTCCCTGTCCCCCTGTCATATTGGCATTATTCAATAGATGTAAAGTCTGTAACAAAAATACATTTTAAAAAGCAGAAAAAAATACAACCTCCAGCTGTATGTAAGTCATCGAAATGCTCAGCATTCATGACTCATTGATCTTGACTCGAATCAAGTGGCTGCAATCAAGCCTTGTTTTATAGTCTGGATTCACATATGAATTAATAAGTGGCTTTAATGTCAGAAGTGCAAATATGATGCAGGTGCTGCTTGAAATTAAAGACAGACATGAAGGAGCTGGTGTAATACTGACCAGCCCACATCTGCTCCTGCTTTCATATCTATTAATCCCTGACTGCATGCATTTTCTTCCCACTTCCCGCCTCACTGTTGTGTCACTGGTTTTGTCTTTCAGCATGTTAATCAGAGGCTGTTTTTTGTGTGATACAATTACAAGTTCAACACCTGACAATTACAGAACTAAAACATGACCAATGAGCACAGCGTGGGACAGGAGCCTGTTATAATTGTGTGAGCAAACAGAAAGTGGTGGGAGATTTTGCGGTGAATATGCAGAGGGCATTAATAGCACCTTTGACAGGACGAGGAGATAAAGGTTTCACTTTCCGATGAAGCAAAACTCCAAGCAGGCAAAGTGACAAACACTATCTCAAGTACTTTGGATTACAGGAGGAACTGCTTTTCCATCAGTGCGTGTCTTCCTCCTGCTGTTGGATTACCCTTCTTTTCAAGATTTTAAATGAAGGAAATTTAGTTTCCTCTGCATTCCTATTTTTCCCCTTTTTGGATGACTTTACCTTACATTATCTTTCTAAAACCTTGTTCCTTTTTAAAGCTTCCTTGTTCTAGTCCTATCCCATTGCCTTTACGTGGAATCCTCGTCCTTGAATTTTTGCCGGTCGGTGACATAAATGTCTCGCATCCTCTTGTCGGGCATTGTAGCATGACTTCTGTGGTGATTCGAAGGAAAAGGGAAGCCTGTGTTGGGAAATGGAACATGTTTACGGAAATTTGCTGAGATGGATCGGATTACTTCCTCTCAGGAGGGAAGAGGCGCAGATTGACACCAGCCAAGCCAGAGGCTTGAATGTGCTGTAAAGATGTCCATTTTTAGCATACAAAGCTGAAAACTGCACAGACTTTATTTTGCCCCCGTAAGCACAGATCTCTGCAAGAAAGGCCAAGAGTTTGGAAGCTTTTACTTTTTTTTTCAGGAAACATGGAAACAATTAACTCTTTAATTCAGATTAATGACTGTCACAGTGGTAGTTCACAAAACAGGAGTTGAAATGAGTTTTAAAAAATACAATTTTCCTTTCCTGGTCATTTGTCAACTAGGGGGGTGAGTTTCACTTGATGAGTCCAAACAGCAAAGAAAGGACTAATTCAGGCAAGAGCAGGTGGTTAGTCAGAATGCAGGCAGCTGACGAGGATATTTCCTTTCCTGCTATCTGATATTAGCCCCTCTCTGTACTGCATCATCTTTTCATCTTTCTTATTTTAGCTCCCTTTCCTTTTTTTAATTGGCAGTTGGGAGTAGCCTTTATATGTCCATCTCTCCCTCTCTCCCTCTTGCTTTAAAGTTCAAGATCCGTTTTTCCACTGCAACACAGAGAGAACATGTAAGTTTTATTGACCTTGAATATTTTTGCAGGATATTCATCATCCCTCCCTAAAGGTGAAAACAACACCCTTTGAATGGGATGAATTCCAGAACCTCTTTTATCCTCCCAGCTTAATATGAAAAGATGGAGTTCAGCCGTTGATACTGTCTGGGGTAACTAGTTGTATGTGATAAACAGACTTTGAAAAGGGACATTTCAGGCTCAAATTTAAATACTTGCCGTCACATTGAGGTTATATGCAAAGATAATCTTTTTTAAACAGAATTATTTTTTTTCAAATAGTTTTTCAGAACTATGGGCACATTTCTGAGGGTCATTTTAGTTTTACACATTTAGTTTTACAGCCTTTTTTGGTTGAGTTTCTTTTTAAAAATTTAGTAGCTTATTGGGAATGTTTTGTGGTTTTGCTAATTGAATGGTCATATTAGAATATTTCTAAGAAAAATGAAAATATTCATCCAGCCAAATCCAAAAAAGTAAGATTGCTTGGTTTGAAGCAAAATACTGAGACATTTCGAGGATAGATAAAAATCTGTAATGTGTAACATTCCAAAGAGATTCTTTCTTGCAAATACACCAACACTCGTTAATAACCTGACATTTTACCATGTAAATCATCAGCAGGAAATATTTAAACCTCTGTGTGTGAAATGTAGATAATTATATGAATTTTAAATCCATCAATAGATCAGTGCTGTTTGAAGTTGTTCATATTCAAAATGTGATGTTAATAAAATAATCAGATACTGTTAGATGTGACTCTGAATGGACTTCCTAGTCTACTACTTCCTCTGTCCATTTGACTATAGCCACATTAGTCTTTTTGATGCACCATCATCTGAGAATTTTTCCTTCTCTTTATGGCACAAAATGGTTTGACGTAGACAAAAAAGCTTGGTGTGCTTCAGGCTGCCCTGCACTTGTCAACACACAATAAAGCATTTTTTTGTTTTTCGGCCTTTTCTTCAGGCTCACAAAATGAAAAAACGGAGTACTTGAGGACGAAGCTCGGGTTGCCTCTGAACAAATAACTGATATCGTTACAGTACAGTTTATGCCATTGTTATTGTTGGCATACGCACTCTATACAAGCTTGTAATTCCTAAATCATTTTCCACTCATCTCTGAATGATCTCAAGACCGCTTGTTCCGAACAATTTTCTCCATGTGCTCATCCACCAGAGCTGTGATGTGAGAAGCAGCGACTGCATGAGTCACAAGCTTCTTTTCTTTTCATCTAGTCTGGAAATTCTAGAGCGGTATGCCGATAATCATCTGAGATCAAATAAACCGCATTATGATGTTCAACAGGACAGTTATTATTGTGAAAGTTTTTATTGAATTTGATAGTAAACTTAAGACAAAAAAAAAGTCTCATACACAATCATTTGAATTGCCAGTTTATGTCATCTTGTAAAGAGTTTTAACAAAGTGCGAGCGGAGTCTTTTGGCAGCCCTGGTGTTATCATTGCATATAAAAGCAGTCTCTTCTTTTTCCCCCCACATATAATCTAGTCTTATTAATCACGCAAGTGAAACAAAGAGGAATATGGATCCGATGTCTCACGTTTCATTTAATTAGACGTAGTCATTTGAGCTGGTGTTGCTTTGTTGTGTCTGAGGAAACATGGTGGTGCATCACCTCCTTTCAGTGCTCTACATTCAAACTTTGTCATCCTGACCCTTGAGAACAACAAAATCATTTTCACCGAGCTCTTTAAAATGCATGAAGCTGGTAAACGCGAGTCGCCACAAAGTTCATGATTAATCACCACAGCCTGTGTTTTTCATATCAGTCCTCATCCAGCCGTTGGGTGCATTCATGGGAAAACGTTTGCCTTTCCACACACGGTTCCAACTCCTCCTCTGAAACGATGATGGCACAGTTTTTTCAGTTCTCTAAAAAAAAAAATTTTTTCGACAAGCTGTAACAAGGTAGATCTGTACTCATTAACAGCTTTCCTCCTCCATTAAACAGTGCAGAACGTTGACCTGTTCAACCGAAGTTCCAATTGTCGTCATGAGTCCGGCATGCGAAGTCAAAGATGCAAATCAGAAATATCTGTTCGACTTGTTTTGTGATCACCACTTTTCCATGGCATTAAAAGAAAATGTATGAAATACTGTTTTTAAAAAATACAAATTTAATAGAACTGAAAAGAATAGTGTGAGGTTACACGTCAAGCGTCGTTGGGTGGATTTTCTTTAGTGTCAGGTGACTTAGTTTTGCTTTGAGTCATCTTTGACAGTTTAGTCTGCAAAGAGGTTGCGCAGTGCCACTGAACTGAGAGAAGGCTCAGCCCGCTTGGATGGTAAAGCCTCCAGTTGTTCCTCAGCTCAGCATTACAAGACTCTCTGTACCAACCTTAATCCGTCTATCTTCTGCCACCGTCTTTGTCCTCTCAATTACTGATTGACTCTGATGCCTTCCTCTCCTCCTGCCGCTATTCCTCTGGCGTTCCATTCTCTTTTTTTCACTTTAATGTGTTTTTTTTTCATGTTTTTGTCACCTCACTGTTTTAATGGGCTCAGGATGGGCATGAATGGGTTTTCAGGCTGCTGTCCCTGCAAAGGGAAGCAGGACCTAACTTTGCCCCCCCACCTCCATGAGGCGAGTTTGACGGAATAGGATGAGAGGCAGTTTCACCTTGTTTACCTCAAATCTCTCCTCCAAACCTCAAAGTGTCTGTTTTAAGAGTCTGCAACTATTAGCTTTTTCTGGAGTTGTGTGGATTTTGTTTAGTTTTTTTAACTTTGAATCATAATGACTATTAAATGTTAAATGATGTAAAAAGCTTCAGGTATTGCTTGATTCAGTATCTGGTGACCTGAGCCCACCTGCGTGTTTCCAGAATTGAATTGGGAGACGGAAACATAATGCTTCAATCTGATGACCCACTCTTGCGATCAATATTTCATAGCACGATTACATAATTCACTTTGATCTTACCCATGACGTTGAATATTCATCACTTTGCAACACTTGGACTTTGTACATTCCCAGTAGGAATACACAGTATTCTCCTATATGGGGGTACATTTGGACCAATAGAATAATTTAATTAGACGTTCGTCTGCTCTTTAGTTAATGACAGGGTATAAATTACTCCGATAATTACTATTAATAATACATTGACATCTGAATATGACATTCAGCATGAACTCATTTAATGCAATTGCCAAATGTTTCTGACCTTTCTACTATTAAATATAAGACTTCCTTTCTTCTGAATAAGATAATCACACTTATAGAGAAGTGGATATTATGTGGTGCTTTTGTCAAGTCAGGGCTGTGGTTTGTGTGTAGTTCACAATGGATTTTATGATTTTTTTTATTTTTTATTTAAAGAAAATGTCCTCAAAATAAATCCAACTGGTGGAACAAGTTCCATGTTTACCTGACTTGGTGAACCAGAAGCCAGAAGCCTCCTCTTTTGTTACCTGCATTTTTCTGATTGCTGCTTCTTTAAAATGCCAACTGTAAATGTTTGAATAACACATTGTTGAGGTACTTATTTGCATTTACATTTCCTAAACAAAAAATTAAATGCTGGATAATGCAGGGTTTGGAGGTCCTTATCATTCCTCCTTCCGAGTGAATGACCAACCATCGCATTGTACAATAAACATATAATTCTGCATAAAAGAATCTTATAAAAATTAGGTTTACAGATACAATGGAACTCGTGAATAAGACGAGATAACTTTGTTAATTTACATAAATGCGTAGTGAATTATGCTTCAGTATGTTATTAGTAACTCAATAGCTAAGTGAGTTCAGATTTGCATAGAAATAAAGCAAAGTGTGAAAAAAACGTCTAAATCTGTTCCTTTTGATTGTTTTCTTTCCCTTCGTCAGATGTCGGATGCACCATCTGTGCCATCAATTTTATCTCTCAAAATTGTCAGACAGAATGATTTAGATGTTCTGTTAGGTTTTTTTTTGCCTTTATTTATTTATTGCTGGAAAACAAAGCAAAAGCTCTCACATGATTGCCTCTCACCTCGGTTAAGCTGTTTTTGACAATGCCATCTTAAATATTCGAAGAATTTTTCCCATTTATCACAGGACTGTGCCAAATTTATTTGGCGTCCTTAGAGTTTTGTCCATGCCTTGCTTATGTTGAATGTTGAGGGGAAAAGTTAATTTCCTCCATGACCCCAGTTGATGGAACCACAATCTACATCGGATGGCAAAATCAACAACATTTCTCTTGTCTGCAGTCTGCCCCTCATGTTTCCTTTGTGGCTCGTGCTTTCCAGCTGAGGGTTTTGTCTGTCTGGAGTGGCCTCTCTTGCTCTTCCCAGACTCCTGAAAGCTAATTATACTGGGCTTTTTTTCTGACGAGGGAGCATGTCAATATTGCACAACGGGAGAGTTCTCACTCGTCCTGTGCTTCATTCTCATTTATGACCGTTAATTCCCTCAATGGCCTCTTTGTCCACTGGACTGTTTAAATATGGTTTAAAGGAAAGAACATGTAGCATTGAGTCTTTCAGCCCTGCTCACATTTTGAAAATGCTCACCTTCAATAACACATCTGAAAATGAGCATTTTCAAAATAGTCTCACATTAAGCGAGGATTTGTTTATTTCTAAAAAAATGTGTGTTAATGCTTGTGTTATGAAGAATGCAGATAGCAGATGGCTCCCCACAGACACGCCTGTTTATGCGCTGCAGCAACTGATTTCACTCTATGCCGGGGTAAAAAAACGAAATATGCAATAGATTATTTCCTTTATTAACATTGTGAAGAATAGCTCAGTATCATCAGTCAGGGCAGATTTAGCCACCCGTCATGGCTAATATCTCCTCACGTTTGGAACACTTTAATGAATAGATTATCTGACCTTTACTTATCAGGTAATTTTAATCAACAGTGAGATCTTGCTGTCGGGGGAGTGCACCTGAACACATGAACGGTTTAGATTTAATACTCTAAGCGTAATTATATTTCATTACTTGATACTTGGAGAGAGTGCTCGGCTTTGTGCTGCGATTGTGATCTGTACCTGTGTCAAGGGAGCAAAAAGATATAAAGGATTTACATTGAATTTGAAAGGGACGGAGGACATCTGGGACGGTTTTCATTGTCAATGACAACGATTGAAGCGGCTTAGATAAAAGATGCTTCATCTGAATCAGCGCTCCATCCTTTTCACCTGCTGATACCGTTGCAACACAATCAGGATTCCCATGTTACCTTGAGAGGTTGATAGAATTGACTTTGTCTCTTGCTGTGTCCTGATACAGCCGCGACAAGTCTCTACACAAATTCACTTTTAACTTTGTCTGTGGGAAGGATGCAGTTCCAGAAGAGAACAACACTTTTGTTATCCACGTCTTTTCTTTACCTTTATTGGACTATGCTAACTGTATTTAATGCAAAATTTTACTGTAAATGTGTGTCATGGCTGATGTGCATTCACTGAAATGTAGCTGAATAATTAAGCACCCATAAATGCTATTAAGTTTCGGAAAGGATGGAGACTTCTTTTTGATACACAGTGAAATGTAATTGTCATTATTGATCCTTTTCTCAAACGTCAAACTGCGGTACTTTTGTATGTGTCTGTGAACACAGTACTTTTACTGTCTGTTGGGACGCTGTAGAAATGGTGCCTCCATTTCACTCCCAATCGATTGAGGGGCAACTTGTCTTTTTGTACTTTTTGTCAACAGTCCAGGACAAAAGCAGCTCCTCAGAGGGTTGGTTTGCAGCATAAGAACCTGTTGGAACAAAGTGGGGTTTGAACTTAAGTCATCTGACAAGGCAAAGTGAAGGTTAGAACCAAAGTGAACGCGCCTTTGACTAAATTCTGCTTTTGGAAGACATACCAGAAATGATGGAATTAGGAGGGTATCATGCAGTTACAGTTTTTAACAAGAACTGAAATCCAAATAAACTGTCACATTTCAAAGTACCTTGCAATAAATCTTCTGCAACAAACAGACAACAAATATATATCAAAGTTAGAGAAGCAGCCATGCAGAAACAAAGAGACAAGTTGACACTCTCTCGACTTTGTTTTCCACCAAAAGGAGACTCCTCTCATCCTCGGGCTGTATCTTTTGGAGACAAGTTAGTATGGAGAAGTTATAAGGCAGCTAAATGTCTTGGATTCTCAAGACAGTGGTGTGACAGTGTTGTTGTGTTGGGTAAAATAAAAGAACATTCGGTCAATTAAAGGACAGGGTCAGACTTATCTCAGTCTATGTAAAGCTTCGAACTTTGTTTTCACCTCAGCTGAAATCCAGCTCAACCAAACAAAAGCCCTTCATAAATCTGAAGAGGCAGAGTGTTTATGGATTAAAGCAACAGAGGAAGGTATTAACAATCTTGGAATGTTTCTGCAGTACAGTAGACTAAACATTTACTTGAATAATTGAGTGGTTTATCCAAAGAATAATTTGTTTGTTTGTTTTTTTGGCATGCAGCTTTTCAAATACCGTACTAATATGTTGCTTCGGTCTCTGTTTTAAATGGCTTGTGCTTTGCTGCTCTTAATAAAAAGCAACTTTTTGTTAGTGTTTGTATTTGACTGTTTTTAGGTTATCAGTGTACCACACTGTGACAGCACTTTACAATCTGTGTTCAAGAGGGAAAAGATCAGGTGAAAATGGACAAATGAATCTCAGTATCTTTATTTTACCATCCTGATATTGTGCCACTGGTTTAATTGGTCCATCTTGTACTGAATTAGCACCCCTGTGCCCTCATGGGTCAGTATATTACTTCTCAGACAGACGCTGAGCACAGTGACTGACAATACCTTGGGGATATCGACACTGTGACAGGAGAGTTCAGTCAAAACCAAGCTTTTAATCCCAACCATGCATCCCTCAGGCAAAATCCTTAAGACCCACAGTGATTTCCCGCATACCAATGCAGCCTTGGACCCCAGCCGAGCTATTGACGCCTGACCCCTCCTGTATCGAACATTGAGGTTACTCATAACCCCTGCTCGTCTTTCATTATTGAGATGTGAATGAGGAAGGGCAGGGGGTGGTGCTCATCGATCGGTCAACACAGGAATATTTGATTGTTGCACGGGCGGCTCTGCCAAGGCACTCTTCTTCATTGCAATGAATGAATGCACTATAGGAAAAAGGTTTAAGAGAGTATAAGCAAGTGTACATGCTTTTTCCCTCTTTTCTTTTTTGCTTAGTCTCCATTTGCAGCTCCATTTGCAGCTCTTTTCTTTTGGACTGACAGGTGTGTTATCTATTAATTATTGGCTGGTTATTAAAGGCACATATTTTCACTTTTAGTAATAAGAGGTAATTAGCAGCTAAACACCCCTCCAGAAGCTGCACGCTGTGGGTGACCGTTAGTGGAGCAACGTGGCTTTGGGCTTTGAAAAAGGACTTTGAAGAAGGAAAGCGCTGGAAGCGCAGACTGGCCCGAAATCGGACATTGGAAGTTACCATGGTGACAGCAACTGGAAATGAAAAATCTGCGCTTAAAGGCAGGCCTTGGCGTGTTTGTGTGCGTGTGTGTGAGAGGAGAGAAAGAAAGATGGCCCGGCGGTGGTGGGGGGGCTTCAGTGATACAGCGTTCTTATTGATTTGTGTGCAGATTATAAATGCAATGAATGGAGAGCTGCTCTGTTCTGGGGCTTGACGATTTTTGTGTTTTTAGCCGAGGCAAACCTCAGAATTTCTTTCGGTTTTTCCAAATCAGAGATTAAATAACGGTCCAAGGAGAGGATTAGAATCTTTTTGTTGTCGCTGTGAAGTGCATGCGGTCTCATAAGCTCCCTGAAGCACTCCTTTGACTCAAAGCTGTAGCAGACGTCACTCTTTGTGTGTAACAGACATAACTTGGTGTCCTGAAAAGCCAAATTGATGGCATTTTTGCCTCTCTGCTTTTGTTCCTTGCCCGATCCTCTGAGAGCCGACACAGCAGTGGCACCACCGGCTATCTGCCTGAAGGATCTTTTTCTTGCGGGCATGCTCTTGAGATGGGCTCAGACTCTCAGCAGGGACGGTTCAAAACACCAACCTTGGTCTAGCCTGTCCTGTAGGAATTTTTCATAAGGTATTTTTGAGTCTTTGTGTGCACGTGCTATGTTGTGTGAAACCCTGGTCTAAGAGATACTTGTGTTCATGTGTCAGAATTTGGAATAAAGCTCCGATGCACGTGAATGCTGAGCAAAAAGCACTCCCCATCTCCAGATGTCATACTTTTAATGTTCCTCATTTCATGATCCAGAAATATATCTACATTAATTGAAGGAAAAAAAGGAACAAAACTTACTTTTGCCCATCCTCACCAGCAGTAAGACTGAGCCCTCCAGCCCCAGAAGCCCGAGGTGGAAGATAAATCAAGCGTCACCGGGAAGATATGCAGCGATTTTCTTTGTTGGCAAGAATAGAAAAATTCATCCTGGAAATCATAAATCATTAGATGGGGAGACCCAAGTGAATAAGCATCGCACACAAAACAAATCGATTTGTGAAGTAACTGCATATTTGAATCATCCCTTGTGCCTATTTAAAAGTACCTGGAGAGAGACTGTGGGCGTCATGATTTACATATAGCAAACAGCACATAGCCAGGGATTAGCGCCTCTTGTTTTTGACAGCTAGAGATATGTAAATAACAGGTTGGGCTCCGTTTACAGTGTTTATTTACTTGTATTAAAATATTTTGAACGAGTATGGGTGTTAGCAGAACAGATTCATGGTTAAATGGCTCCTGTTTCACAGATTTCCACATCTCCTTTTCTCTATGTAGCCTCTTTGACTGGTTAATAATTGATCGTAGTAGTACCTGATGTCCCAGATGATTTCCTTAAAATGTAAATCTATGAAGACGGGAAACCTGTTACTTATCAGAAGTGAGAGAAACCGTTCCCTCAGGGACACGATCAGACATTACATTATATACCGTTTTGTGAACGGTCACAAATTGTATGTTAAGTTGTCACTTCTCTACGGCAGAAGTCCCAGTTGCCTTGTTATAAATGTCAGGATTGACAGCGCTTGCATTTTAATTAGTCACCATCATAGCTTTTTGCGTGCATGCACGAATATGAAACATTTTCTATGGAAACCTTTTTTGTAGCTCTTTGATAGCGGTGATATTGTGTATTTAAATACATTGAATCAGTAAACATTTGGTGTGTTGCTGGTGCACGTGCAGAGTAAAAGAGCAAAAACAAAGTCCAGAAAATAGATGATTGAAATTTCCATTTGGGCTGTATGTGTGTGTTTCAGATTGTGATCTCTATCGAATTGAAATAAAAGCATTGTCGCCATACTCTTTTGAGCTATTCCAGTTTTCTAGATGCATATCTATTGAAAAACATCGAAGAAAAATGAGATCATTCAGAGTTTGTGTCTGCCCTTTTGAGACTAACTCTCATGTCTGTGCTCTGAAAGACTGCTTGCTGTGTCCCTGCCTTGAAAGCGGAGGAAAACTTCACATTCGAGTGAGTTTATGAAAAGGGTTAAGCATTTGTGATGGAGAGGATTCATTAGACACAGTCTCTTTTGTTTTTGCAAGAATGAGTGCGCTTCATATTACTAGTGTGTGCAAGAATACAATTGAAATGCAACAATATGAACTCTTAGCACTCATCTGAGTTATCACTTGTGTTTAAACCTTTATAGCATTATTAAGTAATACACAAAAAATATACATTCTGCACACCTCGCCACCTCAAAATATATGGAGTATTCTGCTGAATTTGAATGCGTCTAACTCCCACAGTACTCTCCAACAGAAGCATTTTTGCATTAATGCAATTTTGTTGAGGCTTCATTTGTTCTTTGCATCCGGATTTGCTATCGTTGATTGGACTGAAGGAGTGTTGTCATATTATAAAATAATTATTGTATTTTACGTTTTAGAGAGAAACCAAATCGAATCCTGCTGGCTCGGACAAGTGCACTCAATTTTGCAGTCATTGGAATCCATAATGTAAAGATGCACAGGATTAGGCAAATACAGTTTTATTCATGCAGATGTCCCCTGGCATACACTTGTCCAATTGCGACACAGCACTCTGTTTTTATGTGAAAGCCGCACAGTCTTTTTATACATGAGACCTCTGCCTTGAATCTTGGAACATTTTGTTTTTTGTTTTCTTATTCATGCTGGACTCGGTTGTTTTGCAAACAAAATTAAGCAGCATCATACTCTATGCTGCATTCATAGCCTAATTCCTCAACGATCAGTCAGATTCTAAAATATGTTGTGTAACAAAACTGTTTCCCACAGGTGATCAATGTCAATTCTTCTTTTTTTCTTTTTTTCTCCACCTATTACCTATAGAAAAATACTTATATAGTAGAATACTTATTTTCCTGTTATTTAATTGGTAATTCGGTCAAGGTAGATCTATGATTGAATAGTACTAAATCAAAAATGAAGACCTTGAGGCAACATGACTCACAGCTGTTGCTGTTGTGTTGCATTAAGTATGCAGAAGTCTAAACTCATCATGCACTGTGACTTTTGACACCACCTGAAATTTGCCAATTTCAACTGGATACATGAAGTTGACTTTGTTTAGCACTATAAATGCAAAATGTATTAATCCCAAACCCCCAACAAGCCCAGTACCTTTTTTCCAGTTATAAGGTGTTAATTTAATCACCACTTTCTCATCGAGCTGAGGTTGTTTGTGTCTTGGATTTGCATTGCTTAACATTCAGTGTCAGCTTGGATCCTAAAAGTAGTCGAGCATTGTCCTAGATCATCTCTCAACATTCAGCCACAGTTCTTTAGCGTGACTGTGTTTTCCTCTGCTTGTTGCACTGGGATGAACTGCAGCTTATCTTCTAAATACAATATGAGAAAGGGTTAAACTGTGTGATGTAAAATCTTATGAAAGCAACTAATCTGTTCGAATGGCTCAGAGGGATTAAGCTTGTCAGGAGAAAAAAAAAATCAGCTTGAGACGTTCTTTTTTTTTTTTTTCAATTTATGTAAGCTGTGGATGGAGTTCATGAGGGGTGATCAGTCTTGATGACCCCCCCCCCTTTTTTTTTAACCATCCCTAATAAAACTCAAAAATATTCTATAGAGTCTGACAAAGGTCATTCATATAGATGATGTACATAAACGCTTCAAATTCCCTTTGCGATGCAGTAAATCATCACTTTATTAATTTATTTTTGGTTCTACATAGTTAATCCCATAAAAAAGTAATATGGCCTGCGTTTTATCTCCCTTGGAGTTGCACATATCATGGAACCTCGACTTTTTTCTTTACTTTTGCAGCACATTGCTAGTGCTACCTTACATGTCTGTGACTCAACACATTGATCTCTTTTATGCAAAGCGTGCATGCCGTCATGCATTTGGATGAAGATGTTTATGCATGATACTGCAGAAAACATGTGAGTTTAAGGAACTGAGAACAGCAGACTCCTTCCGCAGTGCTCTTTAAATCCTCCATGCCCATGCTAGGCTATTGTCCGTGTCGTACATATTCATTCCCAATCTGGGTCTTCTGGTTTAATCTGCATTGTGCTGATCACTTCATATTTAGAAACAAAGCCCCCAGCTTTAAAACATAGGAGGAATTTTTCTGCTGAATTTAGCAGGGCTACAACAAATGGTTATTTCGGTTTCATTGCTGCATATCAGTACACTCGGCTTTTCTTAATATGTTAAAAAAATTTGTTATGAACCTTAAACTGACACTACAAGACTCAAAAGTACAAACTGAAATAGACGTCAAAGCTTGACACCGTGAAAGAGGAAAACAAAATTAAAAAGGCACTTGATTTTCAGCAATCACTTTGGGCAGTTGAGATTATGTCATTTAATAGTTCAGATGATTAAGTTCTATACAGAGTTTACAAGAGGACTTAAAATAAAATTAGTTTTGTCAAATTCAGTTGTGTGCAACGGTAAGAAGACCAAATCATTTCAATCTGTAAAAGGACCACAAAGTGAGCAAGAATCTTTTTCTTTAAATACAACTCCAGGTTTTCCAGCCGAACATTACAAAAGATTAACATGCAAATCCGATCTGCTGATATTGGATAATAAACGTTTTCAATTTTGCTTTAATAATTGAATGAAACCATAAAACTGTAAGAAACAGTCAGCACTGAAGACATTTTACAATGGAAAGTTTCATAACGTTCTACCATTCAGCACCACAAATACTTCAGAAAGATGAAATTTTCATTTTTTTAATACAAAGAAAGCTGGAATCAAAGAATATATCATTCAAAAGATTTCTTGAACATTTTCAGGTCATGTTAAAGAGGTAAAGTGAACTTTCAGTATCTCCTCTTCTGTAAGTTGCTCTTTATGAATACTTCTTTATGTCAGACTTGATCTGAAAGTACAGCATTTAAGAGCATTGCTTACCATTGTCCTATTTTTTCCGTGGGTTTTTGTGTGAGTTTTGCTGCACCAGAAGACAGTTCAAGTGAGGAAAGATGGATGCTGGACGTGCTGCTGAGAAAGATAATGAATGAAGTCAACTGTGGGTGGTGAAGACCATCACTAAAGCATAATGGGTCCCAAAAGAGAGATGGGATATTGACCCGTCCGCCACTTTTTTCCCTTCTCCTTTCCCTTTCTGTCTTATAAATACACACTCACACACACTGAGGACGCATAAACGCATAAATACCAAAGTGTCCTTCTTCAAGACCCACAAGAAGTGCTTTGTAGTACCTTGTGCCTTGTTTAGTTCTTAACTGGGGAACTGATAGTGGGTGTAAGTTTCTGAGCTGCAACATGTTTTCCTTTGAAGGCTAATAGATGGTTTGTTTGCATCCCCTGACTGATTTTCATCTGACAGACTTTCTGTGAACTGTGGGAGAACTCAGAAATGTCCCCTCAGATGCAGAAGGCCAACTTAATCATCCGCATGCTTATTTGACTTACTTCATGCAAAATTCTTTGATATGGATTTAATGGGAAATTGCTCAGAGCCTTTTTGGCATCCTGGAAGCAGAATCAGCAAAGCATTTTTACCTCCTTCTGAACTCTGAAAGGCTTGCAAATCCTTCTGTCTTTCCGTGTGGTTGGCATTTCCCACCTGATATAAATCGCTTCATTTCTGAGAGGCAGTGGTGGTAGAATCCTTTACTACCGTCCTGTTTTGACATATGTGTGTAACTCTTACTACCAAATCGTGCCTGTCTGTTTCTCTTAACCCTTTCTCATCCCATCAACGATGCATTTTTTCATCCCTTTAACCATCTGCTCGCTGAATAATTTGGTCATTGTTTGCCCTGTGTCAGTGGTCAATACACCGTGGGGGAGCTTTGGCCCTTACTGTCGTCAGAGGCAGCAGGGGATCAGCCTGCGATTACAGTGATTACAGTTTGTGCTTACATAGGGCTCCTGCGCTTTGTGCCACATCTCTCCTTGTCAGCTGGCAGCCTGACTTCTAATCTGCCAGTCATAAGAAACGGCAGACGGGGGGAAAAGGAGGAAAAAAAGCTGTAAGTAAGGAAAAGGAGGTGAACAAAGATTAACAGTTGGGGGCAAAAATAAATAAATAAATTCTCTTAAGCCCGGTTTTTCAGATCTTATCGGATAGATGCTGATATCCAGATGATTGTGTAATCTTTAATCACTTCCTTTCATTATAGGTCCAGTGGAGAACAAATAAATTAGATAAGTTAATGCCGTGCAGTAATCTCTTTATTTTTCATTTTATCCTGAAACTTCCCAAGTGAACACCTGCTGGAGCTCTTTACCAGCTCCTCTCAGGATGTGTGCAAACGTAGACCCCATACCACTCTTCACATTTCCAGAATTACTTATCCTGATTTAATTTCCTTTTCATGATGTTAGAACTGTGCCACCAACATTTTTATTGTGTGGCACATGCTGTGAGAAAACTCTCCCCTTTTCAGTTAATTGCAATGCTATTGATTTGCATTTCATGCATTTGATTGTAATTGTTTCTCCACTTCATTTCACTCCCTTGTAGTATTGGCATTGGAGCCTTTAGGACATTAGAAAAATCCAATAAGGTATTCAGTGGTTATATGTGTGTGAAGGTGTAAAGATGCATTGGAATATTAAAATTTGGTTTGAGTTTGGCCGACATTAATCCATGTTAAATCGTTCACAAAGAATTCTTTATAACCTACTTTATGATTACAACTTCATATCTGTTCATAGCATCACTTATAGAGTTGCATTAGTCCATTAGTCCAAAATAGATTTGAACAATTTTATGTATCAAAAATCAACAGCAGCATTCAAGTTTGAAGCTGTTATATACTGCTAAGCAAAAATGAATTGGTAAACTCTGTCTTGCAACCCCTTTTCCATCTCTGCTCCGACCTTATGCTGGTTCCATCTCTTCCATCCATGTCACCCCTGCTTCAATGTGACACCAAATTCTAACCTACGCTCTCACATCCTGATTACAAACCTTTCATTCCTAAATAGACCGATATAGAAATCGGAGTGGGGAGGAGGATGTGGAAAAAAGAGGGCCCCCTCGATGATTTTCTCAGTTTCATAGGCTTGACCCCTTGTTCATTTGACCTGCATTTACTGCCTACGAATAAACTATTCGTTGACAGGGACAATGCTGCAGAGCTTACCGGGTTGAGTGAGTGAGACGAACGATAGGGGCCGATTCACGAACCCATAAACCTCACATGGGAGCAACTCGGCAGACCATATCTTATTACTGGGTTAGCTTGAAATGAGATGGGTCCCTTTTTGCCTGTCCCTCACTGTGTGGATTGATTAGTCGGCAGCCAATCAATGTTAATTAAGGTGTAGAGAATCCTTTAATTGTGGCGTATGAATCATTGTGTCCGACCCTGCCTTGACCTTCACGAGGATTGCACTTTGAACAGTCCTGCCGGGGAATACCTTTTTATAAATTGCAAAATAATTATAGTTTGGAAATGGGTATGGATTCGGCTGCTATCCCGTGAACGCCAGAACTCGAGCCCTGAGATGGCGTACGAAATTGGTGCACGAACAGGATGGCCCAAACTTCATGTGTTGCTTTTCATTTTGCAAACAGATGCAGAGCCCCAACAGATCAATACCTGTCAAAACGTTTAAGAGTTAATGTTGTGAGATAAGTGTTGCTATTATGTGAGGCGAGAGGCGAGCTGTGCATATGAAGTGGGGCTTTGATTGATGACCGCCAAGAACAAAATGGCACATGATAATACCATAGGCACCATAATTGTGTTTTTTAATGAAGACCAACATTTCTTGTTGGAGCTGATTTTGCACTCAGTTGATTGTGTCTGCCCCCTCCTCTCCACTGCCTCCGCCTCAACCATCCATCATGCGGTAATAACAATGCAACCTGTGTGTGGCCTGATGGCAGTCCCACGACTTCCAACTCTGCTGCGCCATGGAAAGATGAATTTGCCCCTGCCAGTACCACCTGAACCTTAAAAAGGGGTGACCTTCGTCCCGTCATTCATGTCACACAGCACAACTCAATAGTTTTCAATCAAGTAACACTGACGATCCAAAGCAGTTCACACACAAAATTGCAAAATTGTTTTGCCTCTTCAAAGTGCGCGGTTCCTGCATGGATCTGTAGCTTTTAATCATCGCAATCTTGCTGCAGAATTCAATATTCCAAACTTCATTAACCAAATGCAAAACATTTGATTAATGTGCCGCTGTGTATTGTGACCCGTCGCTGCTGCTTTTTGACGAAACACTTTTTGATGCTTTCAGATGTAATAACAGGACCCAGTGCGCTGTTGTTGCCGGACCCGACGTGTTCCCTGACCCTTGCCCGGGAACTTATAAGTATCTGGAGGTCCAGTACGAGTGTGTACCCTACAGTAAGTATTCCCCGGCCGCCGCACGGAGATGAGCACCTCCCAGTGCTCCTAACCAGGCTCATTTCCTCTCAATAACAGTGACTCATCAACAGCTCAGTCATTGGCAAGCTACTGCTGCTCCAAATGTTCACAAACATCCCAAACGTGTCATCCAATTCAGGAGAGCAGATTAACACCCGGCATTCGGGGTGACAAAATGATGTATGTAATCCGTGTATGAGCAGAGAAAATGTTATTGACAGTGTCTACGTGTGAAAATTCTAAATGAAATTCAACAGAATGAAGGAATGTTTTTTGATGTGCTGTTGTTTATCTTTCAATACTATGTTTGATATAGTTGGCAAGAGATTAGAAAGCTTTTTCAGATGTCAAATATTTTAGCAGTTTGCCCACCTACACTTGATTTCGTTTTTTGTATCATCGGTTGTTATTAAATATACAGTTTTGTAGTGATTTCAGTGGCAAGTGATTTGATATAAATGGGATTTTTTTTGTTTTGTGTTACAAAGCGGACAAAGATGTTCTTCCTGTATTTAACCAATGGCAGCTTTGGCTCTCCTGATATCCCACATGTCACTCTTTGTTGCCATCAGCCCCCAGCCCGCTCACAATGTTTTTATTTCTTATAGGAATCATATCTGATCTTGTGACGTCTGGCAAGCATTGTAGCAAAAAAGGCCGCTCATGTTTCATCAAAATGAAACATACTTGTTGTTTTCAGTTCAGTTCAGCTCAGTGGACCCGAGCAAATGTTCTGACTACTGAGGCATCTCAGAAGGGGGTAAATATGAATGATTTAATTACTTCAGCAGGTGGAAAACACAGCCAGGCTGCACAGAACTTAAGTGGAAACATTTGGGCAGGGAAGGGAAGGATCAGCATGGGGTGACAGGATGAGCATGCAGAGAGGAAATCCAAGTGAGTCCAGAGGAAGTGGGATGGATGTTGCCATATGACCTCAGGTATTGTTTTCTAATGACTTTTGAGCAGACCATCAAAGTCAAAGTTACCATACCAGCTATGACTCTGATATCCTCGAGCCCTCTCAGATATGACAAAAATTTTTGGAAATGTACTGTATGTACCTGGGCCTTTAGATGTGTGGGTTGCAGCACCTGGATTGAAGTGAATTTGAGTAATTCAAATTCAAATCAAACCCATCTACCTAACATTTGATGTTCTTACATGGCTCCCTCAGAAGTCTACCTGACAGCAGCTTTCATGTTGGGATGGGAGCGCTCTTTTTTTAAACTTGTAATCCAAACCTGGAAAATGGCTCTTTTATACCTGACTCCATGCAATATTTTTACTATTTCAGCCACCCAGTGTCTTTTCAAGGTGTCCATGTAAAACACTGACTCAGCTGCAGCTGCTACAGTGGCCACAACTTTCATCAGTCCTCTAGTTGTGGAGCATAACGGTTCCTTTCAATCTGCAATGATTCTTCATCTTGTGATGAGGTCATTCAAAGCAGGATCAGACAGGATCATGACACCCTGGTATGTATAGGGTGTCTGGTTAAATGAACCCCCGCACACAATGACATCATTTATTATTCTCAAAGAAGCACTTTTTTCCCAACCTGTAACAATTCTAAAATCCCATTGAGGCACACTGTCATAAACCATAAATTGATATTGAAAGACTAACTCCTAACGCAGAGCCCATGTTTTCCTGTCTTGTCTAGACCCCTATTAAAAATGTCACCATCTACGCAGAAAAGCATTCCCCCATACCATTGCTAAATGGGGTATTTTAATTCTGTACCTTCTGACAGCTTTAAACTTGAGTAAATGCATCCAAAATAGAAAATGAAAGGACAAACCATAATGAAAAGGAACATTGTTAAATCCTAACTGATGTTATGTTCAGAACTTGTGTTTGGGAGAAAACATGGAGTCATTGTGTGTTTCCTAACTAAGGATGTGCCAAGTTACCATCATTTGGAAGGAGAAAAAAAAAAGCTGGCACTCCATTAACACAGCAGAAGCTATGTAGGCGTTTATTTATATGCTGGGTGCGATGGCAAAGTGTTAACTCAAGCGGTCACTAGAGATGGATTTTAGGGCAAGATGTGAATGAATTCAGTTTTTTTTTTCACTGCAAAAGTTTAATGAAATAGAAAAAGGGAAAACAAGGAATCCTACCGAGATTGGGGATCCTATTACCTTTTTTGCATTAACAGTCACACTCTCAATTGGCATCTAAAATAATCACCTTCCCTGCAAAACAGAAAAATGTGCTGTATTCCTTTGTGTGTTAATTGGCAATCATGTATGGATAGAGACGTGGCAGCTCAGTCTTACAAGTTCCTGGGACACACTGAAGGATTTGAGTGTTTAATAAGAGAGGCAGCCACCCATGACTCTCCTTTAGAGGGTCTGTAGACTCTGTGTTCCACTGACAAGCTCTATCTCAGTCCTAATACTGCTTTTTTTTAAAAAACTTCTTACAAGTCTCTCTCACTCTCACTTACATTTTGTCCTTTAAGTGCTCTCCCTTCTCCCTCCCCCATCCATCCATTCCATTATATTCCTTTATTTGCTGTTTACCTGTTCCTTCACTCCGCAGTGTTGGTCATCCCTTCTCTCCTTTCGGCCACCTTCACAGCTTTTATCAGGAGTCTGGGGAGCTTCTTTCCTCTCTTCATATCATTATAAGACGGCGTGATTATACAATCAGATCTGCCATTAATAATGGCCGAGGAATGTGCCAAATCGATGGACACATGCTGTAGATACAATATTGATTTCATTAATTTGTGATTTGATCCGCTCCATCATTTGTAATGACAAAAAAAAAAGAAAAATGTCACAGTAATTACCGGTAAGAGTGCCAGTGTTTGCCTGTGCTTTGTGGCAGTGTCAGAGCACAGACAATCCATCATATTTCCATTTGAGCTGCTTTATGAATGATTGTTTCATATGAGCTGTTTTTTTTTTTATGAGGGTATACATTTTTGTTGAGTGATGAGGGAGGAGAGCAGTAGTGAAATGAGGTGAAACAATGCAAAAAGCACTGGATTCAAATTCTATTTGGAAAATTCACATAATCTAATAGTATATACCTGCATTTATCCTCTTTAAGTTAGAATCGAGTTGAAGTAGCATCAAGTCCCACTTGTTTTTATTCATATATTCTTTTTTTTTGTCTGAACATACTTTGTACCAGCACTAGTTTGTACATCCTCCCCAATGTACTTCACAAATGAATACGGCTGCCTTTAGGCAAAAGTGATATGCTGACCCATTGTGATGACTCATAAACATGACTATGCTCTGGTGCCCTGACATTTGTCTTTGCTCCGCCCTCTCACCGTGACCTTCAGCAGTTCGGTGGAGAGATGCGTGTCTATTCTCATAGTGGCTTATTAAAGCCTTTCTCCTTCACTTGTTCCATCTTTCTCTCGGTGTAACTTTCGTTTTAACAGCTCCTCCCAAAAGTCGACCTGATAAGAGGTCAACACAACAGCGTCTCCCTCCAACACATCCAGTGTTCTTCCCCGGCAGTAATGAAGCACTTAGATCCCCTCGGTGGCCCCTCAAGCTCTCCGACCTGTCACACAAGACAGCGCTTTCAACCCCGCGTCACCATGCTCTGACTCTTCTGTTGCAAGAGACTCTTTTTTTCCCCCTTAAAGTTGTTGAAAGGTTGTAGTTACCTTTCTTGTATCTCTCTCTGACAAAGCATCTCTTTTGAGTAATTAGTTGTACCTCGCTGTGCGGTTTCCATGGCAAATGAACTGATTTGGTCTGAGCCTGTGGTCAAAACGATGAGGTGGTGTATAATTACTTGGTCTTTCAGGGAGATGCTTTTGTTCCATCCACTTTGCAGAGCTGACACTTGGATGTATACGGCGGATGAGGTGGAGGGGAAGTGTTAGACAGAAAGGCAGAGATGAGAACAGAGTGGAAGAACAAAGGAAGAGAACCTGCTGGCAGTCTGTTGCAATACATAAGCCACTAGTTCCCCCCACTGTTTGTAGCTAATAAGGACAATGTAAAATCCTGTCTCACACAGTGGGATCCAGCTCAGCCCTGTCAGATATTGCTCACACTTTGGATGCCAAGACAGATCACAAAACCATGCAGTCAGTTCTCAGATTTCTTCAGAAAAGTGTCATCCAAGTTGCATGCTTCGTAGGAGGACCTGATCTCACTCGTCGTGTTTGAATTTTTTTTCCAAATTCACTTAATTGACTTTTAATTCATTTAGCTCCTAATAACACAAACTAATTCAGGAGGCCCTGTTGGAATTGTAGAGTAGATTGTTTTGGCAAGTTTAACTTAACACCTGCTGCTAGTCTTTATCCTTCTGTGTTGGCAGGTGAATCCATGAAATTGATGCTCCGCTCACGGCCATCACTCAGAATGCAGCTTGGGTATAATGTGGGGTGATTACAGGGTCTGTTCTGGAGCGGTCACACCTTAAGCGTGCACCACCTGTGTGACCAGTATAGGACTTCATGGCTGTTATTTGAACATTGTGTCTCTGCGGGGTGGTTTAGTGTTGTAATGCCATACAACACAGGCTGAGCCAGAGGGGGGGGGACATTCTTTGAGATCCCAATTTCCTCTTTTGAGACAAGAGCAATTAGGTAAAACTAGATCATCAGTGTTATAGATAACTATAAACAATTTAGATATATTTATAACAATTATAACAATAACTCAGTCAAATTCCTCCCTCATATTAATCAGGAAGTTTCCTAACTTATACGTTGTCGTCTCTCATGTAAATATGTCCAGCTTATTGCAGTACAGTCACTGATTGGAACGACAGGAACACAATATTTTCTTTGTCTTGGATCACACCAATGCTGTAAAGGACTTGACGTCATCTACCAATATGACAGTAAAATCAGTCAGGCTGTATGTGTTAGTACTACAAAACTGTAAATAGTAAATTAAACAAGCTCTGACAGGGGAAACAGTTGTGGATTAAACAGATAATGCAAGCTGGCCAGCATGCGAGTGTAGCCCAAGAGTGGATTTTTTTATTGTCACCTCTGACATTTTTGTTATGTACACATATCTTACGTTACTGTTTTATTCCCGACCATGACTGAATAAACCTTATCTGTAATGCTTACCCAGCTCTTTTCCTAAGCCTTCAAACTTGTACCCAGTAAATATGTTTTTCTGCCCTTTGACTTTCTTATCAAAACTCTGGAACATCTATTTACACACAAACAATGAATGTGACTGGGGCCTCTTTTGTGGTAGCAGTTGGTTTTAAGCACTTGGTTTACTTTAGTTTTACTTGTATTTTTTTCAGAATTGATGCAAAAACCACATATATTCACAGTTAAATCTTTGATTTTGTTGGTCATGCTCAATGATCAGCATCATCAGCATTTTCCCCTAATAAACAGTCAGTCCTCTCAGCCTTGGATAATCTTGCAGCAACTTCTAATCTTCTTGAAGAGTAGATCACCCCGTTTGATGTTATCAGTAAATCTACTGAGCAGATTGTTTGGAAGTTCAGTAGGTTTTTGCCCTTGAGCTTTCGAATCTGCATTTATTGAATCCAACATCGGAGTCAATTGCAGACATATCACTAAACCACACCCTCTTCACTCTGAGCTGAAATACCAGTGAGCATTAGCCGGCTTGTTCGGATACCTTTTTTTTTCTCCTTTTTTTTCTTCTTCCCACCTGAGTGACCTGCTACACTTCCTCTCATGTGTGAAGGGGGCGTCTAATGCCAACTCATCACTCAGTGACAGCGGACCACTCCCCAGCCTCAGCAGCAGGCTTTTATGATTGCGACTTGCTGTCATATGTCTCACTCACACACCAAATATAAGGTGAGGTAGTGACCGGAACTTGTGGAAGTGATTGTGTCGTTAAAAACTCTTTGGAGAAACTCCAAAGAGCCATTTGTTATTCTCTCTTTCAAGTCAAGTCCAGTAACTTAATAGTGACTTGATGGTTATAATTGCTTATCTTGCAGTGACACCGTCACACTGTAATGGTTAACTGGGGCATTTATTAGAGCCTGACTATCTGTTTTTATTTTAATGAGGATTTTTTTCTCAGTTTGACCTGATCAATCAATCATCATCAAAGTTGTTTTTTTGCAGGAACACCTAGATTGACTGACTTCTAAAGTGAAAGCACAGTGTTGTAGAGCTGTGTGTTTCTCCACCATATAAATCGCGTATTACTCACATATTGTAACTACAGTTTCATACATTAACAGTAGACAGGATCTGCCGGAAAACCTTGCTTTAAAAATGTTCAGATGTAGAATCAGTCTGTTGACAGGCTCCTGGTATATTTTATTCTATTCAGGGGATAGCCTTGAAGTTAAAATTTGCTTCCAGTTATACTATTGATTGAACAACGCATCACATTTTTTTCAGAAAGTCGATCTATTACAATGCTAAATAGGTTTATCTTCAAAATGATCAAAAAAGATGATGCTGGAAGTCCAGTAGCAGAGAATATAAATGACATTTAATGCAAGTGGGATAACAATTGCATGACTAAACTATGATTACCAAAGTGGATAAATGGCTGAGATAAAGGGGTAAATGTGGACATGTGGAAACTCTTTCCCCCTAACTAATAGCTAAATAAGTTGCTGTAATCTGTCAATGTCTGGTTCTCTTGCAGCTGCTCTATTATTTGCTAATAAACATCCAGGATCCTCCCAGCTTTTTCGTGGATAGACAAAATAATGAACAAATGTGGTACAAGATATAGGGATCTCCATAAATTTTACGATTAAATATAAACACATGCAAAGCTTTTATCTTCGTATTTCCTCTGCCAGAAATTCACACGAATCCACCCAACCGTTAATGTTTGAAAGCTTTCTTGGGGTGCCAAGTGTCGAGGATATAGTGCTAATTAGGGATCGGTCTCCTCAGGGATTCACTCCCTTTAATGATCACCCCACTAAGCAAAGTTCCTCTTTATTATTTTCCTGTTTTTTGTAGTTGTTTTTTTCGTTTATCCTATGTATTATATGGTCAGTTGGTTTCCCTTATCCAGCCGTACACAATACAGAACACTCAGTCTTATCACCTCTCCCTCATATTCCTTCCCCTTACCCTGTTCTTCTCCATTATCTTGAAAATCAAGACATATTTTAGGAGGTGCAATTAGGTTATATCTGCTCCAGTTGCTGCCATGTTCCACTAAAAAGTATTTAATTGTGTTTTTCCTGGATTCCACTTGCCTTCCCTCTCTCGGCTGGTCCTTCCCGAGAGGATAGCAGGCTGGGTGAGCGCCAAGTTCTTCCACCTGTCCCTTAAAGACAGGAAAACACACATGCAAACCCACAGACGGAAGAAAACGCATGCACAAAGACGGCATCCCATATTGTCAAGGTTATATGATAGCAAAGCTGCTCCCCTGCAGGGGGGAGTAGGAAAAAGATCGAGATAGAGAGGAGACACTATAAAGAGAGATTAAATAAGTAGCATAAGGGAGCGTAAAGAGAGCAGACAAGTGGTTGGAAGAAAAAGAGGGCTGTTAAGAAATAGAACCTGTAATGATGGTATGGGAGAGTCGTGAGTGTAGACCGAGGGAAATGATGGGACAAAAAAAAGAGACAGGATGAAGAGGGAATTCAGAGAAAGAGAGATGGTAGCCCCTCAAGTCCTCCCCCATCCTTAGGCACATGCTATTCCAAGCCCTGTAATCTGTGTCATTAATTAAAAAAATGATGGGATGGAGTTAAGGGGTTTTCACTCTCTAACTCCTTTACTGAGACAGAGAGAAGGCGAAAAAAATGTGTGTGGGGGATGGGATATCACAAAAAAAAAAAATGGTGCCATTTTGCCATGAATCTCTATTAGTGGCTAATGATACCATTCTGATACCTCTCAACCATTAGTGTGAAATTGGGAAGCATTAATTATTCAAATGAAAATCTATACAGCTGCTGCTAACATGACGGGCTCGCTGCTCAGACTGGCTAAAGGTCTCTATTGTTAGCTGCTGGGCATGTTTCTTTAAAGGGGAAGAAGACCACAAAAAGTAGTCAGTGTAAAGTATCCTGAAGCTGTAGAATTAGGAATTATTATTTGGCATGTCACAATGCAAAAGTGTGCTCCAGTATTGTCTGCCAACCTTTCGAACTTGAGGCATATACTCACAAAGAAAAGCATTGATTCCTTTTTTATTATAAATACTGAAACAAGTCATTTTTACGCTGACATGTATGTTGCCTGGTCTGCCATCTGAAAGCTCGATCAGTTAATTGGGCTGCAGTGTTTGGCAGGCTGCACCAAACAGCAGCCAAGGTACAGCTCGTGTCATGCACACAGTTCAGTGAATAATTGTTTTGCCCAGACTTGATGCTGAGATTTGGCTAAGAGTGCATTTAGCTAAAATTGTCCTAATCAAACAATTGCATCAGCAGTTGTGTCTGTAGATGCAGCAAATCTCTATTTACTCAAAAAATGCTTATAATGACCTACCTATAGGGCTGTATGCTGTTCCCTGATCAGGTTGGGCAGCAGTCATCTACTGTTGCAAACAGCCTGTGATTTTGGAGGTGAGAGGAACTGGTGTATGTTAAAGCAATGCGAGTAACCCCAGACTACTCGAGCGGAGCCTCTCCCAACACAAACGATAAGACTGTTTGCACTGGACTTCTTCCAAGTGTGCCTGATCACAACTGTGCAGAGAAATGTTATTTTTAAGCCGTCATCACTGATGTGTCTCAAACTGAATTTAGTGAAAGCTGCCTTTCTTCCTAGTTGGCATTGGTAGCTAAGAAAGGCTGATTAAAGCTGGTCATTTCAAGTCCTCTGCCAACCCTTGCAGACTCTGAGTGGTACCCAACTGGCCTCTCCATTGGAAAAGTAGAATTGAAATTTTTTATCAACCGATTAAGCTTCCAAATGGGTGCTTTCAATGGTCAAGTAATGGTTTTAAATGACCATTGAAGCAACTCTTTGCGTATCTTTCTTCTCTTTTTCTGCCTCAAACATCTCTCTGACCACGTAATGTGCACAACATTTTGTTCGCATAACATGTACGTCATTTGACGTTTTAACATTTTTCTGTACAAAATAATGTTATTTTGAAAGATCTCATTACTGTTTATTATTATTCAGCAGTTTTCATCTCCAGTGTATGTGCTGGATTTACTTTTCCTATAGTGAATTTAAGCAAGTAACTGATTATTTTTAGCTTTAAAAAAATCTGTTGAAGGAAAGCATTTGATTTATGAAAAGATGTCCTGAAAGGTAACCAAAAAGCTTTTATCAGTTAGATTTTAGTACAAATGTACATCCAAATTAGAAAGTATATTGAAAAAAAGTCTTTGAATGTGATTCTCAGGGGCCTAATTTGTGTGATGAAATAAGATGGGACACTTCCAGTGATGCAAGAACATCTCTCACATAGCTCTTATTTTTTAATGACATTTATGTGCATATTGCGAAAAGTTTGTATTTTTTATCCTCCAAGAGGGGGGAACAGGAAAAGACGAGGAGAAAGGAGAAAAAGATGGAAGAGAGGAGAGAGCTAAGTGCTTTTTAGTGACTCAGTGACAGCTGTGACCAAAATCGTATTAAGGTCACAATGGAGGTGGCGGGGTGTAGTAAAGAAGCTTTTCAAATGAATCAATTCTCTGTCCCTGCTTCTCCCACTGCTCCTCTTGTATTTGCAGCCGAATCACAGGTATATTTCAGTCAGCGGTGAAGCACGAGTAGACACGACATGAACAAATTACTTTGAGTGTACTGACGGGTGACCTTGTTGCATCCCCCGCCGTCTTCCGGTCAGGCGAAAGAGCCACATGCTGGACTATTGCCCGGGGATTGGTGTATTTCCTTGTCAGGGATTTCGTCCACATCCTTTACTCCCTTCTCACACCATCTCCCCCGGTGATTGCGTCGTATACCACTTCTCACATCCCAACCACTAATGCCTTTTTTTATAGATCATTACCCTGCTCTCCCCTCGCCACTGTTAGCAATCAGTCAATCAGAAACGCCGGCCTCCCTGCGGTCCCTGTTGTGTGGTCATGGCTCATGGGAGGTGAGGAGTCTTCGATCAGGCGGGTTACGCTGTTTACTTTGATTTGATGCATGGGGTCCACATGCAGCTCGGCATTGTTGACAAATCTGAGTTGCCAGTAATGGTGATTCACACGTAGCCCTGAGCAACTGTTGCTCTCGCTTGGTATGGACTTATTGGGTTTCAGCAACGGCTCGAGCATTTGCTGTTAATGAGGTGCCGCGCTGTAGCAGCATACAACTTTATGATCTGACAAAGAGACAACTTGTTGAAAGCCTCTGCCCAGTATTTTCCCCTCGCCTGTCACAGCTCTGACTCATGGTTCTTTTTTTTTTTTCCCATTGGCTCACTCACTTGCATTAATATTGTTCTCCTCTAATAACTTTCCCATCTTTCAAACTTTACCCTGCCTGCCCCTACTCACTGACCTCTGTGCTGCACTCTGTTGCACTCTTTATATGAAGGAGAGGACTCTTGTAAGCCCTGGTAACAGAGGTTAATCCTCTCTTATTAGAAGGCGGATTACTGGAGGGAGAGGGACAGGAGCAGGCACACTGGGTGGATGCTAACCCCAACCTCAAATGGGGAGAATGACAAAATGCCATGACTGACCTAAGAGGCTTGTCTAAAGAGGAGGTGATATATAGAGAGTTGGGATTTAATAGTTTGCCAGCAGGCGGTCACTGTATTTGTTGGGCAGTAGAATCAAAGCAGCATTCACACACTAGAGTACACCACTAATAACATGCACATGTGAAAAACTTGAAATACTTTCCTTTTTAGATTTAGATATTAATGCTTCACCTATCACTCTGACATATGTTTATTTAAAAGGCAGTTCTGATGGGGAATTTTATTCATCATTCATTAGTTCTGTTGAGCTTTTATGGATAATTTTGCCTTTTGCTAGCCATTACTTTTACATTTAATTGTCCACAACTCTTTTTCATTCTCAGATTTATCCGAAGCTTGAAACTAGCTGTTTGATTAATTGTGTAATCGGCAGCTAATCAGTTGTCTTCTCTGAAAAGAAGCAAAAGAGACTGATTTGTTTTAAGGAGTTGAAGTGAAATTTCGATTTGTAGATTAATTTAAAAAAATTAAATGCAAACCTTTACATGAATATCAATAAATTCAGCTGGTTGCCATCATAAAGGGGATGTGTAGGCTACATTATGAATGGGTTTTACAGAGTAGAACTACTAATTGGAAACGACTCTTCAAGGAAGAAGATATTTATTATTACAACAACTCATATCAGAGCAGTTTCTGCTAAAATGTAATTAATTCCAAACATGCTGGAAATACCACTAGTGGATACCATCCTAAAATTGGTCAGTGGTATGACCAATGCTGATATTGCTGTGTTGGAACTATGAATCCAAGTTTATAAGTACCGAGAACATTAGCCATTACATTACATTGCACTGGTCATGTTAAAATCATACCCTTCACGCAGTGAACCCTGTAACTGAGTTCAAAACTGGAGTGATTTGCCTTATGGAAAACGTCTTGTTCCATTTTAAACTTGCTGGCTCACATGTAAACTGTTAAATATAAATGTTTATATATATTCTTATCCCATGTAGACAACTCAGGGGGAAAAAATCAACATGATTGAAAGTTGGAAATATCTTAAGACTTTACCTGTCTCTTTTGCAGCAGACTTGTGTTTTTGTGTGAGTGTGTGTATGTGTGTGTGTGTGTGTGTGTGTGTGTGTGTGTGAGAGAGAGAGAGAGAGAGAGAGAGAGAGAGAGAGAGAGTGTGTTCCCTTTTTCCTAAAGCTTATTATTAAAATGTTTAATGTGTCCACTAACCCCACGCTCCTCTTGTTCTTTTGTGTGACCGTGAAATAAAGATTGTTCTCACATCATTAATCTGTTCTCTATTTTTCTTTCTCTCTCTCCCCCTCATGCCTAAAAATAGAAGTGGAACAAAAAGGTAACTAAAATCCAACAACTCCTCTTTATTCACCTCCATTTTCATTTTCATCTGTGCTTGCATTTTCTGGTGATGGGTTGCTGCAGCAGGTTGCTGGCAAATGTTTTCCATGTTCATTGTATGGTTCATTGGTGTGGTTCAACATGTAATTCATGGGGAAAATTAAATTGTTCAAGCACATGGTGATTAACAAAAAATCTTGAAACCTCTTTTTAAATTATTCCTCTTGTACAGGATACCGAATGATGAATAATTCAGTAGACTCCTCTTTAATTTTCTTGGTCATTACCAGCATTTGAGATGCTTGTTTTGACATTGCAACATATATGATAATGCCCAAGGATAAGATGCCATTACAATCCTGCTCAATACTAATATCCCATAACACTAGGATGTTTTTATTTCCTGCAATAACTGAAAATTATTCCAGCTCTGCTTTATCATCTGCATAATATTAAAGCAGAAAGCTTTGCAGGTTGATCGATAACTTGTCCAATAAGGTGTCAGCATTTTTCAAATAGCTCTAACATGATGATGGCCGCAACCTTCAGGGATTCACAAGTCAATACTGGAAATAAATCATTGCAGTTGCAGTCTTACACTATCAGCAATGTGCTATGCTGTGCTACACATGTGCCCCATAGTGGTTGATTTCACTGTTAAAATTAACTTGAGCTTTAGATTATAAATTTCTCTATCTGAAATTGGACATGATGCTAGATTAAAATCAAAGGTGAAAAATGGAAGGGTGACACAAGATTTAAGGGTAGAGTTTAATACATTTTATAGTTCATAGGAGTCATTAATTAATGACTTACCACTGAAATTAGTGGTGAGAGAATGAGCAATGAAAGTGAAAGAGACTTCATCGAAATGACCGTGCTGCTGCCTTAACGGATTGTCAGATTCCCCATGAAAGCCATGGTTGTGTAACTTTTCTCATATCTTTACTCCTCCATCTCAGTGCGCACATCCTTAAAAAGCTTCTTTTCACAGATACCGTGTGCTGTGAGTACAAAGCTTGGCTATTCTGACCTTGTACACTCCCACATCTTGTGTTTTCCAAGCAAAGAAGCATCTCCTAAAATCTAGCAGTGCAAAACCTGAGATGCCTGTCGAGGCTCTTAGACACCACTGTGCATTTCACCACATCTTCACCTGCATGAAGACAATGTGTTTAATCTGGGGAGATTACATTTGAAACAAGCCCCTGTTTCTGCTGTTTTTTGTTTCTCCTCTCCATCTGAGCCGCTTTTGACTCTTAGCAGAACTGCGGCTGGAACCTGTCAGGCTGCAACCCATTATAGTGAAAAGACCATTCGCACACACATTTTGTATGATTGCCAATGTAGACTAGGTTCAATGCTGTGGAGAAAGGAAAAATCCAACAATTCTTCATTGCTGCCTTTATTCCTATTTACATGTCATGCATTTAACAAGAATTTTCCTTTAATTTCTATATATAATCAGTGACTACTTTATGGTCAATACAATTGTGAATTCAGATATCTTTTTAGAAAGAGAGAAAATTATAATTGCCTTACTCCTCAATAATCAATGGCTGAAACTGAAATTGACTCCTGCAAATGGTGCCTACTATTGACCTGCTCCAGCTGAATGGCTTTAGCTGAGCGTCATCAGATTTGACAAACCAGTTCACATGTAATTAGTTTATCTTGTGTGGTGTTGTAAATCATACCACACATCAAAACTGTCATGTTGATTAAAAACTGTAATTTTTCTGTTTTTTCTTTTGATTTGTTTTCATTTTTCCAAAGAGGCTGTCTTGGCCAATTATTATGACACAGCCATTTATCAAAATTTGGGCTCTGTGTCTCCCATTAATTTAAAACTTCCATTCATTTTTTTTTACATTCCTACTGTATTTTTATTTGTTTGAGCACAGGCTGAGCAGGAAATATCTTGTCTTGATGTGATCAGATTTAAACTCGAGGGATGGTTTTGAGTTTCTGTCTTGAATTGGTAGTTCAAGTACCTGCCAATGTAACTCTGTAATTGTCTTTCCACATTTTTGGCTCCTCAGTATTCCTGTGCCCAGGGCTTCTGCGCAGGGTGTACCAGAGTGAGCACCTCTTTGAATCGGACCACCAGTCTGGGGCCTGGTGCAAGGACCCTCTGCAGGCTTCTGATAAGATCTACTACATGCCTTGGACCCCTTACCGCACGGACACCTTGACTGAATACTCTTCCAAAGAAGACTTCATCGCTGGACGGCCAACAACAACCTACAAGCTCCCACACCGTGTGGATGGCACAGGCTTTGTGGTGTATGATGGCGCGCTCTTCTTCAACAAGGAGCGCACGCGCAACATCGTGAAGTTTGACCTGCGAACTCGTATCAAGAGCGGCGAGGCTATCATAGCTAATGCCAACTACCATGACACATCCCCCTACCGCTGGGGAGGTAAATCAGATATTGACCTGGCCGTGGATGAAAACGGACTTTGGGTGATTTACGCCACGGAGCAGAACAACGGGCGGATTGTCATCAGCCAGCTCAATCCCTACACGCTGCGCGTAGAGGGGACCTGGGACACCGCCTACGACAAGCGCTCAGCATCCAACGCCTTCATGATCTGCGGGATCCTTTATGTGGTGAAGTCGGTGTACGAGGATGATGACAATGAAGCAACGGGAAACAAGATCGATTACATCTACAACACAGAACTAAGTAAAGATGGCTTTCTGGACATCCCCTTCCCCAACTCCTATCAGTACATTGCTGCCGTGGATTATAATCCCAGGGACAATCTACTATATGTTTGGAACAACTACCATGTGGTGAAGTACTCTCTTGACTTCGGAGCACTGGATAACAGACTCGGTAAGACCAACTTTTCTTGACCCCTTCCCTCAGTGTGCATAATCACAGGATCTAGTCACTTTTCCAAAATGGAAATGGTATGTGTAAAGGTTGCATATACTCAGATATATACAGATTCCCCATTCGTTTGATTAATTAACCTGTTCTGCAGCAGCTGTCCTGACCAAATGTTCAGCTGACCATGACAAGTACAATCTTTCCCCTCTACTGGCAGTCGTCCAATAGGTTGTGTGAAATTCCTACAATTTACCCGCTCACATAAGGATTAATTAGTTTTCAGTTGATGGTTAAGTTAGGAGAACAGTAAAATTCTCAACGTGTTGTTTTTCCATCACAACTTTATCATATAGGTTGTGGAGATATAGACTTAAAAATCATTAATATAAACTACAGCACTTGCAGTTGAATGTAGAGAATGCTATTCAGTCTGCATTAGAAAAATCTAAAAGGAAAGCTCAGTTCAGTTTACAGATATTAGTTGCATATTGGACTCACAATTTGTCAAATTAGACACAATCTGCTCTTTTAAGCAATTCCATTCCAAACACTCATGTTTGCCTGGAGTCACACCAGTGATTGTTACTTATTAGAACATCAGGCATCGACATTTTGATATTAATTATGAAAAGTGATTTTTTTTTGCAGCATTCGTATCGCTCCTATTAAAACTCTGGACAGGAATTTTTAGGCATTATAGTTGAAGTTATGTCATCTCTTCGATTCAAACAACAGTGATACCCTGAATCTGAATATTTTTAAACCACATCTTGTGTTTTTCTTCAGTTGTTTAAAAGTACTGTTCAAATAAAACTTCCCAAGGTTCTTTTGAACAAACTCATTTCCCATATCCATTGTTCTTCTTTGAATTTTGTGCTTGCTGGAAAGCATGCAACAGGATAATAGAACCTGTTTTGACACAGCAGGGCCATTCTTTGTGCTATCTCATCTCAGCTCTAGTAAAAAAAAAAAGAAAAATATCACAAGTTATTTGACTGTGAAATTCTTACCTCTGCTTTCTCCACCTTCCACTTGCCAGGTGAATACATTTTCCTTAGCTGACTGCCACTGTTCAGCAGAACTTTTTTTTGTACAGTTTTTTACAGAAATCCCACTTCACCATAATCCATAATATATTCACTTGTTCAGTAACCGTGCTTATAGCATTTGGGTTTGAAGAGGCATAGCTGCGTAGTTAAGGATACTGAATCGGTGGTGTTATGTGCTTTCTGTATTGAATAATCCTGCACTGTGTATGCCCAATGGTTCCTTACTTTAATGGACACACGCACTCAATATCGGGCTTCCTGGTAAAAAATGCTGGGCTGCTCAGAATAGGCGGCTCTCCAAAATCCTACTGCATAAATACAGATAGTAAAATGTTGCATTAAGTGGAGGGATAGAGTCTGAGAGGAAGTATAAACGTCAGATAAACAGACTGATAAGGAATAAAAGAGTGATTGAGTGGACGCTTGAATAATAAACTAAATGCACTAGTTTGATCATCTTAGAGGCTAATTCTGTGAACATTTTCTACAGACTTGTCTCCTAAGGTGCATAATTCCAACTTGCCAAGTACCACCAAACTGTTTGATTCAGGATCATAGTATCACTTCAGTACACACAAATTAGCTTTGATTTGTAGCTGCATCCTGGTGTTTGTTTGACTTGTTTGCAATTCCACTGAGGTGAGAAAGATCAGAGAGCAAGGCATGGTAGATGCAAACTATAAATATCTGACACAGAAAGTTACAGAAACAATGGCAAGTCACCCAGTGAGGCCAAAAATGTGACTCCACGAGTCAACATGCCAGAACACCATATTTCAAAGCCAACAGCTTCTCTCATTCGCTGCCTGAAATTTGATCCAGTGTCATGATCACAGTGCCTGTTAGCACTCTCGGAGAGGTGTCATTCTCTGATTGTGCTAACACAGGTTCTCTCCACTCATGCTTCCAATCCCATGAGCATGCCTGACCTGCCACACCAGTGGAGCATGCTATGTGGGCAGCAGAGCAGCAGAGGCGAGGACAGGCCCGCAGCTGGGGCCAGCACCCAAGCACAAGGACCAGGGCACAGCTCACGCTAAAGGGCATTTGGCACGGACAGGGCAATGGGATTTGGAGTCGCTGACAACATTGTAAAACCTTCTTTCTTAGCAAAGAGTGCTGGTGATGTTGTTTTTTCGTGACACAAAAAAATACAGAGAAACACTTGAGAGTGATGAAGATAGGCTGTTTTAAGGGCAACTAATTAACACCTGAGAGTGCTTCATTCACACCTTTGCTGATAATTGACTGAATATGTGACAAATCTGTGTATTAGAAGGGGCTATTACCAAGTGTGTACAAGAGCTCTCAACCACTTTTCATGGCCATATTAAGTGTACAATGCACAAGGACAACAAGAACCGACTGGAACATCGTATTTTAAAAGTATAAGAGAAGGCAAAACATGAATGAAAATGATTACAAAGGCCACCATGACCTCTTTGGTGGTTGTGGATTCTCTGATAGTTCAGAGAATTAAATGTCTCCCGACAGTCCGTGACCCAGCTCTCCACATTCACCTGTTTAGATTGTTTCTCACCACTTCCATCTTTGTATGATTCAGCACAAGGATGTACTCCATTTAGGATAGCCTGGTTTTTGATTGTGTCCGAACACAAAAGCATGCCAGCCAGCATGTTGAAAAGCTGTTAAAAATTCAGAAGTGGAAATGATGTAAGAAAATATGCCGCAGTATTCAAACGACTAGTATCTCCCATCATTTTAGTACTTTGAGTTGAATTATTGCCTCTTCCAGCACATTTAATCTAATTCATATATTTTAAAAATGACAGAAAATATTTTTCCTCTGCACGGCGTTAACTTCAGATACAAATGTTGTTTAAGTGCATTTATCTAGATTGTACCACTTTGTCAGTTGGGATTATTTGGTCTGGAGTAAATCCCAGTTATTATATATATAGCGAAATATATAATTTCCAGGTTTCGTAAGTGCCTACGGTTTAGACAGGCAAACATTTATATTTCCCTACTATTTGAAAAACATAAATGCTTTGTTCAGTATTTTGTTCTGTATATCCTGTGAAAGCATTCATTGAAAGAATCATTCAGAATATTTACTCACATTTACCTCTCCCGTTGAAATGAACGCAGGTTTTGAGCTTGTCTTCGAAAAGGTCAGTTCAGTGATAAAGATACAGGAAATTACTTATGAGTGCACTGTCTCATTTCCATACAGGCTCTGATGTAGCTTGCATGTCCAGAAAATTAAACTAGGGCAAAAGTGCCCCAAATCTCCTTTCTGTTAAATGCTCCCTGCTTGTTGACTATTGTGGTTGTAAAAATACATGAAATTGCACAAGATAAAAACTTTCCCTATTTGCAGTTATTATTATATATTATATTATTATATACGAAATATAAGAAATTATGGCCTGAATGCAACCTAAGACATATTCAACCATGCCCCAGATTTTTCAAAAACACACTCAAAACACACACATTTCTGATTGCTTAATTGTGAAAGCTACTTGACAATGTATTGTTACATTAAATTAGTACATTTTAGTGGAGGTTTATGGTGATGAGAACAGTCTATCTTATGCAATTTGCGCATTACCATAATTACCATCTTAAAGTTGAAGCTATTGGTCATTATTTTTTAGGTAAAAAAGAAACCTCTAAATATGCTCTGTATTTTAAATGGCGCAATGTGTATATACAGTGTGCCGTTACGATTCACCAAGCATTCTCTGGTTCTGCTGAAACTTTACAGAAATTGAAATGATTTTCCCCCCCGTTCATCAGCAGAATAGGTGAAATGACGACACAAAACTTAAGATTAGTGCATTTCTAACATTTTTTTTTTAGTTCATTCATGCATCATTAGACTATCCCTGATTCTTATCAGGGTATTTTTTCTATCGTTATACAGACCTTCTGTTGAGGATGAGCAACGCTGTCGCTGTGGCTTCCTTTTTATTTCATTCAGACAACCTCTGGTGCTTTTTTCTCTCTGAAATGATTGTTTTGTTGACTCATGACCAGTTGATCAGATGCAGCACAGTTGGTGTCATGGACCCATTCATTGTCTAGCATTGCTGTAATTTTGCCACATGTTGCCATCTGGCGAGGGCACGGTGCCAGCCCTGTTGGCCTGGAGGGAGGCAGCAGACGTGGCACCCCGACCTTCATGCCGAAACAGCCAATGTTTTGGACGCTCAAGACCAACTTGGCTGTATTTGGAAGAGCCTGACACATGCTAAATTGATTAACACTGTCTAAGCAGTAAATGTGGGCTGGCAGAGTCACTGGAGATGATCTGAGTCTGACTCAGCGTGCTATTATTGCCACAAACCTTCGCTTACATTGCTCCGAAGTTACAATATGTGCTTCCTTTCAGGTAGCTGTTATTGCTTTTGTTGACAGGCTCCCAAACAGATTCTAATGGTGCTCTCTGGCGGTAATTGGTTTTTCTTGATTACACATGGAAACATATGGACACATCCTTTAAACAGAAAATCTTTTCACGGTGCAGCACAGTAAACCTCTGCTTTTGTCTCTTTTTTTTTTTTTGGTGTTCGCGACAATAAACATGTCTTTGTAAGAAACGGACACCTTGAGTTCGATTACCCCATGTAAGAAAAATAAATAACTGTTGTACAAACTCATTGAACCACTTTTTTTTTCATTTATCTTTGCTGGTCCTGGATCTGGATGAAAGAAAAGCAATAGAGGATGTGCATATAGTATTTGTCAATTAGAGCAGGCCTGTTCACATTACAAGTGTTTTTTATTTTTTTTTAATGTGACAATTGATATCTCATTATCGTGCCTGTTTATCCACCATCCTTGGCTGAGAAGGCTTTACCTTTATCCAGAAATCCCACCTTTATCACCGGTGTACTAAGGACTTGCATTGTGTTTGTGCCAGATCTTCCTCACCTCTAACCCTTTTTTTTGTTGTTGTGTGTGTCTGAGTTTGGCGGGCAGTTTCCCCAGATCCCCCGAAACTACCACATTAAATTCAACAGGCTTATTATTTATCTCGACCAATCAGCCAGGCGAATCTGAAGCGAGGCCTCTGAAGCATCTTTAACTCTCTTTATCAACAGAGTGGGTTTCTACACACCGACTTTGCCCTATCCATTTGGCCCATTTTCCAGAAGGCCAATAGTCTTCTGAAAAGCCTCACTCTGGGTTTTCTTGGCAAATGGTCAGACCCAGAAGGAGAGCCTCTTTGCTCTGATTCTGAAATCCCCTCTGCTCATGTCCTCATATTCACTTTTCCTCCTCCTCTGCTTAACTGGCTTGATTTGACAATGTTTGGACTTGTCGCAAGCCTGAGACGGTATTCAGTATTTTTTTTTTATTTTTTTTTTTGTTGATGTTGTTGAAAAGACGGCCATTAGAGGTTGCTAAACATTATATTTCAGAGGACTAATGCACATATTAAAGAGCTCAGCTTATACTGTATTTTTGCAAAAGATGTCTAAATGCATGAAAATGACAAAAAATCATTTTAGTCTTATTTGCTGTGACACCATGTGTATGAAATGCAATTGAATTAGGATTTATTCAGCAAGACCTTTACACATTAGGCAAAAATATCTCGTCTTTTACTTTTAATGCATTTTCAGCAAGGCTGTGCAGTGCCTATGCCGGCAGGCTTAGCTCCCGTCTCTTCTGTCATTTAATGCAAACATAGGAAGCGTCTCCCCGGGCCCGTGTCCGTGCGTGCATACATATCAGCACAGTGCACACACTTCTCCCCGCACCGTCTGACCTCCATTGATGCCCTCTCAAGTCCAGAGAAAAGAGCTTGGGAATAAGAAATTAATTGCCAAACAATGCATAGTTCCCATCCATTATGGTTCTCATCATGTCAGATGATATCGAAGCATTACTGGATGCATGGGTGCATAATTTATCACTCCTCCTCCCCACTACCAGCACCTCTTCAACTTTTCATATCCCAGTCGTGCACTGTGATGGATTTCTGGGCTTACCGCAAAAGATAATATTAAATGACAGCACTTTCATCATTTTATTTTCCAACCATTTACATATAGAATTTCTGCTGGACATGAGCTAAACACAAGGAAACCGATAAGCTGTGTAAATCACAAGGCAGGTACAGAGTGAATGAGATTTAAATAATTTTGTCCAGAGATAACATTTCAGACCGTGACTTCCCACATGGGTGCTGGCTCAGAATTGACAAACCACTTAAGTTTCACAAGTAACAATTAATTTTTCTCAACTTATCTTTGTGTGAGTTCTTTGAGGTTAGAACCACTCTTAGGCACATATTTAGTCTTCAGCTGCATGTTGAAGTGAAGTATTTTATCAGATAACTGTTATTAAAACCCGCCAACATGACACATTAGTGACTTCCAGAGAAATTCAGAATTTTCTTTTAATTTCCTTTTTAAATGAGCATTTGAATGAGATTTTTCTATTTTAACACTAGTAACTTGCTGCGTGGCAGAACCAAGGTCTACTGCTTCATTGAAAACATGGAATGTTTTTTAAAAAGGATTTTTCATAACTTGTTTCAGAACTTATTTCAACTCATCATAAATGAATATCCTCCTTGAAACTAACACAGGGAAATGTGATAAAAAACAAAACAAACAAATATATCAAATAAGATGACCTAGATTCACTGTTCTGTTTCTTATATTTTGAATAGTGGACGAGAATATTTTCTTACTGTGGTGCACACGAAATGCTACAATACCTCATAACATGGGTCACACAGTTTTGGAAAGAATGTTTTTAAGGAGTATGTTTTCCACTATTTGAATGTGAAAGCACCCCCACGACAGAGCTGGTAATTAAAACTAATTGTTTTCTGGATGAGGGTCTCACAAGGGATATCATCAGTTCAACTTGTCAATATCAATTGTAGCGGTTTTGCTTATTTTTTGCCACTTGGACCTAGAAATAAATGTAATCCAGTGAAATAGAAGTAGACAGAATGGCGAAGTAGAAGCAATACTATACTATCAAACAGACTAAATTAAACAGTCAGCCAAATGTCGTAGTTGTGACCGTGTGATTGTGAGTATGGAATTTTGCCTAAAGGACGTCTGTCAGGAAATTTGTCCCAGCACCCACAAATTCTGCAATGCAAGCCTTAAACAGGTTTGTAGAAATTTAATGGGTGCCATCACACATGGACTGTGAGGCCATAGACTGATTTTTTTTCCCATTCTGTAAAAGTCCCTGCCGATGATGTAACCATGCACAGAGTAAAATTAGGAGGTAATTGGGTTCAGGACGAGGACGAAAGTGTCACTTTATTTTCTGATGCCTGTTTCATTTTCCCTCCCCAAAAGGCCTACAGATCAAACTTGTTTCATCTCTAGTCTGCAATAGTTTGTCAGAGCCGCTGAGCCGGCTCTTGATGCGGAAATGGCAAGTCGTATAAACCGGATTCATTTCATGACAGTATTGCAGTTTTCTTTCCCGGAGCGAAATAGAGCTGGCTTATCTAATTGTTGAAGCCACGAGCCCTGGAACACAGCGAGAGAGGCTAATTAGTTAGAAATGAATGCTTTGAAATGAAGCACAAAGAAATGCGTGTGGTGGAAGCATACTTCACGCATTTAGCGAGGAGGGGGGTAGTGAAGCGTAAATGATGAGTGGAGCTGCTGTTTCAATGGGAAAGGAAGCTGGAGTGCCTGCAGAAGCATATTTTTTTATCAATGGGCAGGTTTGTGGGTTTGGATGTGGGAATGGCCCTTAACATTTAGCATACTTTGAGAGTGTGCTTAATGACAAACATCAGAGGAATAGGGAGCATGTTGTCTTTGTGGTTATCATTGTGTTATATCTAAGGAACCTGTTCCCTGATTAATAATGCTGTTTATATTGTAACATACTCCCCCTGAGGATATGGTTATTTAATAGCATGAGTAAAAGAGCATTTCAGGAGTAATAACATTTTAATGTTTCACTGGTTTTTTTTTTACCCCAAACGCATTATAAAACCCTCAACCCGAATGCATCATACATTCAAAATCAGCCTGTTAGTTCACACTTCCCAAGGGCACAACAAAGACCTGATCACCTCTCCGGGGCTCTCGGGTTCTTTATTTCCTCTCCCCTTTCGAGTTTGTCCCATTGGATGGACTGGGAAAGCTGGCAAAGCAAAGCAAAACGTCCTTGTGTTGTCTCTGAGGCGATGGTGGCCTCTGTCTTTGGCTGCTGTCTGCTGCTGGCTTTATTTTTCTTTATTTATTTATTTTCCTTTGTGCTCATCTCATGGAAAAGACATTTAAGTCCGCTCAAGGACAATCACAACTCTACGATCCTGCTCTGTCTCCAGTGTGTGCCTTTGCAGGTGTGTTTAGTATGCAATATGTAGAGAGAACGTTCAAAAAGATAATTTATCAGCGGACACGACAGGATCATCATGAAGTATGGAATTACATTCTGTACATGGCTCACAGTGACTTTGAATGAACCTCATGCTATAAAAGATATTTTCTTAAGGGATATTTCTTTGATACTTTCATAATGGTTAAAAGAAAAGGAATGATATTATTAAGAATTAAAATAAATTCTGAATGATGAGTAAATCAAATTGATCTATTCTTGATTGTCAGCAACACATTTTCAACTTCCTGTCTTGGAAGTATTCATCCTAGATGGTTGGAGCTGCTGCAGGTCTTTTCAGTAAATTCATTTGCATCCTCTGTTTTCGTCTTTAAAGCTATTTGAAAATTATTCAAATCAGATCAAATTAAATGGAGCAGTGTTCCATCTAAATTATCTAATTCTATGATGAAGATAATATTTACATTTTAAAGCTGAGGGGAAAATTCCAAAAGCCATGCTTACATAATGTATCCAGTCTCTGTGACATAAAAGAAGACAATTACATTAAAATTAACAAGGTCCTAGATTAGCTGTCACCCCGCAGATTATTTTCTTTTCAAATTCTTTTTTTTATTTTATGATGCCAAGAAAAAAAGGGAATTTAGCTTAATACATTGTTCTTAAGAGCTGCTAAAGGACCATAAAGAGCAGCAAAACCCTACGGCCAATATCGACAAAGTCTTCCCGACTATGACAATAATTCACTTTTCCTCAAAGGCTCGCTGCCCACCTGTTAGCCACCAGTTTATCTGATGCTGGTTAGGTGAGAGCTGGGCAGACCTTCGAATGAGGAGTGATTTTTTTTTCTCTTTTTTAATTTAATCAGATTTTCATCAGAAACCCTCACGGTTTTCTTTCTCCAGTTTAACATGATTGTGATTCTTTCCTCAAACCCAAATTCACAAATAAGGGTTTTCATAAATGATCAAGTGAAGACTCTGGTATTCCTTATCTCATGATTGTTGCTGCTGAAGGCAGTCCTGGTACAGCTTGGTGATGATAATGATGATGATGATTAATAGTGGCTATAGGATGTAAATGGTAATGGCTAGTAGAAATGCTAAATGCCATTTCAATGTTAAAGTTGTTATGTTTTTGAAGCCCTGCTGGTGGGGGCTGTCTGAAACAATTATCCAGATTTTTTTGTGTGAGTTTGTTGCTACAACTGTGTGATCATGTGACTGTCACAATAGCTTACGTTTAGGGCCTACATTTCTTCATTTACCAGTTGAGAAAAGATGTGGTTGATTCATTGATTATTATTTCTATTCACCATTAACTTTGGCATATTTCTTTTTTCCATACTGTTAATTCAATTTTATACCTGATACTTTGGAATTAAGGCTCTTCATGTCTTTAGTGTACATTTAGTGTAGCTCTTTTTAACTGATAGACTGTCTCGACGGGAGTATTGAAGATACCCACAGATCCTAAAAACACAGCAAACTCCTTTGTTAGCAAGGGAAAACAAATACTTAATCAGCCAGCACTCTTGCTGAGGTGGCAAACCATTTAATCAACCTGGGCTGTCGTTGAACGCTGTTAAGCGCAGAATGCATTGACTGCTGATAGTAGTCGGGTGTCATTATGGCCTGCATGAGCCTCTGCGTCCCAAACTGCGGCACTAATTTATGCTGTCTTATTTTACCTCCTGCAAATTTACCGCACAGAGAAATTGTCCAATTGCAAATTGAATCTCATTGAACTGGGTTTCTGTTATCTGAGCTCTGTGGATGTGACGTCCATTAAACCTGCCGACGCAAAATTGACTTTCATTAAATTTTGTTTGCCGTCCTTTCATACAAAGATTAGGATCGTTTGTCACTTGTGTCATTTTGATTGTATCTCGGCACAGGGCGGAAACGACGACTATCCCAAATTGCATTTTTGTGACGGTCCAAATTGTTTGCCTGTCCGAAAGTGCTCTTTTATTCATTTAAAGGAGGCTGCAGGAAGCTGCCCTTATTGAGCCACATGCTATAATTGTATCTTGACGCATAGAGTTGTTGCCATGGTGCTCACAATAATTTTTGTTAAGAAATAGCAATAAAAATGTATATGACTCATTAAATACTTTGAAGATATGTCCACCTCATGTCTCCTCTGGCTTTAAATGGCTTATCAGAGTCCAGGCTTTCATATAAAACTTGAAACTATATTAATTTTGGACCCCTCCTTTCCAATCAGACACACAAAGGAAATAGGCTAGTAGAAAGCATGATTGATGACAGGCACTTGAGGTGCTACACGTGTGTTTGAGTGGGAGGAGAAGGATAACTGAGCCAGCATATGGGCACATCTCGATGTCCACATGTGCCGGTGTTATGATTGCCCTTGTCCCCCAAGAGCTCAGGTAAACAGCGTCATTAGCGAATAACTCCTGGAGTGTAACCACAGGGAGGACTTGTATTGAAGAAATGGGGTTTCTGGTTTTTCCCAGCCGACCCAGAAATAGCATGCACTTACAAAACCCAGCAATTGACTTGCAGAGATATGCCCTCGTCAACAGCCACATTTAAACTGCACAGCTGGAAGTTTGTGCAGTCTGTGCCGTGTGTGTGTGTGTGTTTTGGCTTCGACGGCAGGGGTCCCAACTAGACACAGTGCTTGCTCATGTTAGTCACACCTGCCAGCTCCTCTTGATCCTCTTTGAACTATCTTCTCCTAAACTGACACATGGAAAAGAAGGAATAATAGATTCCTCATGTGTGCACTGCCCCCTTTTTCTTTTTATCTGCTGCACTGAAATATGCTTCCCTCATAGATGCAAATGAAATATCATTGGAAAAACAAGCCATTTATTCTTTGCCATCTTTTTCTCTATTCCTGCTTTTCCCTCAGATTTGTTTTCACAATCTCTGTCTTTCTCTTCCTTTTGATATACCAGAAACTTCTTCATCCGTAATGGTCTATATGGATACCACAACCTCGGCTACGAGGACAACTACTCGGCCGACGACCGTTACCATGACAACAACAACCAGGACAACCACAACCAAGATGCCCGCCACCACTGCACTGGCTCAATGGCCTCGGACGACATTGATGGCGGCAACCTCGGTCCAGACACACGTGGAAGATGTGCAGCCAGAAGACAACGACAGAGCACCACCTTCCTCCAAGCTTCCCAACATCAGGGTGGAATACTGCAATCCTCTCATGATGACGGACATCTCTTGGCCAAAGACCAAGCAAGGCTTGGTAGCCAAAATGCCCTGTCCACCTGGAACCATAGGTATGAGACATTTTTCTCTCGTTGGTTAATGAATACAGATTGAGTTAGATGGGCTGAGTTTATCGACTTTCAAAAGCTAAAGCCAACAGGCTAATGCCAGTTAACAAATGTTTGCATATCATGCAGAAAACATGATTGAAAAGTTTATATTTTAACTTTAAAACGGTTCTCCACCATCCCTAAAATGTCCTATGAGCACGTCTGCAATGCGGTGGCACAGGGTGTAATGCAAGATGGAACCAAGACAAAAGCCATTGTCTTGTCTATCTTAGTTTTATTATTGGATTGTTGCTGATCCAAAATCTCTCACATTCCTATTTAAAACTAAGGGAGTGTCCTTATGAAATACATATATTTCTTCTTTCCGCTCTGTTAGAGGATGTCAATAATCTCCTAAGCAGACCCAGTCTGCCGTAAGGCTCTTTGCCTCAGCGTTGGGTGGTGGAGTGTTTACTTTATGTTTTCTCTTCTCCTACAGCACTCTTTCTTTTGTTTTCTGTCCTCCCTCTTTTCTCTCTATTCCTGACTCACTGATGCAAGGCTAAACATAGCGTGTATTGCATTTGTATGGAATCAAGAAACAAGTACACAATACACCCAAAATAATATCCTATCTTGCAGCACACAATAGATCAGATTAAGCGCAGGCTCATTGCAAGGGTTTTTGTGCTATGAAGATCAGGCATCCAATCCCTGTTTTTCTTTTCTTTATGCTGTTCCAATCCATATCTTCTTTTGTATCACTACAGGGAAAATGAGGCCAAAATTGCTTTGAACCGAAATCAGTCTTTGCTACTTTGGGTTTAAGAAACTCTTTAAATTTGAAAATAAGAGTATTGATTAAAGGGATCAGTTAATATTGTGACAATATTTGGAACAGCGTTTTTGTTCAACTTTGTTTTTGTTGGGATTTTTTTATGCAAAGAAATGAAGGACAAACTAATTTCGGGAAGCAGATCTATGTTGACACAGCTATCAAATCAATTGATCTCACAGCATGCTCACAACGACAAATTAGACAACTTATAATGGGGGTGTTTCATCCACTTCCTGAAGTACCATGAAATCTGCTCCGCTGCTGGGCCTTAAGCTAACCAGGTTGCCTTTAATACCTACAACACTTGAACACTCTAGCTGGCCTCTTTCGAAAAACAGGTATGTCTGTTATATATTCACAGCAACCAACTGTGTGCCTTTGAGGTGTTCGGGGCAAATTGGGAAATTGTGGTGCTTGCATATGTTCAGTGCGAACACTACACAACTTCAGTCACACTCCTGAACAGGGTCTGCGCGAGTGCGCCCAGATCCAGCTCGAAGCCTAAAAAATCTATTCTTTTCATCAATCAGCACACAGACTGGGGAACTCACACATACATGCAGTCTTCATTAATGGGCAACACCAGCGCCCGACGAGACCTCACTAACAGCCATCACATGGCAAGATAAGAGGAACACATACCCCACCTCCTCTTAACGCACTCTTCAAAGCCATCGCACTTCAGACGACACTGACAAGCAGTACACGACTATGTGAGCTTCCTCTGCCACTCTTTGAAAATTCCTCGAGCTCCCCTTCCATCTACTTCTCTCATTCGCTGTCATTCAGTCTCCCCCTAACCTCCTCTGACTCCCCTCCCTTCGTTCTCCCTCTCGCTCTCATGCTTCTTTCTCGTGTCTTTCAATATAGGAGGATATGCAGAGTCACTTATCTTATAAGCCCATCAAACATCAGGCTGTCTAAGATACACAAGGAAAGGAAATTATATGTCAATCAGAATTTATATCTGCTAATGCAGACCGTGTCACCTTCCAATAACAGCCCACCTTCTGTATACAAGAAAGGGCAATTTAATGTCAGCATGCAGCACTGCTGATGTCAGCAGTGAAAATACAGATTCAAGTTATTTAAGTTACATGGGGAAAGTAGTCAGGAGCAAAGTATGTATGTTTAACACAAAATAATAGATAGCCATTTTTTTATTTAAATAATACAGAAATTGTGTTGAGGAAAGGCATTTAATGAAAGATAAAAATCCCATTTAATGATGTTGAAAATGAAGGTCAGTATAAATGGTTTAAAAAGGCTCAACGGATAATAGCCACATTGTTGAACACGGTGCCTCGGCCCAGATGGCTGATTGACCACATCACATTTAATTTGAATCAATTTAAGATAAACCCATCCAATTACGTTATACTGCTTCTGTTAGTTTATTCACTTAAAATATTGTTTCTTTGGGCAAATTCTGAAAAAAATAAAGGACTTTATATTAAGAACAATTGGGTTGTATCAGCCTGAAGATAATGTGTGTGACTGGTTGTATTTTTAGTGTTGGCCCTTTGTTAAAACAATGGTGATGATATGGTCCTTACTTATCTGTTGACTGTCTTTTTTTCTTCTCACTAGGCGTGGCTTCATTTTCATGTCTGGGCCCAGAAGGATACTGGGACATGCAGGGACCTGACTTAAGCAACTGTACCTCCCCTTGGATTAACATCATTAACCAGAAGGTAGAGAATAACTTTAGGTAGTGATACATTAAAAAAGAGGGGGAAAAAGTAAGAAAACAAGGTTTAGTAAGTTTTCAGTAAGTTTTTTTTTATACACAAGTATCCCTGATTTGCCTAATTTTTGTGAATTGGAAAATTATACGTTCCTTTGCATGTTTTCCTCGGCTGAAGTGCAGGCAAAATACCCTAAAACACCACAATTAAATGTACCACAGTAGGAAAGGGCTTGTGCAGACCGCCGTATGCCCTACAACATGATCCACTTATTTCCTTCCTCTACTCCTCAAGAACAAATGGCTTGTATCTCTACCTCTGCAGGCTATTTATTGCACATAGTCGCATATGAAGGTTCCGATGTTTAAATCTGTAATGGAATAAATGCAGAAGAGGAGAAGGTTACTGCAAGTGAGGATCTGGGTTCCAGGTTATGAATTGCAGGTGATGCTGAAACTGTTCTCCCTTTAACTCAAAGGACCCCGAGGTGTGCATGTTATAACACTTATGTTCTACTTAATGGCACAAAGCTCAGCCCATTAAACCAACAGCAGTTTTCAGATATGGGCCGACAATGGCTGTTGGGGAGCGAAATAGAGGTAAAGAAATTATCAGCTGCATCTCTTTATGCTGCAGCCCCATTCCAGCAGGGCAATAAAACCTCAATATGTGCCACTGTTTAGAGGAAATAGACTTAACTTTTTCTTTTGTCGTGTGGCACAGAAAAGCTCTGTATCAGGGTGACTCCAGTGCAGAATAATTCCTGTTCCAATCCGGCAAAAGTGGCGACAGTCATGTAATGTTTGTATTTTTAGCAAAAGCACCATTAATCTTTTTTTTATTTTTAAAAGAAATCACACTTGAGCAGTGTGCCTGTCGCTGTGGAGACAGGAAGGCTTTAATGAAGATCAACCTGTCAGCGATTCGCAATGCCCATCTAGCACTTCGTTATTTTACGTCCAGAGCCGTTGTCCTATGTGTGGCACTGCTCATTACTGGAAGACAAAATGAGAAAGGAAGATATAGAGAATAAAATGAGAGAAATTAGAGCAGACTCGCAGAAAGAGCGAGACGGGAAAGGATAGCAGAGCTATTTACCCATACCCGGCTCCCCTCATTAGGTGATGAGTGCAGGGAGGCTGAGGAGGAAGATATCTTCCAAAGACGTATACTTATACATACACCTAAGGTAGGACCAATGTAAGAAGCCTAATTGCTTCACTAATAAACTCACAGGCAATAATAGCATCCTATGCTATAAGTTTTGAATGTTCAGTTTAGTCCTCCCCTGTTGGCATTCAGCAGGTAAGGCTGCAGCACAGGGTGTTGGTCTTGTCAGTAAGATCCCCTCCTCAACAAAGTCGCTTCTCTGTGAGCACTTTTCATCAAAAGAAAGGCATTTTGCTGACTGTTTCCATTTAATCTTTTTATTTGAATATATGTTAAGCCTTGTGGGGGCTGGCCCATAGGGGGCGCTCGGGCGGAAAGTTATAATATATATATTTATTTTTTTAGGTATTATCAATGTCAATTTTACCTAATAGTATGTGGTTACATGTAATATGAATTATTAAAACAACACTTCCACCAATTGACTCTCCTTCAACAGTGCATTTCCACTCTCAGAAGGTATTGTTTCTCTTCAGGGGCGCTAACCCCAAGCGCCCCTGAAGTGCAGCGAAATAACCAATTGAATAATGTTGCTAGGGAAGATTAATAAATATTTGGCCAATCAGAATCGCCGAAATGAATGGCTTTGGGGCGACTGGAACAAGCGCCCATAGACATATAGCTAGTGGTCAGTCAGGCAGTGACGTAGAGATGACGACGACGACGACAGTTGAAGAGCAGCTTCCACACAGTTCAGTGAGATATTTAGTGAGTTCCCCTTTCGTGAGTAGTACAATGGTGGAAAAAATCCATGTAAAGGAGCTGGGACCTGACAAGCCCCAAATAAATTTAACGCAGCGAACCAATGAAAAAGCTAAGTCCTACAACCGTCCCTTTAGCAGGAGTTGGTTCCAGCCGAAGTCCTGGCTTACAGCAGGTGGGACGGCATGCACTTCTTTGTTTTTTCCAGCATCCTTTTTAAAAGTGACCGGAGTGATTTGGCGTAGACACAGTCTGGACAGACAGACTTAGAACACCTCTCTGAACCATTAAGAAACATGAAAACTGTAAGCTAACCGTGTTAAGCTAACCACCTGTGTGTCTACTTTGTGTGTTTAGTGACAAATAGTGAAATGAGTGTCGTATTTCATACTGTTCCTTTCCAAAATAAGACCTTATATAGCTTCAAATGGTTAACTGTATATGTAAACTGCTGATTCTGATAAGGGAATTAAATGCTTATTGTGGAATTGTAGTAATTTTCCGACTTTTAACTTGAATGCATGTACTGGGTTAGGCAGGGAAATCTATTGGCACACCAGCCCCACCAAGATTTTTTTTCACCAGCCGCCACTGGTTCTAAAAATATTTCATAATCGTCTCACGGGTCACATGTTTTCATTCTGTTGGTTTTAAGAAAAGTGTGGATACAGAATTTTCATCAGATGTAGAAATGATCAGCTGTTCAATGTGAGGATTATCACAAATGTGGCAAATTATTTGATACTGTTTGCTGCCACAAAGAGAGATTGTATGTTCTTTACGTGAATTCATTTCTCCCTTGTGTGTTTCATGGCCTTGAAACCAAGCAATATTTAGAATTTATGTGTAATTTGCTTCTGTAGTAAATGTCCAATCCAGTCCATCTCTGTTTATGTGGGCCGGGTTTGATATGATGTGACTGTACAGAGGTACGGAGGCAATTGATATGTGACTTTCATGGGATTCATTATTTTGCCCAATCATAACTTATTAATTTATTTGCTTATTTATTTTTGTTAAGACAACCTGTTAAGAGTTTGAAAAAAATATAATTTTGTTGGGGCATTTAATGCTAGTAGGATTATGGATCTGACCAGAATCTGTACTTAACTAGTGACATTTGATGCTGTTTTCTGGTGCAGAATAAACGCTTCTTTACATGTTTTAATACATATTCTTTTTTAATCCTGCGGTTCCAAAATCTCTGATTTGAACATTTTGATAAAAAATTAATATTGAAAAGACTGCAATCCTTTGTTGCATGTTCTCTGCTTTCCACAAGGTGAATATCCATTGGTCTCATAAAAGCAGAAGGCTATCCAGGGAAATTCCTTCAATAGTTTCATAATTATGTGCAGACACAAAATTTTGCCCTGGAGTACACTGTGTTGTGCGTACACACTTTAATTGTCAGCAGCATTGTAGCTGTTGGGGAAAACATTTGGGTCAAACTGCATATTTCTGGGGTGGATGACTTGTACATTGCAATTTATCATTTATTCCCATGTCTATGGTATGCATTTTGTAAAGAATAAGAGGAGGCCACCAATTTTTGTATAGTTATTCAAAAATACTGAATGGATTGGCTCTCTTTTTGCCTTTCTCCATGTCCCCAGATAAAAGCTGGAGAGACAGCAGCGGTCATTGCCCGGGAGCTTGCGGAACAAACCAAAAGTAACCTTCACGCGGGCGACATCACATACACAGTGAAGGCCATGGTTCAGCTGGTGGATCTTCTCGACGTGCAGCTCAGGAATCTCACGCCAGGTGGCAAAGATAGTGCAGCACGGAGTCTCAACAAGGTAGCAAGACATGCTTTTTTATTTATAAAAAGAAAAAACAACTGTACTTGACTCACTTCACTCACACTCTGCTATGAAAGGCCAACAGGCTGGACAAACGTAACCCACAGGGATGGTGACCTGCCCCCCTGATTATCTGCTCTATTTAAATCAACGGCTTTTGGGCAATGTTGAATTTTTCAAAGTTTTTTATTGCTGTTGTTTAAAATTTAAGAGTGCCTCAAGACTGTCCACAGCAAAAAAACTAAACAAAAAAGATTTAAAGATTTGAGTCTGAGCCTCTTCAGTGTGCTTTTATATAAACTTTGCTTTAGTGAGAAACCTTCACAAACTTGAAAACTTAAGACGCACCTCACACAAAATGTGCCACTGAAACATTGGGTTTCTTTGAATGATATTCTTTGTTTTCACCATGCATACAATTATATAATAAAGTATAATATATAATGTAAAAAATATAAGTTCAATCAGTTTTACCTGATGTGCTCTGAAACATGTTTTTCATGTGTCTTGCTTTTCAACAGCATTTGAAAGGAACTGCTTGATTTTTACTGTTGGAATAGTGTGCAATTTGAACATTTGAAATGCTCAACTTTTTTATATTTGCAGAGCTTAAGTTAATGCATGTATTCCCTAATTGACAGCAGAGCACAGAAAGGCAATCAAGCAAAGCGAACCGAAATTATACTTACTGTCCGCTGGGCAGCCGTCAGAAATCCAAACATTAGTAAAGCGCAGAATATCAGCCGATAATTTGCTGAAACAACGTCACTTAAGGACGAGCATTAGCACCTGTTCTCAGATTGCTTTTTTGGGAAGTGTTTTTATTTCATTAACACAATAGACACAGGTGTTCCTATTGAGATTTTAGTACTAGATCTCTTCAGTGGAGAGGGAAGGCAGTAACAATGCCCAAACGGCCTTCAAAGGAAGCATGATGAGTAAATTCAGATTGAGGAGCATCAAGAGTTTGTAATTACTCTTTTGAATCTGTATTCTTGCTCTGGCAAGGCTAATGTTTCCCCTAGAGATAATTTATTTTCACATAATCTGTAAAGAGCTAAGCAAATAGTCCATGTATCATTAGTTTGTTTTTTTATGATTGTTGTTCATAGCAAGGCACAGCGTACTCCGCCAGCAGACAATAGACACACAATTTTGGCAAACAGAGAGATCATTGTCATTTTCATGATCGGAGGGTAGTTTGCTAATGGTATGGACGAACCATTTCCAGAAGACATGCCTGTGGTGATGGTTCTCTTTAGAGCTGGTTCTAATGAGAGTTAAATTGGACTTGGTACCAGAGCAGAGCCGTTAAGCCATATGGAAGCTCTGCTGACTACATTGACTGAACAAGAACTATTAGTTATTTACTCTAATGCAGTCTTTTAACCTTTCTTTAATATCCAGGCATGCCAAATGTATACTAGCAGTATCTCCTTCAGCAGTAGTAAAGCTTCTAAGTTCACTTCTTCTCCATCATCCCACTGTCTCTTTTAGTGCAAAACTGTGAGACAGATGAGAAACTTGAAATATTTTTAAAAGTGTAAGAGGGATTTTCCCACTTGCCTTCCATGTTTCATTTTAACATTAATTAACACAACAGTTTTTCGAAAAAATGTACATTGTCACTTACAACTGTGTTACTTTTTGCACGCTGAAGTGTCAGAAACTAGAACCTAAATTGAATATGAAAGCTTTTTTCTTTTACCAAAGCGATACACGAGAAGTCTCTTTTTTCACAGAACTGTTCTAAAGCTCTGCTGGTTCTTTCCAAATTTAAGTCAAATAAAAGCTCTGTACTGTATTGACATATTGGCACATTGCACGCTGCATGATTGGACAAAAATCAAGATATCAAGACAAGTAACTGTCTATAGACACTCATTTGGAAACTGCAGTGAGGCACGGATCAGGGTAAGGGTTTAACACCATTTCTAAACCTTTCAGTGCTCCCAGGAGCACAATGACCTCAGTGATTGTGAAATGTAATAGGTGTGAAAACATTTGGACTCCTCCTTAGGTTGGCTGTCCAATAAAATTGAGTAAGTGTTCAGTCTAACAGCGCTTCAGAAGTTTTCTGCAGAGATGTGAGAACATAGCTGTAGGATCACCATCCCAGCAACAGCCTGTACAGTAAAGCAGCCCCGAGGAAGCTATTAAGGGTAAAACATGCTTAGGATTTGTCAAGTGACTTTTAAAGGACTTTATTTCCATGACGAAAAAAACAATCAGATCTAATAGGACAAAAACTAATTAACTGTGTGTTTTGTGAGTTGTTTACGTTCTGCTAACTCTTTTTGCATTTTCTTTGGATTACAGCTGCAGAAGAGAGAGCGCTCATGTCGGTTTTATGTTCAGGTATTTGGATCACATTTCCCTTGCCACGTTTCATTTCCTCATCATGTCACCACAGAATTTGAACTTAAGCCTCTTTTGAAGTGTAAACAGCTTCAACATATCAGACGCATGGTGAGAAATTCAATAGGCCAAAATGTCATTGTCGCTCTTCACAGTGTGAATCTCATGTCATTCACATCCTTTGCATGCATATGTCATGACTTCCCCTTGCTTAAGCTATGCATGAGGCTCACGTTGTTTCAATAGGTTAAAGTGGCATGTATCCATTCTGCATTGCTCAGGTATCTGAATGCCTTTTGAAATGGAACTTTCTACATTTTCAGCAAGATTTTAAAAAGCAAGAACTTCTACCGTATTCCCACAGTTAACATCATATTCTAAAGAATCAAATGGGGCATGTTGTGATTCTCCCTGATGCATTGTACATACAATATGTCCCCCTCACATCAGAGACTTTCACTTTTTTCTAAGCTTTTTTCTCAGGCCACTGAGTGATTGTTGTCCCAGGAGTGACATTTGAGTTGTCATTGGAATAATTTCTACCTAGAAAGGAGAACTGAGAGAAATTGCCATGTTTTCTATACAGATGGCTTAAATTATGCTGCGCATTATAGCCAGCTGTTGTTTAATGTGTGTGCTTCATCGCACCCCTCTTAAGAAATATGCATTTTGCCTCATTTCCTTTGAGGCCTGTCAGAAGGCAGTTTATTTATACTCGTGGAACGGTAACATCCGAGTGCCATGTACGTGTTTGTACGGTCGAGTGAGTTTTTATGTACAAATGGGTTTGTCAGTGTGAAGTGTTTTGAGGTGAATTTTGTTGAACAGACCTTGACAAAAACGAAAGATGACTTGTACACAGAAGGGCTCCACTTGTGGCAACTGTATTTCACCAAAGTAACATTTTGACCACAGCCACTCTTCTGCAGTGCTCTAGACAAACAGGAAATCCAGAATATAAACCTTGTAAAGGGATTTTTGCGAAAAGACACTTACACAACCAAGCCAGATTAGGATTACAAATGGAAGCTGTCACCGTCAGTTTTGTTTAGAGATAAAGTCTACTTATTTTGTGAATTTAAAAAATGAAACTTCATTATTTCAGTTATAACTGATGCTAAATGCCTAAATGCATGCACCTTAGGACATTTCAGTGATGGAAACAAGGACATTTTCTTTTGCATTATGTGTTATGGAAACTTTTTTTTTAAATCTCAAGTACGGCAATTGAAGAGGCTAAAAGAAAAACCTTCATAAAACCCAACATTCTCCTCATATTTGTCTAATTCTTTCTGTACATGACTACACATATAGATTATCTTTACTGGCTTGAGAAATTCGAACAACAGTGAAGAGCCTCCACCTGAAGAACCGGCATAATGTGGCAGTTAGCAAACACAGGCATAGACTCCACATGCTCCCGGCCTTTCGGGTGACTTTCATTGATTAGGGAAATTGGGCAATGTCTTCTCCAGCAGGACCCTGGTGGTAGGCATAAGAGGTATTAGCAGAGGGATACAAAGCAAATGAGAGGCGCACCTGCTTCTGCTGTCCCTTTGCTTCCAGGAGGTGCATGGCGCAGAAAACAGGCAGTGACAGCTCCGTGGTTAAAGGCAGATTGTGGGAGCTGCAGGTGTTGCTGTAATGAAAGAGACATTGTCCAAAATAAACTATGGGGTTTGATGTTGATGGCTAAATCAGGGAAGAAGCTATTCTATTCTTGGCTGTGAACTTTCAAGGAGTAAGCACACAAATGACACCTCAAAACACTTCGTTCTCAGATCTAAATCCTCAGCCTTTAGAAATGATCTTGTCTCAGTTTAGGTTTTTCAGATGAAACAAAGATTCTGACAACTTTTGAATCTCTCTAAAGAGTAATATCTGCTTCATGTCATGTCCGATTTAATCCCACCGAGTAGGATTTGGCCCTGATAAGGCAACAAAGCGCTTGATGATAAACTCCATGCTCTGTATTCGCCCTGCAGGAATGTTTCTCTGTTGTGCCCTTTGATTTTGAGCAAACATGATAAAAAATGGCGCCCTGCCTTCGTTGCCTTTTGGTCATATCATTGGCAGCTTGTTTACAGGCATTGACATTATGGTTGTCCAATTACTGTGATTATATCCATCCGTGCTGTTCCAAAGTCAAACGCGCTAGCATTTCAGCAGCCTCTCCTTTTGCCATTTCAGGATTTTCCATGCAGCATATTATGACTGTCCCTACGTGAGTGCATAAAAAGGGGGGGGGGGGACACAAAGGAAAACATTTCAGGCCTCACTTGGAGCCAAGTGAGTGTGGATTTTCAAGATAGGGGAGGATACTGAGCTCTGACCCTCATTAAAATGACACCTCTGAATGAAAAGATGACCAGGGGAGTGTAGCAGCGCAGGATGACCTTAACACAGGTGAAACAGAGGGAGGCTCTGCATTCAGAAATGTAATGAGATGATTTAATGTCCCTGGTAGTCATTTGTTGAAAGGAACCTCTTCTGTCACCATGCACTATAAAGCATGGCATGTAAATACTTCACATGGAGTGAGCCGAGTTATCAACAAATCAGCGCAAGAAAAGTCAGTCACAGTTTTAAGGGACACGGTTTGTTTTTTCTACTTGCATTCTACTAGCTTGTCCCCAAGTCCAGCCTTTTTGTCCGGACAGTGCAAACAGGTAGAATTTGCAGTGGTATGATGCAACATGAAGGGCTGCAACACAAAGAGACCCAACAAATGAGTTTCACTCGTCACCTTTTATATCCACACCTTTAAAGGTGCAGCCACTCATTGAGACATTGTCCCTGCAATGCAGAGAGGCAGAACAGCACAGCCCGTAATAAAAGAAAAGTTGGTGTTTTTTTAGCTTATAGAATGAAGCATCTCACGATAGATGATATACCAAAATGACAGAGCAACAACTTCGTTATTGCAGTGATGGTATACATAGAATAAAAATGCAAATACAACTTGGATAAAAATCTTTGTCCAAAGAAGACCTGGTGAGATCTGATTGTAAGGTAAATATAGAATAGCTATAAGGAGTCAAAATATCAAGCAAACCATTGTTTGTTGCTTGGAAAACATTTGATTAATAATTTAAATATTAATATTAAAATATTAGAGGAGGGTTTCACTGATTCTTATTTTATTATCATAATTGTATTTATTTATTTATTTATTTTGCATTATTTGACCAGGAAGTGAAGCAATTAAAAAAAGGGCAGAAAGGGCAGATATTATGCAACAGCTTCAGGTGCATAAGAATGCCTAACGTCCAGAAAGAACAAGAAATCTCAGAATGCTAGGCAATTCTTTTTTTCTCGCTCTGAGATCAGACCTCAGCTTTGTGACGGGAAGCAACTGGTTTACAGGAAGGTAGGAGTGAGGAGAAGTGATGGGATGGAAACTGAGTGTACAGAGCTGGTTAGAAAGGGAAGAGAGTGAGATCAGCCTCAGCCAGAATCTATTTCCCAGACCCAGAGTTCATTTCATCAATCAGCGCACAGATAGAGGCGCACACACCACCACTTGGCTTGGATTCTGGCCAAGCTCACTCTAATGTGCACCTCTCCCTTCCTTCCTTTCCTCCTGCATCGGTTTAAATGGGCTGTGCACTGCAGCTTTTCACGGTCAGTTGTCATCCATGTTCCAACTGGATCATTCTAGCAGTGACTCAAGTTAATGACCAATATGTCCTCATGCAAAGGGAAGTGCATTTGAATATTTATTTACATTTTTTTTGCTTGTTTGTTAGGGCGGCGTGGTGGTGGTTAGCACCATCACCTCACAGCAGGAGGGCTCTGGGTTCAAACCCCGGGGGAACCAGGAACTGTCTGAGTGGAATTTGCTCACCCTGGGTCGGAGTGCAATGGACTTGCGGACCCCATTGAATACTGGGATATGCTCCAGTCCCAGAGCATTTTCAAACAAAGTTATTATGTTTTAGAGAATATCTAACCATTATTCCAAGAGCATTTGCTCAAAAATCACTGGCAGTTTGCAGCAGCAGTGTGAGGGACTGAGTTTGACAGATGGAGATTCAATGTGTTAATAGCATGCAAATAGCATGCCCACACATATTCCATTAAACTGCACAGATAATGACGGTGGCAAGATTGTGTTTCTTGGTTCCAGCAGCGTCTCCATCCATCTTGCTACCCATTTACTCCACCTGCTTAATCCGATTCAGGGTTTTTGTTGGGCTATAGCCTATGAAAGCAGGGCGCGGAACTGTACACCTTGGAGAGGTCACCAGAGCATCACAGGGCCACACAGAGGCAAAAGAAGACAAACAGGATCAGCTTAGAATCACAAATCAACTAACATGATGGGAGGTACCTTGGTTTAAAAAGTTGAAACAAGAATGGCAAAATGAATGCAAAAACAATCACTTAATACATGAACAAATGTCAGTGTAAAAAAAAAATCGACTATGGCAATGTTCCCCTTTAGTAGCAGATGCAACTATCTGACATGTACTTGCTATTTTTTGGCTTCTTTTTTTTCTTGGTAGCTTCATTCTATGGTGACATTTTAGTGAAAAGATATGTGCCCTTTGATTCATGATTTGTCAGCTAAATCATTTTGACCCTTAACAGAGATGGAAAGGGTGATGGAAACACATGACATTTTAAAGTCCACTATGTCACCATTTACAACTTGGATGGTTTTTATCTATTTTGATAAGACAATGGGGCACCGTTTGGATTGGAAACAGCAAAACTCCTTATTTAAGGTAGGCAGGAAAATATGTCCTTCTCAGCACTAACATTTAAATGGTTTACATTTAGCCTCATATTTCCCAGATTATTCAACTTAAAAAACTCTGCATAGAAAAATTAACTGTTTCTGTACCTTCTTTTGTTCTACAAATATGATTGGTTCAGATTTTCAGGACCTGATACCTTTTTCATGCAATTCTTTGCTTTAATGGAGGCAACATTATCCATCTGTATTTATATTAAAAAGATGCGCAACTAACTGCAGTGATTTGAAAATGTCCAGAGTCAGAGAATGGAAAAGATCAAATTGACTTTACGTTTCCTTCAGTCGATAGTATGAATACCTGAAGGACAAGTGTAAAAATGGATTTTTAATCCTGGTTCAGTATTTGGGGAACATTGTATCCTCCACCTTGTTTGTTCGCTTTTTTCCTTATGTATTGCATATTTTCATAATTTCACCTTGAGATGTTTTATCTGATCCCTCAGACTGGTGGACCGGTTATTTTCCCACCTTTAACTTTTTTACATCTCCTCTGTATGTGAAAAATCCATCAATCCATACCCTAAAGAACCATTATTTCTGGGTTCTGAGAAATGAACAGAAAGGAGGAAAAATGTTTGTGCCTGTGGAAACAAACCTTCCTAATTGAGAATGAATCAACCTCTGCCTCTTGCTGAATGTCAAAATGTGTGGTTTGATTGGCTGCTATTATTATTATAAATATTACATCAAGTCGGTTTGCTTCCCCTTTGTCCCCTGTCAATGTTACACTGCACACATTCTGCAAGGTTCTATCATATTTCTTTGTAATGAATGTAAGACTTAACTTTACTTAACCGAGGAATCCTTTGCACTTGTACATGGTCTTTACTTTGACCCTCTTTCTTTTTGATCACAAATTTATTCCCTATACATGATTTTCTTTCCCGTCTTTAACTTAGTCCTATGCTTTTTTGCAGTCATACTCAGACTCCTCTTCCCTTTGAAAATGTGTTGATCAGAAATGATTTTTAAGTTAAGTTTTGAGAGATGGTTGTACACATACTCACAAGTTTACGAGCTGCTTTTTTAGTTGAATAAGTAATATTAGTTTAATATTTTTTCTCTCTCTTTTTTAAATCGATTTTTTGTAAGGGCCTGAAAATATTACGATTCTTAGTGTTGGGAAAATTTCTACGAAATTACACCTCTGTCCTGTAATAGCATAGGAATAGCTTTTTCCAGGGACAGTGAAACTCAGTTTGTTCTTTGTTGTAGTGGTACCAGGAATGAATTGCTTCACTTGACCAATTAGTAGTCCTTCATAAATCTTGCCATTGGCATTTTTAAATCTTTAATGGCTCTTCATTTTTCATCCTGTCTTGAGGATGTTCCTTTTTTTTCTTCTTCTTCTCACTACCTTGATTCAACATTGTTGTGGGGATATTAAATAAGGTGTAATAATTATCCAATGCCATAAATATGCATTACAGATCTAAACTGAATGGTTACAAATTGCTGCTACCGGCTAACACCTTTTATACCCATTGGAATATCTCATTGGTGTGTTATTTAATTTATTTATCCATTTATTTTGGAGCATTTGTGTATTGGGATTGACTGCATGGAAGATCATTTATCTCTCCAATTAAAGACCGTAGCCTCAAGTCATGCAGAAACTGGCCCCTAGTCTTGTAAGCATTGGTACTGATTCATTTACATGATTAATTCTTCCTGTAGATGAAAGGAAACAGAAACAAATGAAAGGCAATGTCCAGTCACATTGCATCTGCTGCCACTACCTGTAAAGGCCGTAGGTTTCACATACATTAAAAACATGTGGCAGAATTTTAACTTTCAGTGGAAAAAAAATACCACAATCATGCTTATTTCAATCACTTTCCCACAGGATTGTGCGATTTGTTTTTCAGTGCTGAACTTGCTCTGATCTCCATTTACTCATACCATTTATCAAATCGCCGTGTCAAACAATACCAGCTAGCGTAGTTTCCTCTCATTAAATCAATGGTTTGGTCTCCCCAGGCCATGGTGGAGACGGTCAACAACCTGCTGCAGCCACAGGCCCGGGCGGCATGGAGGGAGCTGAGCACAGGCGAGCAGCTGAGGGCCGCCACCATGCTGCTGGACACGGTGGAGCAGGGGGCCTTCGTCCTGGCCGATAACCTTCTTAAGACCGATATTGTGCAGGAAAACACTGACAACATCCGTGAGTATAAGGAAAGACTTTTGAGTGCTGCACCTATCACAGACCCGACCTGAAAATGCTTCCCAAGCCTTAAAAAAAAATCTAAATGTAAAACTAACCCTTTTTTAATGTTCTCCTTCACTTGAGTTAGTGAGATGCTAATTTTTCGTGCAGTTACAAAGCCCAAACATAGTCTTCCTGTCCCACAGAGGACACGTCACCTTTACCACGTGAAATGCCTCCTTTGCAGTCCAAGCTTTTTGTCCTTCTTAATGACATTGCCTTGAAACACATTTACGTAATGTGTGCCAAGGGGGTAGTTTACCACCATTTTTTAACTATCAGTCACCCAGTTAGAGCAGACCGGGCATTTAAAAAATATGTTTTTTTTTTTGTTTTTTTTTACCTTGTCCTGTTCAGCATTATGGTAGTAGAACTGAAATACGTTTTTAAAGGCTCAGAGACTTCTTTGACTTCTTTGTAGCGAATATTTCTGTATATTGATATTTAACTGGATATGGATAAATGTCCCTCTATGAAGATGAGTTGAACATTTACTGATTGCCTCACAATTTAGTCACAATGTCATGAATCAATCTTGAATGCTTCAGATGTAATTAGATGAAACCAAAAGAAACTTTTCCTATTTGAATTTCAAATGCCCATCAAAACTTTTCCCATACAGTGTTTTATGAAAACAAACAAAAAAGTACATTTCAGCATGTGTTAGGATTGATTTATAGACATTAAGAGACATTCACGCTTTATAAGCCAGCAAATTAAATTTAACATTGACGCCAATGTATATATATATATATATATAAACTGCCTCGAAATAAATGACCCTCTCAAGCTACAAAAAAATAGAGAAAGCGCTCATTTGAGAGATTCTGCTTTGGCTGTGATGACACCTGACGGCTTTATGATAATTTAATGAGGAAAGATTTGCTTAATCTCCCTTCCAGTTTAGTGTTGTCCTGTTTTTTGTCTCTTGCTGTTTGCTCACAAATTTGACCATGCAGCTATTGATCCCCGCCACTCTCTTATTGACAGCAGAGCTTTTGAGGTTCAGGATCAAGTGTGAAGGTGACTGTAGTAAGACCTCTCTCTTGCAAGATGTTAAGTCTGACGGGACTACTTATGACTGATAGCAATCAGCTTTAAACGGATGATCATGCTATAGATCAGTGATTGTTATTAAGTATATTAATACTAAATGAGCAGAAATAACAGAAGTCACGTCATTGTGGTTTTCCCTGGGGAGGTCTTCCTAAACTAAATGTCAGTAGCTGAACATTTCTAATTCTTTATTATATTTATTTAAAGTGAGAACAAATTGTAGAACAAAAAAAAAAAATATTATTAGCTGTTTTTTGTGTGTGTGTGTGTGTGTGTGTGTGTGAGTAGCCTGTGCTTACAAAAAAGATGTCAAGATGCATTACCGTTCTCTCCTTAACATATAGAGATTTTTTTCCATGTTCTTGCTGCCATGGCAACGTAAGAATATAGGTCTACTTACTTAAAAGGAAGCAAGCATAAGGAGAATTAATAAAATGGGGTTTTATTGTATCTGGCACACAACTCATCTGGGTATTGAGGAGATTCTAGGCTCATTTGGAGAGGGGAATAAGACGATGCCTGCACAGCTCAACGGAGAGTTTCTAGCACGTATTGGTAGTCTGGTTAATTATGTGCCGGTGACATGTTTATGATGTCTTATCTCAGTGTTTGCTTGGATTATTTTTTATGTCCTTTTGTCAGCCAGTTGGCTGGCAGGAATTGCAAAGGACAGGGAGGCCCTTTAATGCATTTGGTCATCAGAGCAGCAGCTAATGGCTGATCATTCACATTCAGCGTTTAGTGTGTTCAGATTTATCTCAGGCACATATGCAAACCGATAACACGATCTCCGTGAGAAGGTCAGCTGGTTTTATGTGCTTTAAAGAAAACCTCGAGCCATTGCAAAGTCTTACAGTTTTACGCTCAACCTGATAATGAGATCTATTTTCTTTGCTTTCATAAACCGATACGTCCTCACTCATTGTTTGTGTTTACATGTTAGCATGCGCGTGCTGGTCTTGGGTTTTTGTCTGCAGGAGATTGTGCTTCACTCCGTGCATGATAATCTTATAACAGATTTCTGCCGATTAGAGTGTTATTCAAACTAGCTTTGAAGGTATTGCCTTTGGGTCCAACAACTCCTTTGGCATCAAAGAAATTCCCTGAAGCCCAGGGTAATCTGTTTTACACAGCCACGCAGGGAAAAGAGGGCCAGAAAAGGAGAGGAGAATAGCTTCTTTTACTCAAAAGGCAGTCTTGGAATCCAGGAAATGAGCTACCTGGTATTGTTTTAGCTAAGTTGAATAGGGATGTATCCAACATTTATCCTCTACCAAAGCACAAGAGAATACTCATACAAAAGATTTTTTATAAGTTAAGTTATACGAGGACATGGTAGGAGAAACAATACAAAGGGAGGATTAAATGTGCCCCCTTTGCAGATTTTCTGTTTTGTTCTAACCTTTATCAAAGTCAGTGTGTGACAGTGACATCAGGCTGAATGTGTTATCAGGTTTAATTGAAACATCACCGGAGATGAGACAGATTTTTTGCTTTTTGGCTCCCCCAACAGCTGGCTTGTAACACAACTGTTACCTCACAACCTTCATCTAAACTATGCACATACACAGCTAGATGCATGGGTGTGTTGTAATGCTTTAGAGGCCTTCAAATACGCCACTCAGCAATGACACATGAGCTAAAAAGAACAATACTGCAAACTATTTTAATATCATAAAAACTTTATCAAGTTGTTGCAGGTCACGAGTCTCTACTTCCGACTAATCTGCCAGCCAGCCACTGAACATTTTTTAGCAACATTTAAACACTTGATAGGTTAAGGTGAACATCACGGCTATGCAAAGTCAAATGCATTCCCTAATTTTGGAAAAAAAAGAAGCTGTTAAGATTGCTTTGCAATCCAGACATGTACTTTTGTCTAAAATGAGTTATGATGACACCATAGCATGAAAAGTTTGGAATTTTTTGTAAGTGTCTGAAAGTAAAATTTTGCACCCCTTTTTATGGTTAAATGCCAGGTTTCATACTGTGAAAATATAGTTTCATGATGTTTACTTTTTTTTCTTTGACCAAAAGCTCTGTTTGTGCATTCACAGGCATATTGAAATACATCACTACGTCTTTTCAACAGAATTAGTATGATATGCTTATCTGACCTTGGTAACTTTCTTACCTTGGATGATTCAGGCGATTCATCACACATCCTTTAGGCGTTAATTTGACATTTAAGAATGCCAAGATTTCACACAGGTCACCGGTACTTGAGATTAGAGCAGACTGCTTTATTAAATTGAATTGTATCATATCATGATAACTTTGATGAAATAAGGTCTTTATTTCAGGTGGGCTCCTATAAGCAGCTTACTTTCTGCTTCTGTGTGCCACTAGAATCTTTTGAACTTAAATTAGGAGCTTGCTTCAGACACTACAGCTGTTGAGCTGCCGTGGAAACTGCTTTTTATCTTCTCTTTGTATCTCCGGCTGTCACTGCTGTTAATGAGAACTGATTCCCTGATATAGGGACTTTTTCCCAAACGGTCAATGGGATTTTTTTCTTTCTTAAGCCCACGATAAAAAATGTAAAAAAATAAAAAAAAAATAAAAAAAGGGGGGGAAAAACATGAGTATCACCTGTGTACTTGAGAGTCTGGTGAGGCACTGACTTGTTGAGAGTGCGGCTGGCTCCAGAGAGCTCCGAAGTCTGTTATTTTCAGAAATCTTGAGATGATAAGAATCCTCCACCATGGTACAGAGGAAGGGCTCGTTGTTTCACTGACACAATTGAAAGGAGGTTTTCAATAGCACCTGTCTTCTGCTGTTAATCCCCACATGCGTTCTGAATGGTTAGTGCTTATATTGCCGAACCTCACATGTACCATGACATCTCTGTCCAGTGGAGCAACTAAAATGCTACAGAAAAGACTTTAAAGGACTGAAATAAAATGAAAAGGAATCAGAAGTGTTCACCCGACCTTCTAAATCCCCAAGTTACTTATCTGATGGAATCTTCTGCGGAAGCCCAGCCCTCAAAGATCCAGCTTCCAAACCCACAGAACAAGACCCTTCAGTCTATGCCCTGACTTGTCAGATACTTTGGCCATATGAGAGGGACCTATTGTTAAACAGATATTCATAAAATTAACTGTTGTATATTTTTATGGTTAATAGCTATATGAATTTTATATACGGTAAGTCATATTTAATTATTGCCTAATTTCAGTCTGAAAAAGAACAAAGATGGAAGAAAAAAATAGATTTCCTCTGTGGTGTAAATCTGAAAGACAGTGCTTGTTAATGAAGTTGAAATACCCATTTTTACTGTATCAAATAAAATACAAAAGAGGTGAAATCAGTGGTCCCGGGAGCACTTTTACTGATTCCTTAATGTGGGGTTGGTATGGTTTGTCCTGTTTGTTTGCAGAGCTGGAAGTAGCCAGGATGAGTACAGATGGGAATTTGCCTGATCTGAAGTTCCCACAAAGCGGAGGACAAGGCAACTCCATCCACCTGTCAGCGAATACACTCAAGCAGCATGGAAGAAATGGTAAGATGTCAAACCTTTTGAATAATATTTCACTGTTCTTTTCTTGTTCATGTCAACTTAAGTCGTTACCTGTGTGAAGCCTCTGTGTGTGTGTGTGGTTCACAGCAGCTGTAAAGTGAACACACAAAATATGAAAATATTTCCTTTTTTAAAAACCTTGATATTTCTCTGAGCTGCTTCATTTTATGCTTGACGCTGTTGTTTTTGTAGATTTGCTGCCTCTGTTTTTTCAAGTTAAGAAGTGAAGATAACTTTCTGGAGTCTGCAGAATTAGTTACATTCAAGTGCTGCCTCCAAACTGTAAATGAGGCAGTTAGGCATGATACACAGCTATTTTCGAGACCTCCAAATGTTGCACCAATTTTAGCCCAGATAATCATCTCCTGCAAATCATAGTCAAATGTTGCTGCTTTGGGGGTCTCTCAGCTTCATGACTGCGTCAATGTCCAGCGGTGACCAGGTGGATCATTATACCTGGTGGCTCACGTTTCCCTGTTCTGTGGTGCTGCAGCACTCAAATTGTGTTCCTTTCATCTGAGTCAGTGATCTCAATCACGGCAGGAGGGAACTTTCTCTCATACGAATGCTTAAAAGTGAGACTGCAGGGGGGAAGGGGATTTGGATGTGAGAGAAATATGGGAAGAAATTAATCAGGAGGAAAAATTCCTTCTTTGTCAGTGTCATTAGAGGAAAGTGGTACTTTAAAAAAAAAACTGAGTTAAAGTATCTGTGGATGTGTTGACAGATTGTATGTTGTGGAACTGTAATCTAACAATCAGCTTTAATATGTATATCTATTTTTCTTCTTTTAACAAACGTTCAGAAAGCTCAGTGATTATTTGAAGAGTCCTTTCTTATATTTCCTGTGTGTTTCTGTTGCTAATTCCATCTGTCGACTGTATGTATGGCTTGAAGCCAGACTTTCTGATTGAGGGATGATGAGTGCGATGAAAATCTGATGTCCAAATGGATCTTCTTGTTAATTGTTAATAGTTGTCAAATATGTCTGTTGCTGAGGTAAACCATAACGCTGAGGAAGTTTAAGAGGGTTGTGCTGTTCTGAGGATTCCAGAATTCCTGGAATTGTTATATTTTCCCTTTAATTGTGCACCAAATGCATTCAAGTTGGTCTGCAGTCATCTCCTGGTTTGGCGTTGTCTTGTAAAACATATGCCAGGTTCCTGAAAAAGACCTAGTCTGGATCTGAACAGGTGTTGCTCTGAAACCTGTGTTTGCCTTTCAGCACAGAAGCTGCCTTTCGAGTTGTGCAAGTGGCCTGTTCCACAGGCTTTTGATCTAAGTGCTGATAACAAGCTGGAAAGTCGCTCTCCTCTGTGGTCTGGCGGCCATGACATCTGTATGAATTTTGTGAATTTCAGTTTCTTTAACAGCTCAACAGTTTTCCCACTTTGCCTCAGTCCATTTTGGATTATATTTGGTCCAGAGAAGACAGCTGTTTTCCTGGGTCATGCCCTCATATGGTTTCATCTTTGTATGACCAGGCTTTAACCTGCATTTGCAAATGGCATGTTAGCTGTGCTCTCAGACTGAATTTAGTGTGTGCAGTTAGTTCCAAGACAGGTTGAAAATTCAAAGTTTGTCATATGTGCAATAAGAAAACATGTTTCTATGTACAATGGATTTCTTTCTTTGCTGTTTACATGAATTCCAGGTAGGGAAATAAAGACAGCATTAATATATGATCCAGTATAAACAATGTAAAGTAAAACTATAAAGAATCACCAGCAATCTAAATAATGTAAATTGATCCTATTGTATCCGTCTTTATTCTGCATACTGGAGTGTTCTGAACTGTTTATGTATAAGTACAATAAGTACAATAATCCAAACTGCCTCTCTAAGGTGCTCTTTTAATACTCAGATATGTTGCTAATCTGTTTCTAATTTGTTTGAGTTAAGTTGATAGTTTTTCATATATCAGTAAAATGTCCCACATTCAACGTTTGATGCTTCTTGCATTCTTTTAAAAGGACAATTATCATCACCGAGTTTACAAAGTCATTGTATTCGGAAATTGAAAGGATCTAATTTTATCCATCAATGGGTTTCTTACTAAAATGGGTCAGGGGAAACTGTAGCCTATCTGGCAAATATGATGGATGGATTCCAAAATTTGAAGGAAAAATGGGAACGTGGTTCACTCAGAGCTCAAATTGTCATTTGTTAACTACAGGCTTCTCGTATTTGTACTTTTGCAGGTGAAATCAGAATAGCGTTCGTCCTGTACAAACACATCGGCGTCTACCTTTCTACAGAGAATGCCAGCATGAAGTTGGGCAGCGAAGCTATGGCTACCAATTACTCCGTCATTGTCAACTCACCGGTTATCACAGCTGCCATCAACAAGGACTCGAACAAAGTCTATCTGTCTGACCCTGTCATTTTTACCATCCGACATCTGCAGGTAATTTCCAGAGACGGCATCAGTGTGTGTCTGAGAAGGGTGTGTGTGTTTTGTACTTTCTTTGATGTCGGTGCTCTTTGTCTTTTTCCATTTCTTTACAAAGAAAATACACTTACTGTGACACCTTCTTGATAGCTTTCATCATAACATCTTCAACATTAATGTGCAAATTCTATATCCAACCAGCAAAATTGAGTAAATATGGAGGTGTTCGAAAGGTGTGAACAATAAGATTTGTTGAATACAAATCAATGTCATGTTGTGGGTACGAATGCTGCTGTTTATTAGTCCTAGAACTTTTTATGAATATCTGAACAAACATTTACAAAATTTGGCATCGTGGAACATTGCTCAGTCACGGTGGGGAGTTGTGACTTCTCCCTCTTGACTCCAAGTCTTTTCTCTAATACCCTGAAAACATACCTGTGTTTTTTTTCCAATGAGACCTTTGACAGAAATGTAATAGAGCCATGCACCAGGTCTCGTGTAAGAAAGCAACAGCAGAAAGACGGAACACACAGAGACAAAGAAGAAAAGGAAAATTGTATGGATGGCAAAATTAAGTGGTGGGAAAATGGCAGGGGCCAAAGTCATAGTAGTTGTAGCTCTGACTCAGCTGTCTTAAGAGGAATTTGCTATTTGAATGCTTTTTTTCTTAAATAATTCATATAATATTAGTATGCTTTTTTAACACCCTTTTATTGCTTGTTTAAAGTAATTCCTATATAAATCATGCCCTTTTTGAAAATATTAGTACCGTGTTTGCAGTTTTTATCTTCTTGTGTGACAAAAAACATAGAGGCACTTGCATATAAAGTATATTCTGTATATGCCCCTGGCACTGGACAATTAATCCCTTAATAATGATGATTAAAGTCTGACTTCGATTAATAATTCAACTTGACTGTTTCCAGTATCGATGTCCAGTATTGGCTTTGCATCATTTAGAGGGCACGACTCTTCATTCTGGTTAACCAATCTCTGGGGAAATATTGTCGTTTTACAGGTCTCGGCTTTCAAAGCATTGGCAGTCTTATTTTGTTTAGTGATTCTCCCTTTTTGCTTTGTTTTTCAAGACTTTCTCCTTATAGTTTCTAGTCATTTTGATATGGCTTTTTCTTTTTTGACATAGAAAATATTGGTCACCACTTGCACAGATAGCGAAAATGTTAATAATTCTAAAGCGTTTTACTGCACCCATTTAATTTTTAACTTCAGTATGCTACACCAATCTCAAGCTAAACGTCTGAACCATTATATATACATATTAGACACGTTAAGCCAGCTGCTGATCGGGAGATCCTGTTTCAGCCCGATAGTTAAGCACCATCTTTACCATGAGGTCTTGGTCTGCTGGGCCTCTAGGATGATGATGCGTCCTCTAGTTATTGTTTCGCTTCCTTGCCTCACTATTTAATTGGACCAATTAAAATCATTAATAGTGACAGAGGACATATCATCTCCTTACTCTGGCGTATTTTCTTTTTTTTTTCTTTTTTCTGTGTGTAGGTGTGTGAAGGATAAACTCAATCAGCAGGAAAACTACATTCACAGTAGATAAAACCTAATTAAACTAATTGTCTTAGCGCAAAAGTGGATATATAGAAAAGAAAAAAAAAACATGCCTCTCCTCACACAATTTACAGAAATAAAGCAGTTGCGTTTAACCTTGGGTGCTGAGAGTGCAGCGCAGAGATGATGGGTGTATTTACTTTTTTCATGGAACCATTTCTCAGTAGTTATATTTTGTTTAGTTACCCAGCCTCAGTGCCGTGGGTGACTTTTATAAAATGGTAGGAAAAATAGCAGGGAGGCGTGCTTGTCATTAGGACTGCAGCCCGACACAGACAGCAGTAGTGCCTATTAAACAGTAGGACAGTCCATTGTCATGCAGTGAAAGTTAAAGAGAAAGGTCAAAAAACAGAATGAAACAGAGGCATGGGCTGCGAGTTTCTTTATGACGGTGAAATCACCTGCTGTTCACTTAGGAATGGATATGGATTCTGCTGGGGAAAAATTAACGTCTTTTTGTTTTTGTGTGTTTTTGTTTTTTTTTAAACTCTAAATCAAATGCATGTGCACTTGGACTTTGCATGATTAACTTCAGACTCCTGAGTTTCAAGCTGCGCAGGGACACTTATATTTGGCTATTTGTGTGTTTTGCCCTCTAACAGCAATCCAAGGAAAATTTCAACCCCAACTGTTCATTCTGGAGTTACTCCAGGCGAACAATGACTGGCTACTGGTCAACGCAGGACTGCCGCTTGCTCGGAACCAACAGAACGCACACCACGTGTTCCTGTACGCATCTCACCAACTTCGCCGTCCTCATGGCCCATGTCGATGTCAAGGTAGGCCAGATATTTGTTTTTCCATAATGTGAGTGAATGGATACATTTGTCTTGCTCAGTGTTCGGTTTAGAAAATGCTTTCTACAGAATGGAAAATGTATTGATTTATCATAGTTTACACAGTCAGACCATTCCACAAAGATATGGTGACAAGAAAAGTGAGGTCCACAAAGCGAAAGGCATTGTATGGCAGATGTTAGTCAATATTTTTTATTTTCTCCCTGTTTTTTAGCTCAGTGAGTATAATGCCATAACTGTGTTTTGACCTTCACAGTACTTTGTATAGACTTGCATTTGAAGTTGCAATTTGGACTGAATTCCTATAATTTCAAGATAAATATCTTGTGCAAGCGTGTATCGATTGCAGAAGTCCTCAAACCCTCATGCATCAAGTAACCGAAATTTGTGATTGGCTTGTGGCATTTCTTTTAAGTCTTTATGTTATGCCCATTTAAAGCATCAGAATTTTATTTTGGGTTTGTACAAAAATACGTTTTTAGTTTCTTTATTGTTGCTATAATACTACCTTCAGTCTTTTCTCCCTTTAAAGGAGACTTGTGTGAAGGACCTGAATAGTCAGTGATTTGCTTTCACTACATAGCGGTTAGTGCTCTAAGTTATGGAGGCGTAAAGGTAAGAGCAGTCCAGGCTGGGGTTACAGAGAGAGGGGCTCATTTTCACTGTCTGAAGGAACACCTACTTCAGATGTTTTGTGCCTGTTGGAGCAAATGTTATTGTGAGTTTTACACGGGTGATCTAACTTGTTTAAAGATTAAACTGTTGAATTTTTTAGTCACTGCTGATTCTGTACAGGCATGCATGTTGAACATTAAGACATGTGCATGTGTCAAATAATAAAGGTAAGAGTTTCCTGAGATGAATTTTGCCAAGAAGTTTATAAGATTTAGAAAAATTTTATTTGATGTGGGAATTGAATTACTGTCGAGATTTTGAACACTTCTGATTGTTCCTGCTTGAGAGACATTCTTTTTTATTTAAGATTTTTACATGAAAACTATAAGTTTTCCCTCGAAACAAGAATTCCTTTCTTGTTTCAGATAATTGCATCTATCAATAACAAAACAGAATAATTGCCTGAAGCATATACCATGGCATCTGGAGACAAAATTACAAGTAAAAGGGCTTCCGATGCTCCAACTTAAAACTTAACAATGAAAAGATTAGCTTCTTCTTTTTAATCTACCACCCATTACCCAAAATCTTACTTGCTTTGCTTCTCTTGTCATTGACTTACAAAAAGAAAAACTCCCTCTGTTGACCTAAATGGCAAAATGACCAAACTATTAAAAAAAAGACTTGTCTAAAAACATCCCAATGCACAGAGCCTGTGCATTAGAAATTAAGTGACCGTATTAAGGGAGTTAAAGAAGATATACTCTTTAAGTAAAATAATTAGGCTGTGAGATTGGTGGGGAGTGAATACCAATCACAGTTTCCAAGCAAGTGATAAGTGTTAAGAAATATAAAGTGGGAAGGGTGAAAGGTGAAGCGGATGTTAGAAATGGATAGAACTGAGTTTGTTGGAAATGGAAAATGCAGCAGAGTATTCGGTCATGGAAGATGTCTCCGTTCTGATACTGACAGACAGCTTAATTATTTCTGTCACATGAGGTCTGAAGAGCTCAGTGCTGACAGAGGAGGGAATTTTTTTGCTATCTGTTATGGCATCAGTCTCTTCGGGGCTTGTCTTCTGAACCTTGGAGCCAAAGAAATAGATTCTCCAAGAGCCATTTCTGGCCTTTGTCCATAAATCCACTAGACACAGTCTATCTCAATTTTTATTTTATTTTTTTCATGGACATTGAGCAGACCCACTTGCATACACACATAAAAAATATATATCATGCGCGCAACTTGAAATTCACCCCCCTCCACAGCCCTCTCCTCCCTAGGTGGTGGGGACTAGAGCGAGCCACTGTTTGTCACTCAGCAGCATGACTTCTGGACCCACTAAGCTCCCTGCAGGGCTGATTCCGCGTCTGGAATAGTGAGGCAGCCATGAAGAATGGGAGCCTTCATGCGATGAAAGCAAAGGAGAAAAGAGGGGGGAAAAAAGGAAGCTGTAAAAGCACTCTTTCAGTCAAGCCAATCCCCAACATTTTGAAAAGGCTGGCTTGCTCGTGGCACTGCATTCACCGGAGGAAAGTGGACAGCAGTTACACCCCAGTTTTGAGAGATAGAGTTTTTCCACCTTTCCTTATTCTTTATCTTTTCCACTTGGATGTTTATAAAAGGCAACTTGTTGGATGCTGCCTCTAAATGGGAGCTTTGGAGGCTTTTTATTTGACAAACTGTCACCGTGCTGGGTCTGAGAACATGGCGAATAGAGAGAAAGTAAGAGTGTGTCTGGATGTGTGTGTGAGAGGAAAGTGACTGCAATTTTTTTTTCAAAGACTCAGTTTTTGTGTCCATGGCAACAGAACTTGGCACCGCTGGTTGTTACTCATTACCCTCAGAGCAACAAATGATATTTTAACCTTGTTTCTTTTCCAGGAAAGTTACAGTTTTCCTACCTGTAGATTCCTTACAGTATCACATCCATCATTAATCTTTTTTTTTTAGATCAATACGAAAGAGACTAGCTTCAAACAATGAATTTGGGTTCAGAGGTCTTAGAATTAGTAAGATTTTTGTCTTGTTTCCCAGTTTATATGATCAGGTTTCTTTGTTATTTGTTTGTACTTTGTAAGCCAGCATTAAGTAGAAAGATTTTCCAGCCATCGAAAGTTTATTGGAGGGCGTTTGTGTTCGCTCAGTGGGATGTGATGCATTGTTTCTGAATTACAATCTTTATGCAGTAATTATATGTAATCACACCTGACATGTATGACAGTCCTCAGTAAAATTACCTGTTATAAACATAGAGTATTTAAAGGTCTCGCTGACTAAACTTACACTCCTGAGACCAAAGAAATATTACAGGAAAAAGTATATTTTCACCGAGTTGCTTAATCCTACAGTAGAAATGATGACGCATTCCTGTAGAATAGACACGTTCCTCACATATTCGTGTGAAGTGAACCCTGAATTCAATTACCAAACGGTGTGAGTGGGAAAAAGCTTTAATTATGTTTGAAGTCAATTAGTTCTTCAGTATAATTGCCAAATAATCAAGCAAAAGATACCAGGGCAATTGCTGTTTTTAAATATAACATCCTCAACCAAAAGACCAGATAGTATTTTTGTTATTGGTCCAGAGCATGTATTGGCACAAACCCACTGCATCAGTCAGAAATAGAATTTCTGGTTGCCTCCACCAAAGCAATCACAATGAATCTGAGTGAAGCCCTTTCTCTGCTAATTCCGGGATGTCTAGTCCAGAGCCAATGACTTTGGGTGATTCCTCAGGCTGAGTGGATGAATGCCACTGGCCACACAAAAGTACTAAACCCACAGATGAGTGTGAGTGATTCAAAGTATCCGGTATTGTTAGAATGATTGCAAACAGGCTTTTAGAAGATTTGAGTCGTATGAGTGGGAGTGATTTGATGTGACCTCAGCCCACTTGACTTAAGTTTGAAAGTCTGGCTCTAATTCCTCCTTCAGCAGTGTGACCGTGGACACCGGATGAACATTTCTAATGAAAAGATTTGACCTTCATACAACTTGATGGAAGGTGCCAGCTTGTTGGCTGCTGCTTCTGCATTTCAGAGTCATTTGGTCTCTCTTGAGCAGCTGCTGGAGTTCAGTGAATGTCACACAAACTCATCGTGGATGTCCACTATTTCATCAGGATTGCTTTGATCATGATCCTCTAATGCATCGCGCCCATTCTACCTCCTAAGGCTAGTTATCGATCCCTTTGAATTTAAGCCTGCTTTCTGTAACGGTTGCTTCTGGGCATTGAGATTTAGAAAAAAAATCTTTCAGATGGGGGCTTTCGCACCAGCCCTACTTTAAAAAAACATTGGCTTGCTCAGGTTCCACCTACAGGCCATTATTTACGTGCTAAATGTGCGTGCTAAGATTGCCTCAGGGAGACACTGAGATACTGGTAAGCGGCCCTATTCCTGATAGACCAGTAAGTATAAATCAATGGCACATCCCTTTGGATGATTTAGAGGGTGATATTTGGGAAACATTCATCATTGTCCTCATGGAATATCTCCACTGTGGCACCGTCAGTAACCATGATGAGAAAGGACAGTCAAGGTTAGTTGTGTATTTTGTGATGTAACCTAAAAAGAATGTTGCAATGCTGTACACACGCCAAGAGCAATGGTTCAGAATAAATCTATTTATATGTTAAAGCACACACAGAGAAGAGACGGACTATGTTAACTGCCATGGCAACTGAAAGTCGTGCTCGTTCATTGTTGAGGCTTAGAACACAGTGTGACATCAGGTGCATGTGCTGAATGTCAACTCCTACCACACAAGCTGGAATCTCTCTTCCAGCCCTTTTAAACGTGACAAATTTACCAGGACCCCTGATTCATGTGCCCTCGCTCCGCAACTCTTCCCCATCTCTGTGCAGCTCATAAATCCCTGGTCATACCGTAGGTGAACTTGTCACATGGGTCCCTGCAGAGGGCCGCTACCTCTCAGTGAAACAGTCTGCCCTGCCCGGCTGTATTTCATAAGTCAGCCACCAGCTCTGGAGGCATATAGGGAGATTTATGCATTTTAATTGGATTGGCTTCATGGCCCCATGCTGAGAGCAGTTTTTCAAGATATAAAGGATTGAAACTCTGTTCCTTGAACCACTTTACCCCATTCCACATCTTAGAGAACTTATTCTGACAATTTTGGCTTTGGACACATCAACTTAAGATAATGAAGGGCAAGCGATTGTTCAGGGTCACTTGGCTAGAATGACTTCATGAAATGAAAGGGTTATTACCATGTTTTCTCTGTGTTGGCCAAAGTGCAGAAAACGCCAAGAAATCTTGTTTTGTGCAGCGTACTGGCAAAATGAGAGGTAGCGCCATTCTCTCCAGGCATCCATCCGAAGTAAAAGATATATGTGTGCTCAAGAAATAAGTGGAAAATGCTGGAGAAAGATTGGACGACAAATCAAATGTGTCTCACCTTGCTAAGTAACATATATGCTGTGTGACTGGACTGCCCTTGTGGCGCAGTGTGTGAATTTTCCGAATAAATTACATCTGCCTGCTTTAGAGACTCTTACACTGTATCTCATCTTAGAGGATTGCCGGTGTGAGGTTAGTTGCAGAGGCTCTGTAGATCACGTCATTTGCCATCCTGCCTGCGTGAAGCCCCCCAAGTAAAAGGAACCTTCTAAGCACGGACATTGTGGCTGACGACGTGTCAGCCATCATCCACCTCCAAGAACAAAGAAATCATTTCACAGTAAATCCATCACCCAGGTGGAGATACATTGCCTGCCCCTCTCTCTGTTTCGAAAGCTTTGTCTCTTATTCTCCTAGTATGTTTTCCAGCCTCTTTCTCTCTGACCTGGCTCCTCTCCAATCAGAGGTGAACTAGTGATGGATAGAGCCAGCAGCCACCGCAAAGCCCAAAAGAACTTAGGGACCCCTCACAATGTATTATGGCACGTACCACCCACCGCATCAATACCTCTATCTTGCAGCGGCCTGAGAGCAGGCTAATGTGTCACATGCACCACAAAGCAAGCGCTCCCAAACACTGGCATCTGTTGCCTCCTACTGCAAAGGCACCCTTCTGAAGTGTGAGGGCTGAAACCGGTCTTACTTTGATACAGACTTGCACACAAAGACATACACACACGCAGATGTCTGCTCAATACAACATATTGCCACCCCCCCTTCCACCCCTCCAACGTATACACAACGGCTCATCAGGCAGGAAAATCAAAAGAGCACTCTCCCCAGACTCGAGGAGCACTGCGGCTGTTATTGTACCAGAGCCCGTTAATGATCAGCATCTGTTCCCCACTCTGCTAGCGTTAGCTGAGCTGCCACTAAACAAGGCTTTTGTGCAACCGTTCCCTGAATTTCCCCGCCGTCGAAATATTGCTGACTATTTGAAAATATGATTTAAAAAGGTGTTTGTATGGGAGACAGACACATTAGTGGGTTTTCTGTCGTGTTATTCCTCATTGTATGCAAAAACCTGGGTTTGCTCCGTGTTTTTGCACAGGCTCATTGCATTTTAACCTTTCATTTGAAGCAGCCAGCTCAGAGTCTGACATATATATATATAGTAAAATGTCAGTGCTTACGCATTTAAGAGGTGCTCACATATGCTGTTTCTTGTTCTGGTTTCCAACACCTTTCAACTCATATTCACTCCCTGGCTGTGGGCATCTTTAACATGGCTTTGCTTTAATGGTGCCTACTAGCTTTTCATTTGCATCATTAGTTTTTGGGAGGTATTTTCTTTTAGAATTAACTCCAAGCCCCTCAGACATGCACATTTTCACCTCTCTTTTTCTGAGTTAAAAAAACAAAATCAATACCTGACCATCTGAGAGGGAAGACAATTCCTTGGGGAAATTACAAAGACATACTTGCAGACCGTGTTTGGGTGCAGTAATTATGTTAAGTTAATAAATCAACACTGGCTCTGTCATCCCTATTGTATTTTACATATACGGTAGATGGCATCTGTCAGTATAAGCCTTTTCCTAACCACAAGCAGATTTACCAATCAGTGGCAATGCAGTTTCAAATTCCAGATGTGAATTGCTTTGGGAATCCGAACATCTGTTTCCATGACATGTGCTTATGGGACGTGAAACATTTTCTTACTTCTCCAAAATTTCATTGGGCAGATATGAACCCGTCAGCTTTTTAATTTTTTTAACTCAACCATGTCTTTATTAAGAATATTCATTGAGTTAAGTAGCTTTTGACTTGAATCGTTTAATCAGGATTACATTTATTTTTCCTGCTTTGAGTTGGTATATCCATTTATCCATTCTCTCTTTTCCAACCGATTTCAAAAGAGTTGTTTTAGCTCTAGTTTGGACATGCAGACAGACAGAAACCTCTATTATGATTGTTTTTTTCTTTATTTTTACTACTTCAGAAGCTTCAGATGTTGCCTTGTTTGTGTTTTAACCCGGCTAAGGCCAAGTGAGTCAGCTCCTCGGCAGTTTCGAACTATATTGATTATGTGTTTTCTTTTCCTGCTCCCTTAGTGCACCTGGCTTTCATGGGCCGATGTAAATTCTCTTTTATGGTTGCAGCAAAATGAGTGTTGATTCTTATCTTAACCAGAAAGCCAAACATTTATTGTGATCAAAGAGCGTTTTATTGCCAAAAACTGGCTATGTTGGCAAATTACAGTCTGAAAAGAGAATTATCTAAAAGCAAAGTAAAAGATATTGCCCATGTTATGGTCTGATTGAATTCCTGTTGTGTTGGTCTGAGACACCTGTGGCCCTTTGGGTTGCTCACTTTGTTTCACTTTGTTGCCTGACCAAAATGAAACAACAGGGGGGCATTTTAAAATTGATTCACACTGACTAATTTATGATTCATATCTGCCACCTGTGGCTCGGGTGTAGTGGTTTATTGGAAGGACTGACTGACTGCACTTTACACCCAGGAAGCAGAAAAAAAAATTAAAAGGTTTTGCATTGTTCTTTTTTTTGTTTGTTTTGCTTTTGGTTTTGGCTAAACGCTCAATTAATATGAAATACTGTCCTAAGCTGTGGCTTTTTCCCTCAATAAATCCTAAAAGCTATTTGTTATTTTCAATCATTTCTGTTGCAGAACACAGACCCGGTTCACGACATGCTTCTGGATGTCATAACCTGGGTGGGCATCCTCCTCTCACTGGTCTGCCTGCTCATCAGCCTCTTCACCTTCTGCTTCTTCCGGGGCCTTCAGAGTGATCGCAACACCATCCATAAGAACCTGTGCATCAGTCTGTTCATTGCAGAGTCCCTGTTCCTGGTGGGGATCAATCGGAGTGACCAGCCGGTAAGACTGCATCCACTTCAGCCCATAAAAAAACAAATAAAATCATGGTTTATATTATTAGCAAATGAAAGTGATTCTTATTTTTAATTAGTAAATGTAAGAAATGGAACTGCATACAATCATTTTAAACAGGGTGAAGTGAGCTCTTGATTTATTGTTTTATCTCTGCAAAACAGCCTGCTTACTCCAGTAAGGCCCATGGTTCATATTAACAGAAAGTTAAACTTATTAAAAGATAATAAAGTAGCTCAGAAGTACAAAGGGAAAAAGTGAGTTTGGTCCCAAAATTTTTAACGCTTTCTCACTTTTTTGGCACCCAAATTGAATAAAACAAAAGAAGAATAGCTTAAAAAAATCTAAATTGTCATAAATACACAAACAATTCACAAAGCAAAGAAAAGCAATTTTCATTTAATTGAATTCAGTTAAATACACCAAATGTAAACCACCCTTTTTTGTGAGAGGTATGTCTTGAGAATTGCAGATTCCAAACAAACACTTTTCTTAAGTTTTCTTTGAAAATGATGTGGTAGGGATTTTATTTCATTGAAGTGGTGCCAACATTGGGGCAAATCAAAATATTTTGGCAAATAAATATAGAAATATAACCTGTGGAGTCCTGCTGTATTGTGAGCATGATCATCACTGGTCATGGACTCTTCAAGTATAGTTTTGTACAGTTCAAAGAAATACTGCAAGAAGAATTAAGCAGGGGCTCTTTGTTCAACACATCCCACCAACCACGACTTCACAGAAGCAAACACTTAAACAAATAATCCTACATGCCCACATTGCATCAACGTTCAACTCACTGTCACATTCTCATGCAGAGACCGCTGTTGCAGAAAGCACTCTCACTGGCCTGTATTCGTCTTTTCACCCTACAACCACCTCTTGTTGAAGTTTTTCAATTTGCAACCACTTCACACTAATCTGGATTAAGCTGTTCAATACACTAAACCTCCCTCTCGTTTAATAACTGTAGTTTGGATGGCATTTATTTCCCGTAAGAGCTCAGCTGTGGTAGCAGGTGGAGACATGCTTTCGCTGCACGGTAATCTTCGAGTGTGTATGCTCAACACTCATACAGCAGACAAATGTGGAGTCATTACATGAATACCGGTCGACAGAGAGCTTTCATCCACCTGCATCTTCCCACAGTCCTGACATTTTTATGTGCTAACGAGTGAGACTTTGCAGTTCAATTTGCAATTTTGGGGAAATTACAGGGATACACTTTGAAACCCATAACCTTTGAATAAATTTGATAAACTTGCTTCCATTACTCATATCACCAAACAGTTAAGAGCTGTAGAATCATTAGATATGTAAACTTCCAGAAGCAAATCAAAGAAACCACTAACTATCGGAGGAAAAAACAGTCCCGGATTTTCTGAGAAAGCTGACTTCCTGTGATGTTAAAGATGTTTCAGGCCTGCACCTTTTCCTTCCGTGACGTTTTACGGGTGGCACTCAGCCCAGCAGTGAGATTGTTCTTCTGCACTGCAATTAATGTCCACTCAACCTGTTAGTTATTTAATTGAATCCATTGAAACCGGTTCTGTGACAAAACTCGCTAGTCGTGTTCAACTGTGCTCATAATTGAATCAGTCCATATAAAAACCGAGTGTCAGTCTGCTGGATTCCTGTTTCATCGTACTTTTCTTTATTAGCTCAGAAAGTCAGTAAGCACATTATGTTCTGGCACCTGGCTATGTTGTACTTCTAAAAGGCGACGTCCCTTCTTGATATCTTTCTTTCATCCATGCCAGCTACAGAAAACACCCCCACATGGGTTCAGTGGCTGCAGCATTCCTCTGCCAGTCACAACAGGCAGACGTCCAATCACTCCATCCAAACAAAGCTCCGCAATGCTAATTGTTAGAGACACAAACATGTCGGGGTGAGAAAATGCTGCTGTGCTGCAGTCACTCATGACTCACTTTTCTTATAATTGTATGGCCTTTAGCATGGCATTTAAATATCTGGAGAAGTGAAGGATGAACGGGGTCAAGAGTGATTTAAGTTTGTCTTCAGCAGTAAAGTTAAGATCCCCCTTCTTTCCCCTTTCCTTTTCACGTCTCTCTTTCTATCTGCTGCAACAACACTTTTCCCAGATTGCTTGTGCAGTTTTTGCCGCCCTGCTGCACTTCTTCTTCCTGGCGGCGTTCACATGGATGTTCCTGGAGGGCGTGCAGCTCTACATCATGTTGGTGGAGGTGTTCGAGAGCGAGCACTCACGCCGACGCTACTTCTACCTGGTGGGCTACGGAGTACCTGCGCTAATTGTGGCCGTATCAGCGGCGGTGGACTACCGCAGTTACGGCACAGATAGAGTGTGAGTACACGAGGACGCGTCTCCATTTTGAGACTTCCCTTTTTTATCAGAAAATGCATTAAAAATTAAAACCAATACTTTATTGGTCAGCTGTCATGGGTAGAGCATTAATCCAGGATTAACATTAGAAGACAACACATTAAGATTAAAGTACTTTAGGATAAAAACGTAATGATTTTTAATTATAACCATGGAGAAAAAAAAATTCTTTCAAGCTCAAAGACTCCATTTGTCATAATCTAATATAAGAACAAAATGCTCCAGCGCTCATTTGACAATCCGAATATCATGTTTTGAGATATTTTTCCACTTTCTACATTGTTTATTTAACCCCCCCTTGTGATTTGTAAGTGGCTCACCTTTCCAGCAAAGAGTAAAAAAAAAAAAAAACACATTATTGAATCCTTCTGTAGAGAAGAGATTCAGTGTGTTCACAGACAGTTTTAAGAACTTAAAAACTGTTTATGTTGGTTTTTAGGACTAATAATCTCTCAGATAGTAGTCCAACAGTAATGACCATCAGCTTTTAATGAAACAGAACAACTCCTCATAAATTTCCACACTGTTGGACATTGTTTAGGCAGGGAAAGAAAATGCTAATTTCAATTGATGGCATTGTTGGATTAATATTGGGCTATTATCTGCAGCAGTTTCAGGCGCACAAATTACAGAGCGGCAATGTTTGTGGGAGGAGATAGTGAGAACGAACATAGAGATGGAGATTGAAGCATATTAGGAAAGTGAGAGGAGATCACCAAAAAGACAGAGTGACAAACAGGATTTGATTTCCTTCAGAAGCACCATAAGATATAATTTCCCAGCTCTTTTCCTCACTGCATTCTAGTGTAAAGCCAAGCAGAGGATAACTCTCTATTCCTCTCTGTTAATCTCTAACCCATCTGAAAATAATGAAGACCAGCATCAGCAGTTTGCCGCTGAGATGTTTATCATGTGTGCGACACACACATAAACTGCCACACAACTCGTAGACAGTGCATTTGTAGATTGGCGGTGCAATAGTTCTTGGTGATGGATGAGGCGATAGCTGCCACCGCCTGAGCCTTGGCATCATGTGAATAATTAAAGCCTGCCACCGGTGGAACAATTATACGCTGCCATTGAGGGATGAGCGAAGGGATAAGGCGTGACACGTGGTGAATAGCAAAAGGTGGTAGTGGTGGCTGGGTGGGGGTGGCTGTTAACTCATCCTTTTGCAAATTGATTTTTTTTTTATGCCATGGCAGTGCTGACATGGGTGGAGGTTAACTTTTTCCAACAATTTGAAGTTACATAGCAGGAGTAGAAGGAGTATAATACATAATGTTAACCAGGTCTTCATAGATGTGGACAGGGTTAAAGCTAATAGCATAATGGTCAAGTAGCTTGTGAAGTACCTTTTTTTTTTTTTAAAGGTCAGAGTGGCTTGGGCAAATATCTGAAATCTTCCAACATGTGTCTAAAATTTACATAAAGACCTACTATGAACACTGAAAGACAGCCATCATCTTCAAGAAAGAAAAATGTTTGAAAGAAAATCTCAAAAGTTTGTCATCCTCTGTCAATAAAACCACTTAACAGGGAGGAAAAGTGGGAAAAGAAGATCTTCAATTTACGAGGAAGCGTAAAGATTGAATTGTGGAGCCACCAAGAAAGGTCATCTGACTTGAGGAGTTCAGATTTATTTCTCTAGAGAGATCGTGCATCAAGGTAAAAAGGGTTAGAGGTGAACTGCAGCACTCGTCATGACTAATGCCTTCTGCATAAATGAAGTTGATTCAGGTGGTCAGGTTTGGGTTCAGCAACATTATGACTGCAAAAAAATGTGTTGCTGACTTCGTGAATGGATTGGTCACCAGGGCATGCAGACATTGATTCCATTGAGAATCTTTGGAATTGCTGACTCTTCCATCATCAATAGAGGGTTCGGGAGAAATATAAAAGAAATTCATACTATAACTATTTCGAATTTCTTTCCAGGTGTTAAGGCTCACCATTATTTAAAAAGATTTCCTCCGTCAGATCCGGTGAAATCACAGAACTACTTGTTATCATCTTAGCCCTATTTTCTTATTTGTTCCATCAACATTATTGCTCTTATAAAATGTCCTTTGTTGTTGCTGCCTTGGACCCTTTTTCTGTTGATGAATGTTTCCAATAGTTCCAGATTTGTTGGCTTCAAAACAAGAAAACTAAGCTCAATATGTAGTCACAGGCGTGACTTATGATTGGACTGGCGCTTGTTTGTAAGAGTTTTTTTTCTTTATTATTATTTTGCTTGATATCTGTAAGAGCAGTGTGAAAATTTGCACGCCAGGGGGGAGATGAAAGTCAGCTGTGTGAGCTCCAAAAGCCAGACACCAGCAAGACAAAAGTGGAGAAAAGGAGGTAAGAGGAGGCAGAGAGAAAATGACAGCCCGCAGCTCCTGCCGCCTACTAGCTCTTTCAATCTCACTATGATCTGAGGAGGAAGGAGGCAAAAGCGAACAACAGAACCTTGAGCATAATTTATAACAGCAATGTTCGGAGCATGCTCTTTGATGAGCTGCCAGAGCACAGTGCATGTTGCTCAACTTTTGTTTGCGTATTCTAAGTGCTTTTTGTGTCCATATGCTTCTTTCTTCTTTTTTTTTTTCTTCTCAACGTTGCCTCCTGTCATCAGTTGATAACAGCGAAGAAGAGACATTTGAAGTCCCAGTAATAGCAAAGGAACAGTCAGTCTTTGTCGTGTCACTTGTATAGTATTTTATCGTCTCTCAAAGAATTGTATGATACAATTCAGAGTTGTTTGTCGACAGAAAAAAGACATAATGAGCTAAGCTTTTCACAGGAACGAAGTTTCTATTGATGCAAACACATGAGATGCTCTGTCATATTAGTAGAAGAATAAAATGAGTGATTATTCGTTCTTTGTGTTTCATCGTGCTGGTTCTGTATTTAGTTTTAGTTTTTTTTTTGGTGAAAGATGACAATGTATCTTTAAATGGTTCTAACAGTTTCAATGAAGCCCACATGACAGGTTTCACATTTGTGTTCATAATTTTTTTTACAACAAAATATCCTTCCATGAAAAATCCCTTTTGAAGTTACCCAAACAGCTCAATTTGGTTTTAAAATGCTATCGAATTGCAGCTAATTCTCTGCCACTTTTATTTTCACTCTCTGTCAGGCTGAATGACAATGCTGTGGGATGAACTGTAATTTTCCATTGGCCAAAAATGGAGGCATCTATCTCCTGCAGTAGCGGAGATTAAAAGATTAATAATTCAACCACAGGTCATGAATCACTTTTTTATTTTTTATTTTTTGCCAAAAGAGCGCTGTCACCTTCCGTTGGCCTTGTTTCTTCTTGACTGTATTTAGTTGTCCTCGGTAGAAGGAAATTGCTATTCTGTATTGTTTTGAAATGAAGTGTAAGTTCAGCAGTGCACTTTAAATCATTACTGATGTGATTATTGCAGTCTTCAAAAGCAATCGCTTAAAATACAACATGTAAGTCAAGTTGGGGGGCATTTGAGAGCCAGATATAGTTAAGAATGTCTATCAGGGTCAAGGTCTATCCAATATCTTTGGAATGATGAAGTTGCAACTCTATTTAGGAATAATTTAATCAAGCATACTTTATCATTTATTATAGTCATTATCTATCTTAACCAGAGAAAAATGAATATGGATAGATTTTTTGGGTCGGTCCATCCTTTAAGCATTACACCTGCTTTGGCCATGAAAGGTCGTCATGATGGCAGTCATTGAACCAGAGAGGCCCTTGTCCTCCCAATTTTCACCATGATGGCCATGATTCTTTCCGATACTTAGAACCTCTGTGTTTTGAAGTAGCTATTCCTCTTTGTCACTTCAGCCTCCCACTTGATGTATATCCTCTGAGCAGGAGTATGAAGCTATAACCTCCTATCTTTTTCTCTCTCCCCCCCCATTCGGCGAACTCATATTCTCCATCCTCACCTTTATTTCACATCCTCTCACCCTTTCTCTGTCATTGCAGTTGCTGGCTTCGCCTGGACACGTACTTCATTTGGAGTTTCATAGGACCAGCAACCTTGATAATTATGGTAAGCTTCACCCCTCACTCTCGCCCTCCTCCCCTTCTGCTCATTAACCCTACTTAGCCTGCGGGTCGTCGCTTAAATGGTCCGCGGAGATTCTTTTTTCCAGCTCCCGTCTCCCACTTCTCTCTGCCCTGGCGAGCATATATGCCACCGCGAGGCACAGTGCCGTCCAGAAAAACGAATGAGGGGTGTGGAGAATATATCGCAGTTTGTCACCCCGCTGCAGTCCACGGCTGAGACCATTTTAGGCGGTGCAGCGCTGTGTCGGTGAGCTAGAAACGGAGCAGTAGGGAAAGAAGGAGAGAGGGAACTCTGCTCAGTATGCAGCGTTGGAGTAATCCACACGACAATTATGATTGATTTTGTTCCCCTTCCAACTCGTACTCCACTACCTTTGTCCATTTTCTCGCAAGCACAAAGTCAGCTCTTGGTGCTGATACACATGCTTTGTGCAATGACACGCACTTAAGTTGTGCCTCCATGAACTAGGACAGGCACGGTTTGCTATTACCAGAACATACATCTAATAAACTCCTTCAAATCTTACGTAGGACCACAGTTCATCTGAATATTAATACCAAAGCCAAGCTGTACAAACTGCATCTAAAGATTTGTTCACTTGTGACAATAATTATTTGGGGTTATCGACTTATGAACTTGGGAAAAATTCCGGACCATAGAAACGACGACAAAAAGCCAACAATTGTTTTGCAAACTTGTTGCCATGCTTAAACATTTATATAATTGTCAAGAGTGATCATCACAAAACCACAAAGCTTATTTTTTTTTCTTTTTAATTAACAAAAAGAATCCCTCTGCTACAACTTGGATTTGATTTAATACCTGGCAAATTTGATGATGTTTTGCCAGCACTGTATTTTTTTTCTTTTACTTTTTTAATGCTTTTAAAAAAAAATGTATCTCACCTCCCATTAGTTGAATGTCACCTGTACACACGAGTAGCGTTCGTTGCATCAGACTAATTGCAGCAATTTTTGAGGAGTTCCTCAGAATAGACCCCCATGCTGTGACCGGAATTGACTCATTTTCTATTTTTGTGATCACCAGCACAGAGAGTGAAAAAAATATAATGAGACACAATAGAGTGGGTCTATCTAATTTAAGTTTTTTTTTCATATTTTTCCTTTTTTGACAACCATCTGCCAAAAAATATTATACCAGTTATTTTTCCTGCTAATTACAGAGCATTTGAAACACATAGAAACAAAAGTCTCTCTAAAATGTTTATTACTTGTCTTCTGTCTTTTCAATAATTCTCTGGTCTTGCAGCAGGACATTTACTGTGCGACATATTCAAAATCCTTTATATTTTATCTGAACCTTTGATTATCTGTCGATTATGATGGAGCGGGACAGCTGAGAATCTAACTGTTAAAATATCTGGAATATCCTCCATCACAGAAAAATGTCAACACTTGGTGAACATTTATTTTCCATCTGTTAGACGGAGTGGCCACAGTTGCAGAAAACCCCTATGGTTTCCTCTAAGTGTGAATATGATGAGACAAGTGTGGATAAGTCAGATGGAAAGACTCCTGTGCACAAGAATGCAGCTGTCTTGTCTCAGTGGTCCCTGTACAGTCTGTTTCACCACCATAAGGGCTTCATAGGATTTTTTGCTCTGTTTGGCAAAGTGGGAACCCAAGTCATCCTACTGTGTTCCACGTTTCAAGACAAAGTGTTCTGATCCAAAATGAATGAATGACACTAACAAGAAATAAAGAATCCTCATTCCTGTCACTCTGTCTTTCTGTTTGTCTCTTCCCAGCTCAACGTGATCTTCCTGGGCATCGCACTCTATAAGATGTTCCATCACACAGCCATTCTCAAACCAGACTCTGGTTGCCTGGACAACATCAAGTAAGAGCACTGAGATCACTCAGATATCCATTAAAGTCGTCTGGAAATAGCTCTGTTTGTGCGGCTTTGTTGCAGGCTGAAACAATTTTTCACTACGAGCGTAATGGACTCCCCTCCACCAAATCCACTGACAATGAATCAGGGTGTCAGAAGTAGGACTCTGTGTCGGATGGCATTTCTTGAGCTTTTCCTCGGATTAATGAACCCAAGGTTAAATATCAGCTTTAGGTTGCTGCTCTGCATGTATTTGCCTGTTTCCACACCTTACTCTATCTCTTGCATCCCTTTTGATATTTTGTAACATAATTAAAATGCTTGATTTTTTTAACGCTGCAAGGTAAGCATCTCCTACTCTTTTGAGAGGTTGTGTCGGTACAGGTTAAAGTCAGATACTCTGATGCGTCTCCGCCATTATCTGAGAACTGTTCTTGTCTGCACTGGAAAAAGGCCAGAAGACAATCTGACAGACCTGACCTGGTGTTATCTTGGCGTTGACATGCTACCGATGAATATTCATTTTGTGTGTGTGACGTGTGTTTCTGTCTGATTATCTGCCTAGTGCCTTGCTGTTTTCAGACAATATAAAGCCTAAAGGACAACAACTGTAGGATGGATATTTTTTAGAGGAATGTGTGTGTGAACATCCAGTTAAGACTTATAAAAGATGAGAAAATTCCCCTATGTGAGGCTAACCTTTAAGGAGCAGCAGAAGTAACTCAGAACGCAGAGCCAGAACAAGAAACACGCCCATAGAGAGTCAGTGTTCACAGACCTGTATTACACAAACGCAATACGTCCAAATACTGCGTGCACATTTTAGAAATCAAACTTTTAAAAAGTTACATACGTATTTTGAGTTGTTAATCCAGAAAAATTGTAACCAATCAATTGACCCATTTTACATTAATCCATGTATTCCATGTTAATTCCAAAGTCTAAGCTCTGTCTAATAGTTTTATGTGATCTGTTCAGTGCCACCAGTCAAGCACCTGCACAACATGGCATTATGTTTTTCATTGTTAGAACGAAAATAGCCTTTAAAAAGGAAACCTTTAATTATATTGTTTTTTGAAAAAGTCAAAACGGCATTAAATTAAGGAACAACACAACCAACTCAGAAGCAGACAAAACAAACACCATTTCTGTTTTATGTTAATCAGACATTTTATTGCTCGAGGCTGTGTTGCCATCAGGCAATGACATACTTTCCGTTTATTACAGCTTGATAACTTTAACTGATATTGTGCTAGATGTTTAGGTGTTATTATACTGGTAAAAAAACATTAAAAACTACATACATTTCATGTAGAACAATGAAAAAATATGCATAATGATTCCAAAGACATTGTGTAAACATAATAATAACCTCTTGGATGTTTTGAAAATTAGAATGACCATACTTCTTGTTGCTGTAATGGCAACAGTACAATGTGACAAGTTTCAGAGGTTATTTCCAAGGTGTCTTTGCCCTGTGGAATGACACAGCAGTTTCTGGTCCCCCTGAGATCCAGACACCTGGTGTCAGGACCAGCTTGTTCTGTAAATTGTAAAAAGTTGTTTAGCTCCCTGTATGTTGTGATGGATAAGGGCCTCTGTTCTGTTTTTCCCCTCCTGTCTCACATTTTAAGCCACTTTGGACACATTAGTCCGCTTTATGGACAGTGTTGTGGCTGGGTTGTTTTTGTGGCATCAAATCATTGGGTACGTCTCAGCACAGCGGCCCCTGTCTGCCCTGTCCTTTTCTGCTAAGTGGTACGGGCAGCACAAAAGGAGAATCTTCAGCTAGCTCGCAGCCACATTTCAAAGCAAAGTGGGGTTGTGTTTTTTGCTTTTTGTTTGTTCCGCTCATATTCACAGCTGTATTTTCCTGACACCATCCGCTCCTTTTTGTGCAAATTATGACCTGTCCTCAAACTGCAGTTATTTCAAAATGATGCAAAGGACAAGGGAAACATTGAACTGCCTTCAAGCTTTAGCACATTGTCAATGTTTTTTTTTTCTCTTTTGCCAGTTACTGTCTACCACAGTGGTTATTTCCTTGCTCCTGTAAAGTTCACGCAGAGCGATTGAAGGCCTTGTACTTGCTCTCATATACAAGCTGATGGTATTTTTTCTGCTTAAAAGAGAAAAATCCTCAGATCATAGATTCTTTAACAAATGCATGTGCTTAATATGTTCTTAATGACCGTTCCAAGCAATATTATACCTAGCATGTTGACAGTGAGTTGAATGCCGACTGAAGTACAGGCAGACATCTGCCCCCCCCCACAGAGCTCCCGTGGTTGCTTGTGTGACTTATGAATGGTGTAACAAAAAGGCTACACGGAGGGCTATTTTGGCCTGAGTTGAAGTCTGCTGTCCTTTCACAGGATTTTTTTTTCAAACTTGTTTTTTAAAGTAGAAATGGAGATTACTCTGTTCACTTTACAATAGGCGAATCCATTTTGTCAAGCTGTGTCATATTCATGTTTGTACATTTCCCTTCTCAAGTGCAGTAAAGTGACTTGTAGTGTAGTTCTGCAGTAAAAAAATCAACTGCTGGGGTTCTTTGTGTCATATGATTTATGAAGCTGCTCCCTTTTAAATATAATAATCGGCTGACCTTCTGACCCTAGTCTCAGCGACCTCAAAACAGTTTTGTGATGTAGACAGCCTTTGTAAGCCCTCATTCATCTGATGCTTTTTTTTTTAGACCTTATACAACCCGCTAACACATTCAGACCACTGGCTCTGGTGTTGTTGGCGACAACAGGTGACTGGTTTATCATAACAGAAAGAAAAGGAAGCCGAGCCGTATTTCCCATCGGCTGTGATCAAAAAGTGTTTTATTGCTGTGCAATAGGAAAACATTTAGCCTCATCTAGTCAGAGACATTATTAATGCTTCAGTTTGTATTTCAGACCACACATCATGCTGAACTAATTTGAAAATCTTGATAGACCTGGCGGTTTAAGTCAGTTTAACTTTTTTTACTGAGGTGTGTCTCCTTGTGTTTCACTGCTCTGCCATTTGGTGCCTTTATAATCAAATGTCAGGTTTTCTGCACAGATTTAATCACTCATCCTTGTTTTAAAATAAAATGTTCATCTCATTTATTATTTTTTACTTTCTTCCACTCAGCTTTTTGTCTTCTCTTTTAATTCAACTTCATATGATGTCTTTTTTATCTTATGCCATGTTTGCTTTTCACATCTCTCTGTTTTTCACCTCACAATTTGCTTTCCTTCTACATTTTAGCTACCGTTATTATGATGGATGTGTTATTGTAGAATGGCACTGGTAAGATGCAACATTTCTCAATAGAGGGTGTAGAATAGAATTGATATTGTGTTTGATTTGTGCCCCCCCCCCCCCCCCAACACACACACACACATCCACCTCATCATAGAGACAACAGTCTCTGTCGCGACTTTGAATCCCACATAATATTTAAGCAAAGCGCTAAAGATTTTCAGGTGTGAATTCTTAGATTTTCCACATGCAGACTTCAAGTTAAAAAAAAAAAAATCTATTATGCTTACACCGTTAAATTTGTAGGCTAAGAAAAGTCTCTTTTGTCATATAAATGTCTTGAACTTTTCTAGTTATTAGCATTACTTTTTGTTCAATGATTAACACACTGCATTTTTCATTTGAGAAATGGTCAATAGAACTATTGCAATGCACTTTTTTAAGAAAAAATTAAAATTCCAAAACATCAGGGATAATTTAGTTTTTATTTTCTTTTTTGTAGAACAAGTTTCGAACATTAGCATTATCATTGAAGAGCAAACAATTATAGTTTAGAGGTTTATGATAAAAGGAATCAATTTGTATGCAATAGTTGTCAATTGGTGCCTGAGTTTGGTGCTTCTCTTTTGTCTTCTCAGATAAGGATATTTTCAGAAATATTGTCTTGGTAAAATCCAATTCATGCATAAAAAAATGGACAAATGTATCTGTCTGACACTCATCTTCAGGTCTCTCACTCAGTGCTTCTCCCTCAGTTTTCAAAAGAAAGTAACTTCAATGTACCATGTGAGAAATACACATTTTATTAGAATTTTTCCTTGATAGCATGCATTTCCCGTAAACTGCCAGGGACTTAATGGTGCTGTGAATATGAGAGAATTGCCAGCAATATTGTAGTGGTTGCTTTGAGGCGAAAGTCCTGTCAGGACTCAAATGAAAGGAGCTCGTTAGGCTTTTCAGTGACTCTTACGCAGTCTCTGAAGTGTTGCCTGCAGGCTACTACCGTGCAATTGTCAAAATCATCCCAAGTTTTTGTCTGATAACTCCAGAAGAAGATATGCCATGTGCTGCTGTGAGTCATATAGCCTGTTCATATCCTGCTCTCCTCCATCATGTGTTTCCTGTAACCTTGTGTGTCTCTATTATCCACCAATCTTCCAACAAAACTGTCACAAGTGAGAGAACAATATTTTTTTGTTATTTGGACTCACTGCTTTTGTTTCCTTGTTCAATCTGTGAGCAGGTGCCATGATGAAGTACCCCTCCCACCAGGTCACTTAGACAGCTCTGGGAAAGTTATGTTTAATGTTTAGCATGGTGAATGCATAAATCATTTATTTTTGCCATACACCTGGCCTATTTAAAACAGCTTAAGTGCAAAAATTCTGCTAGCATTTATGAGGACAACGAGATGCCTCTGTAGAATTAGATAATTGCGGTGGGCACCTGAATATCACAAACAAATCCCTCTTCAATTGTATGAATGCCTGGTTTGTGAGGATTGGAAGCTGCTGCTGTGAATGGAACATCAATCCCTTTCTGCCAAGCAAATCATCTTTTTTAGTCCATGCATTGTTTCCCTCACTGTGTCTTAATTTGTACATTGTGCGTATACCGTCACATTTTGTATTCAACCCACCTCACCTCGATTATTTTAGTTGATTTATTTATTTCTGTTTTCTATATTTCTGTTCTCTTTGTTTTGCTCAGCTATCAGGATTATGAACCTGAGATCAAGTAAGACAAACTTGGAAGGGGTCATTTTTCTATAAAGCCATCATTCATTTCCTCCTCCATATGAAGAAATCAGCAACTAAATCCATCTGGCTTCCTCTCTAAATCATTAACATGATTAATAGTGAAGTACTCAGTCATTTTGAAGGCAGCATTAGTAAGCCCACAGTCCTCCAGTCTTAGATATACATAGCCTTCAGATGTGACATGCAAGATTATTTTTAAATGGCACCTGTATCTGCACAGTCCACTGTATAGAAATATTAGTGCTACAACATAGATGTGGTTCTCAGATTTGTCAACTAGTGGTCACACATAATGGGCACTTTAAGTTTAACCATAACTAATATATGGCCACGCTATCATTCTCATTAACCTCTTCATCCAGTACATCCTAAAAATACCCAGCTCTCTTGATATATATGTTATAATTTGATGAAAACATCAAAACAATGACACTCATACAGGAAGTAAACAGTATTTAGACAATATGGTGTTGTTTTATTGTGTTTTTATAATAACTCACCTGATTATAATTCTGCTCATGTCATAACCTAATTATGACAATATGCACAATTTAATTTAATTGCACATTAGTAATTTGATTCTACTTTGCAAACATTTGATGGGTGTAAATTAATTGGATATGCTGAAATTTAGGATGATATACGTGTAAAATGTTGTGGATGACACTAACATTATTCAAATATTGGTGCTGACTTTGTCTTACCCGCTGTACTGCAGCACACAGAGTGTAAAAAAAATGCCAAAAGATTGCAGGTGATGGGGTGAAAAAATACTACTTGTTTATGCCATGAATCTGAACAAAGAAACACTTCATTCTCGAGAGACTGTGTATCTTCAGGGACATTTATCTTAGTTAAGCCTTTAGCCTGAGTACTTATTTCAAAGTCATACGCCATGCAATCCGACATGTAATGTTTGACTTGCTTTAGAAATTTTCTTCCCCTTAATATTTTTACACTTGTGTGTATGCAGAAAAGCATTTGCTAGATTAACACAATTTGTCTTTGTCATATTTTTCAGTCCCATTCATTTGTTTTTGCATTTTTTCATGATGTTGAAACAAAAAAAAAATCTGAAAAAGCTAATCAATCATGTCCATCATAGATTTGTAATTACTTTCATTCTTACCCCAAGCTGAATTCCATTGTCACAGGAATTTCTTAAACATGCTCGTTAAAATGTTTTTTCTTATGGTTTGTATTTGAATCTCTCCCGCAGATCTTGGGTGATTGGGGCCATTGCCTTGTTGTGCCTGCTGGGCCTGACCTGGGCCTTTGGTCTGATGTATGTCAACGAAAGCACTGTGGTCATGGCATACCTCTTCACCATTTTCAATTCCCTCCAGGGAATGTTTATTTTCATCTTCCACTGTGTGCTGCAGAAGAAGGTACTGTTTATTCTCTAAGCCATAAAATGTAAAACGCTCCTGAATATTTGTCAAACTGTGAGGCATCAACTACATGCTCGGCCATCAACTGGCAGAGCATGAAATTGATACATTGCAGGTGAATATGACAAGCATGATGTGTAATAAGACTTGATGTCATGTGATATACCCATGTGCTGTTTTTTAAAGGTGCGTAAGGAGTACGGAAAATGCCTGCGTACTCACTGCTGCAGTGGCAAAAGTGTTGATAGCTCCATTGGCTCTGTGAAGGGCAGCGCCTCCCGGGCTCCAGGGCGTTATTCTACAGGATCACAGGTTAACTTTTTCTTCTTCTTGTTTATAATATCTTGTAGAATACCTTGAAGATATGAAATGAGAAAAATAACCTTTTTTACTGGATGTATACATGATAAACACATACATCCATTGCGTTGATTTGTTTTTTTTTTCTTTTTATATGCCCTTGGTCCTCATTTTATTTGCCATGTCCCATTAGTCTTTCATTGGTGAAAAAACATTCACATGTCTTTAAATAACTGCAGAATAACACAAACTGTGGTTCTGTGAACTAATCTGCACAGCTGATATCACTTATGCATTAAGGGTATTTAACAGCTCCCAGTTGGGTCTTAAAGCCTTTCATAGTGCAGAGACATCTCTTCTTAAGGTGAGCAGCGACCTGCTGCTGAATACAAAGTAGACTGATCAGAAGAAATTGTTTTAGAACTAAAGTTATCTTTTAAACTGTCGCTGTCACAACAGTTGCCCTGTTTAGAGTGCAGAGCTGGAATTAATAATTGGGCTCTTAATTTATCCTACTCATAAGTAGCGGGGGTCTTTGTTCACCCAAAAAAAAACTGTTTCCTTGATGGCTAAATTGTTTTGTGGCATAACTCATTCCTCAGTCCAAGGCACCCCTTTTATCTCTATTCATTCGCCAGCTGTTGGCAACTTATTCAAGCTCAATGATTATTTATATGCTGATTATTTGTCCAGCTGATTATGGCCTAAGACAGTGGATTTCTTTTATATGCAGACTTGCTAAACATTATTTAGGCTTTTGTATATTCTTGCCCTAATTATGGCAATGATTCCTGTGCTTCATTATAAATCAAGGTCTTCCTGTGTCTCCATCCAAACTAAATCCAAACTAGACTCCTTGCCAGGGCCTAAGGACATGAAGACCTGGCATGAATCACCCCTGTGGTTAGCTGCCTTCACTGACACCCTGTTAGATTTCCTATTGATTTTAAAATCTTACCACTCACTTTAAAAGCCTTGAAATGCCTTTGCCCAGAAACATATCTCAGATATCCACGGGTACTTTTCCCCATCGCAGTTTTTGATAAATGGTTATCAAGCCCCTTTCTGGTGGAATTCTTTGCCTACTGAAATTAGGCAAATCAAGTCGGGCCCCTACTTAAAACCTCTCTGTGAGTGAGCCATGGTGTCCCATGCCGCAACATTTTGTTTTTGTGAATATGCATCTGGCTTTAACTGGCTTCATCTCTTCCTTTGACTTCATCTCTGTCCTAATATGTAAGATTTTTTCAGAAGCTGGAAGTCTGCTCTTAAAATTCCAATGCATTTCTATCCATATTGAACAAAAATTTTGATAAATAACCATAATACACTGTAATTGAACATCATATTCCGAAGAGTGTGATTTCCTCCCAGTGTTCAATTATAAATAGTCCTCAGAGTCAAGCAAGCTTTGGCATCCCACGATAGAAGCTGGATTCAGCATTCAGATCAAAGCATTTAATTATGCACCACACTTTGATAAGCAGGCCCTAGCCTCATGTGCAGTTTCTTCATACAAGCAAGACGAGAATGGAAACACTCAGAAATATGTGGCAGTTTAGTGCGAACTCCGAGGCTTCTAAATGAATATGTAATCAGCAAAGTACATTCAAAGCCATAAAGCTATGAATACTTCAACTCTCTGTCCATTCAAAGGAAAGCTAAAAACAGAACTAAAGGCAGTGTCGTTTCCAAACCATCTCCAAGTACTTTGGACTACATGTTGCATAAAGTGTCAATCAGCTGTGTCTGTGCCCTATATATTTCTATTAGAAAACCATAGCCTCTGTGTCATCCTGGGTTGATTCAGAATTAATTTGAGATTTTCAGACATTTCAGCTTGCCATTTTCAAAAGAAGTAATAACAGGTTTCAATAATAAAATCTTGGCACCCGGAAGATTCAGTAACAGTTGCTTCAGGTTGAGTTAATAGTGGTAGCGATGACTTAATCAAACTGGCACCTGTATGTGAGGCATTGAAGAAGACAAACAGTCTTGAAAGGATTGACTCATTTGCTGCTACAGCTGCCCTGTCAATATAAGCTTTCAGACAGCTTTTCTATCAAGCTTTGTTTTGTTGGGTGGCTGGTGTAAGGATGATACTGCAAAGCTGAATCAGGGGTCTTTTGAGTCGTATATGTATTTATCAGTTGTGTTGTTTCCCCCATGGCTGCGGGGCTCATAGCAGTTGAAATTAATACAATTGGCCACAAAGTAATGACAACAGTTTAAAGGCATCTTTATTTGATGTTGACAAAAAAAAGACAACCTCATACAACATTCCTGGGAAATCTTTCAGAAAAAATATGGACGTAACTGCAGTTAAATCATCTAAATTATTAGTCTCTACTTAATTAAAATATTACGGCTGACCTCTATTGATTTCGTAGATTTATAAGGCTCTGACCCAGTAACTTGCATAAAGGGAGAGGTTCCTCAATGGAGCTTTAAGTGGATCCTTTCCGCTGTTGTTGGTGAAGTAGTGGAGGGTGAAGCAGGGAAGTGGGAGAGACTTCAATAAAAGCAGACAGATGAAACAGGTAAGGTTGTTAAATTAAGATGAAGACTGGAGAACTGGAAGGCTCACAGATAAATCAGGGAATGATTAGACGACCATTTGGAGAAGTGGAGGGTTTGCTTTTCGGTATCATCTCCCTGCTGTGTATTAATACAGAGGAATCTGAAATCTTCTGGCAAATGATAAAAATTATGGAGCTCTCTGGATGGATATCCAGGTCTTTAGCTTGTGCAATGGCCCATGGGATTCTGTCATAATTAACTAGGATGAACTCTCTTGGATGGAACCTTTGCAATCACAGACAGTGATTCAGAAAGCTTGACAAATTACTTTATTATTGACTTAACATATTCCAGAGCTAGAGCCCTTTTTTAATTGGGGGTTACATATCCCCTAAGTGGACAAAAAAAAACTAGGTGAAATGTCAAAAGCATATATTCTTTATTTTGTCTTTTTTTGTAGATATTGTTATGAAGCTCTGAATATAACTGAGTGACTGTTCTGATTTGTTCTGCTATGTTTATCTTTGCAGAGCCGCATTCGTCGTATGTGGAACGACACAGTCAGAAAGCAGTCAGAGTCCTCTTTTATGACTGGCGACATCAACAGCTCAGCATCCCTGAACAGAGGTACTTGGTCCAGTAGGAAATAGTGGTTTCACGTCTTTACTTTCAGATTTTCTAACAAACATAACGAATATTTGTATTTTCTTACTTTTTCTTTTGTTTCTAGACAAAATTCTTTCCATCTTAATGTGAGACAACGTCATCACAGATTTAAAATACTTTTCTTAATGGCGAATTTCCAAACAATGTTATCCGTACAAAATTTCAAGTCAAAGGAAATCTGCCATTTCAACAGCTTTGCCTTAGAATGAACGTATTAGGTGTTGCAGACAGTTAAATTCTGATGAGAATCATCGTTCATTTGGTCCAACTTGGGTTTAGGGCCGTTTGATTATTTTGGAAAAGTGCTGTTTTTCCTGAATGCCTTGCCAAGTGGCTGCGAAGGACTTAGGAGAAAGTGGGCTGAAAAATCAATTTCCTCGAATTTACACTAAGGAGCACGTAGATTAAAAAGTATTTCAGTGAAATGCATTTGACAGCGGCAGATGGGATGCTAACGTTTAGGTGCATCTGCTAATATAGAAAATTACCACCAGAGTTCATCGGACATCAAGTTGCAAATGCCGTACTTGCTGGCATGGCTCCCTAATGCTCTCTGCACTCATCACATCTCTTGATGGAGGACTCCAGCTCACTCACTAAATTCACTCTGGGTGCCTGCTTGCAAAGACGCTAATGCATAGTTACAATGATGGATTGATGTTCAACACAGTGAAGAAGTGTCATGATCTCAATAATTAGGCGCTCAGCTTCGCACCACCAACAGACATAGCTTTTATCAGTTGTGCGGTGGCAAAATTAGGGTGTGGGTGTGGGGCTGTAGTTTTAGAGCTGCTCCTATATAGATCATCTGTAATTACAAAAAGAGAGACAGAAATTATTAGTATACCTTTATACCCACGGCTGCTTACCAGATTCACACTGATAGGTAAACATTCAGAGGACCTCAGGAGTGGGCCAGGAAGAGCATCCTGCCATCATCAGGAACAGATGCAACTCATCCACCGCTGCTCTCCAGCTGTTATTAAAGAATTATGTGTTGAAGAGCAAATATTTCTAGTTGATTTGTCCTTTGCAATCGTTGTGCCCAAGCTTTAACTACCACTCATTGGCATAAAGATAATGAGCATGAGCAGCTGACAATTTTCCAGGGCTCTTCTTGAGAGCAGAGTCATGCAATCATCTTGATAGCATTGCATGTTCAATCCTAGCATTCAAGAACACCACTATGCAATCAGTGTGTTTTTTGAGAAATGTTGAATTTCAGCTCAGACACTAAATGGGGGATCCTTCATTGGGAGGTATCAAAAGGGGGCTGGTGTTTTTAGAATACACCGTAATTAGGGAAAACAACACCAGCAATTACATTTTTTTAATTTATTTTTTCTAATCAAAACATTCTGTATCCAAAGCGAAATTAAAACATCCTTATTTAATTCTAAGTTCACCAACATGAGAAATGTGAATGATATGGAAAGACGAGGATAAATTAACATTGACATTTTTAAAGCAATGTCATTAAGGACTATCTTTCTATACATTTAAAAAAAAAAAAGAAACAAGTCTTCAGAAGGTCTATGACCAACTTTTAAAAAGGCAGAGGAGCACCACAGAATTTTATACAATAAGATTAAAAAAACCTTACTTAATTTGTGTGACAGATTCAGAGCATTATAAAAGAACACTACACTCTGCTGGAGGATCTAATTGCAGTGCATTTGCACCTCAAATGAAAGCTGTTTTCTGTTCTTGCACGCTGGATGCACATGCATTGCCCTCTGAAGTCTAGAATTTTGGATTATTTTCGAATAATAGCCTCACATCATGTTGACATTTGGGGAAGGGAATCTTATAAACAGGAACTGAATGCAACTCAAAAATATTTTCACTATACTTGAAATTCCAATGTATTCAGATGCTTGGAAATAAATTATTTTCACCAGCGGCAGAGAAAAGCAAACATATCTCATTTATGTTAAAAATATGCTGCCTTCAAATCCACAGCTAATCACTGGGCTCAGATTTTGAAGTTTGCTTTGGTGCCTGAATGAACCTGATGGGTCGTTTGGAGGAGATCCTGGCTACAGAAACCTGAAGGCGAACAACATTGCATAAACAGAAAGCAAATTTGCAATGTGTTTGTGTAAAGAAGGCGTGGCAGAAGCAATGTAATGACCGTCTCGACTAAAGAGAAGACATCTCTCAATTCAAAGGCTACTCTAGCAAAGTACAAAGTGAATGAAAAAAAAAGGAATTCTGCTCTGCAGAGAAGAAGAAATATCCTACCACTTCAGCTGATGAGATTGTCAGTGCCAGATGAAAAGAAATGATGTAGTTGTCCATTGGTATGGTTACCTTGTTGCTGCTGATGTGTATGCTAAAAGATCTCTATTTTAACTCAGTAAGAAGAATTATATGCAATTCCCAAGGCTTATTGTTAACATAAGTATATTTACTGGAAAACAATTAGAAGCCTGCTAAACTTAATTTTACCAGTTTGCCATTAGATGTAGGAGGATGATTTAGAAAACAGTTAACAACAGCAGATCTAAGCATTAGGTTTTGTGTATTAGACTGAATTACTAATGCTTTTCCTGGATTATTATTGTGTTCTTTCCTACTTGAGTAAAGATATCCTACATGTGTTCTGTTTGCCATGTTAGCGCTTCTCTTTGTTTTAATGTCTGTGGAGACGTTTGCGCTGCCTGAATGTGGAGCACAAAAAACGCTAATGGCCGACATTAGCCGTACAATTAGCACACGTTCCATCGGCCCCATTAGCCTCATCAGTTCAGCTCTGCCACTTTCATACAGCAAAAACCCCGTCCGCACTAATGATCATGTGATCATTTGGATGTTAATGGCTGTCATTGCTCAGCTGCATCTGCCCAACTGATATATGTATATTCTCCTTCTATGTATATATTTAAATTTGTCCACCTCTTTCTCTGTTTCTCTCTGTCTCACTCTGTCTTTTTGGCTGCTCCAGGGGCTATGGCTAACCATCTTATACCTAATGCACTCCTACGTCCTCATGGCACTAACAATCCCTATAATACATTGCTTGGGGAATCGGCAGTCTATAACAACCCTCTGGGCATGTACAACACACAAGGTGTGCTGGCTTCTTTTCATTCCTTAACATGGTGGCAAGAGCAGTGTTTTTCTTTTTTTTCTCCCCCCCCTCATGTCTGGTCCTTGAGAAGCTGTGAGGTACCAATTGTTTTACCCGTTCTGACAAAGAAAGAACATTAATGATTTCAGAGTTGAGAGTAATGAACTTGCACCAAGCTCAAATGCCAGTTTTCCCCCTTGAGAGTTTTTACAGGTCTTTAATTAAACAAAAAGGGAATAAAAGAAAAAAGAAAAAAATACTGCTCTCAATGTATTATGTTAGCCCTTACAGAGCTTATAGCTTTAACACAAAAATCCCACAGCTTTGTTTTGCTGTGGGGCTTTTCACTGGCGGTGTATCTTGGCTCCTGGTAAGATTGTGCCATTCACTTACATAAGTCTCTTCCTCTCTTGGTTATTTGGCCGACTCAGACTGTAACAATGAGGAAATCCTTTGAAATCGAGAACGGGTGCCCTTAGGGGAGCCAGATACATCACCAGTCATTTACTTTGAATGTGCTCTAATGTTGTCAGTGAAGCTTGTGTGTCATGTCTGCTGTCTGTTTTCTTTTGGTTCCAGCATTTCATTCTTAAAATGCTGCAGCTGTTTTCTTCCTGACATCATTTTAGTGTACCACACAAATAAATGCTATCATATTAAAGATAATAGAGTGAATGCAAAGCTTGTCAGTTTACTTTATCTGCAATAAAAAAATCTTGTCTATTCAACTTCTGTTATAAAAAACCTTACATGGACTGAACCTAAATTTGGTCCATGCATTATATTGCATGATGTGTAAACAATTAGACTGTTGCAAATAATACAGTTACTCTGGTTCCTCAGACCCTTTTTTTAATTAATCTGGGAAGTGTAGTCATTATTGTTTCAGTTCTGAGTGTAACTATTTTTTTGTTTAGTCTGTTAACTCGGAAACTCATTGAAAACACAGATAAAAAACAAACAGAGGGCTTTGATCAGCTGATAATTTATGTATGCAATACAAGTTGTTACATTGGAGCTTCTGATGGAGGGCTATAATTCACTTACATAGCTGCAGATGGAGAAGAAATATCTGGAGGAATGAAAATGCTTATGCGTCAAAAAGATTTAGTGGTGCAATGATGCTGAGGGACCTTTGCCATGATTTTACCCTCAGGATTCTGGGTTGTAGCAAAGCATCTTTTGTCAAGAAATACATCAAGGTTTTGTCTTCAAGCTTATAAAAATTGCATGTTGACATGAAACAACTGCAGTCCGAAAGCATTTTCTTGATTCGTCATCAGCATACTGTATGTGCACCTTTCTCTTTCTACCTGGCATTGTTATGCTTATTGTGTTTTCTTCTTTCCTTTCCCTCATGCTGGCCCTAAAAGAGCCCTACAGAGAGACAAGTATGGGAGTCAAACTAAACATTGCTTATCAAATGTAATTGACTTTGGCTTTACTTTCTTTGTACTCAATGCTGACAAAGGGGTAATGAAAACAATGTCATTGCCTTTCGAGGTAATGGTTCTTGTAAATTCAGGCCGTGTGATTCTAAGCAGACTTGAATATCGTTATTACATCACACTTGAATTATAGTCCGTGTGATAGGGGGATAAAATAAGACGTGAGGCATTTGAAGCCTCATACAGTGAAATACTCAATCTTACCTATAACATATTGTGAATGCATTTACTCAAAAAAAGTTAACATTCAGATTCATATAAAAACATTTTAAGGCATATCCATATGATCTGAAATCCTCACAGAGCATTATGTCTTTGTTCAAGTATTTTTTTTTTCAATTTTCAATTTTTTACAAGTCACTTTGATCAATTTGTTTCACTTGAAGGTCTGAGAGATGCTTCCTGTCAAAATTTCAAGAGGTCAGAGTGAGAACTAGACTCTTTTAACAAGCTGGATGGCCTTGTCTGTAGTCATTTGAATTATCGTCCAATGTTTGCTTTGATGATGATAGCATGGTTAAAGTGATGAAATATCAAAGCTACATGTTAGTGCAGCAGAGAGAACAAAAAGTCTCCTTCCTGTCAGCGTTGTACCATTCTGAGATATTTGAACAAGTTAATTCTTTAATGGACAGTTGGCTGCGTGTATTTGGACGAAGTATCTAAAAATCAGATAATGAAATCGTGCTGCTCATATGGGACAATATGACCAGGGTCTAAATGTCCAGCTAAGGGTTTTAAAGAGGAATTGCATGGCTTTGATCTTTGTTTGGTTTAAATTTCTATGTGCTTTGTTTGCTTGCACAATCTTTGTGTTATTATGCTGTGACTTAGGTTTGTGTCCTTCTTTCATGCACATATATCAGTGTTGTATCATTGTTGTATGTTAGACAGTCTTAAAATGTAAGTTATGCAGAAAGGTAAGTGGATGCTCTTATTTACAGGTCTTGAATGTGATATTAAAATGTACTTATTTTTGACGATCCAAACTTTATGGGGCATTTATTTGTGTATTTTAAGGTACTTTTCATCATAAAAGGGGCTAAAGAAATTGATGTGTGGTATGTGTGTTTGCAAAAATGGCTGACATATGTCTGTGCTGATGAAACCTCACGAGACTTTAACATTCACTCACCTTAAACCTCACCCCAACCCTGTGTCTCTCTTTCCAGAGGGAATCCTGAACAATGCCCGGGATACAAGTGTCATGGATACTCTACCACTGAATGGTAACCATGGCAACAGCTACAGCATTGCTAGCGCTGAGTACATGAGTGACTGCGTCCAGATCATTGATCGGGGCTACAACCACAAGGAGACCACCCTAGAAAAGAAGATCCTGAAAGAGCTCACCTCCAATTATATCCCCTCTTACCTCAACAATTCCCACGAGCGCTCAAATGAGCAGAATCGGAACCTCATGAATAAGCTGGTCAATAACGTTAGCAACGGTGGCAAGGACAGTGGTTATGGGATGGGCTTGGGGGTGGGGATGGGCTTGAATGTCGCACTGAGCATGGATGATCACTCCACCTTTGGTCCTCACCACGACGAAGGCCTGGGCCTGGAGTTAATACGCGAGGAGTCTAACGCCCCACTGTTGCCACAAAGGCCACCCCCAACCCTGCAGGCGGTGGACAACCTTCACAATCACCTCCACCAGTCAATGCCGCCACCCCTGCCACTGCCCCACCGCCCCTTCCCTTCTGCCGCCACTACCACGTCCTCCGCGTCCCGAAGGAGGATCCCCCAGGAGAACAGTGAAAGTTTCTTTCCTTTACTCAACAACGAGCACACTGACGATGAGGGCTCCTCCCCCAGCCACAGCCACCAGAGAGACTCCCTCTACACCAGCATGCCCATGCTGCCCGGCCTACCCGACGTGTCCGCAGAATCTGCCCACGGCTCCAAGGAGAGTGGGGACGCCAAGAGCCCGGAGGCCAGCTCTGACGACGTCTACTACAAGAGCATGCCCAACTTAGGCTCTCGTAACCACCTCCATCAGCTGCACTCCTACTACCAGCTAGGACGAGGCAGCAGCGATGGCTTCATTGTTCCCCCTAACAGAGAGGATTCTTCTCCAGAAGAGGCCCACCAGGAGCCCTCACACCTGGTCACCAGTCTATAGGCCAGTCTTTTCCCTCAACCAACACACCCGTATTCCATCGAAACTCCCGGTTCTCTTCTCCTCCCTGCGTTCTATTGCTCCATCCGTCGTTGGCAGTGGTAGCCTTTCTTTTTATTGTGTTCCGAAGGCCGAGGCCGAGCAAACAGCTGTGCTGAGCTGTCATTCTCCAAGAACAGGATAAACTCACTAGAAAATGGGGGCTAATGCGTAACTGTATTTGGTTAGACATTGCCAGATGTTGATGTTGTGTCCCCCGCCTCTCCCCTCTTCAAAACCCTCTGTGGTTTGGCGTGATTTGTCTCAGTGTGAAAAGAGACACTTAACCCACTCTGGATTTTTAGGTCTGGCAGTCAAATGGAACTGGATAGTCCTAAAGCCTAAACTACAGACTTCTCCAGAATTAATGGCAAATTTAAAAAAGGACTATTTTATTACACTTCTGTATCTATATTGACTTTTTGAAAGATTTTCTTCTTCTTTGGTGAGTTGCAGCACATTTTGTTTGCTGAGATGTCCCTTCAGTGAAAAAGAGAAAAAAAACATACATACACACACATACTTTGGACAATTACCATAAAGGAATTATTGATTGTATGCTTTTAAGCATAGTTGTTTTTTTTCATTAATTTTACTGTAATAACAGTTGTTAAAATGGGAAGAAAAAAACTAATAAGAGAATTATGACATATTTCTATGTAACTGTACAGATAACTAGCATTGCACATAATGGTATGCTTTTTTTTCTGAGCGAACCCTTTGTCTCTGTAAATGTAGTGATTAGGAACTGTTTCGTTCTGTTGTGGTGGCCTTCCTTGGTCTCTGGTACAAGTCTGGTTTTCTGTTTTATCACTTTCCCGAGAAACACCCATCTAAATAGGAACAAAAGGGTTTAAAAAAAAAAACATGTCAGAAGATCACACTTATTGTGCAGGCATATTTGTGAATAGCATTCATTTTCTTTTCAGGCTCAGTTTGATTTCTTCCCCTTTTCTTTTTTCCCCATGTGTAGAAAGCAGATTGTCAAGCAAGTGAATAATGAAGCATCCCTCAGAAAGATTTATAGTGGATTCTGCATTTTTGTTGGAATTCTAAAAAATGCTTGTGCTTCTCAGATTTGGGGCAAATTGAACCTTAAATAGCACCAGGAAGCTGTAAAAAAAAACAAAGGCAACGTTGGCCGTTTCACTGATTTAAAAAAATGTTTTGGACAGAGAAGAAATTAAGGTGTTTTTGATTTCCTACTTCAAGGAGAAAGTGTATTTATTTAATTGTTAAATAAATGGTAATAAACGAAAGATGGCAGTCATTTTAATGGCACAAAGAGGTTTATAATATCGGTTCTGGAAATGGCTTTTTATTTATTAATTTTGTATTGGTTTCCAAGTTAAGACTTATTAATTGATATTTGTTGTAACAGTGAAATATGTTTGCCAACAAATAAATTGCTGATAAAGTTTGACAATATAGTTTTGAGGAAAGTTTTGGTTTGTGGGTCTTATAACACTTTGATATGGACGCGCACTAAGGATGTTCAAGTTAACAAATGATGGAGTCTCTTTATTTAATTTTGTTTTATCAGTTATTATCCCTCATATTAGCTCACTGTCCAATTTAGTGCCAAATAAACTTTGGCCCAGCAACTGTGGACGTGCTCTGTATGCTCAGCTCTGCTTTACAATACAAGCAGTGATTTCATAAGCTGTAATAAATATTTCAATATTATGTCTGTGGTAACCAGTGAATTCTTTACAGATACTGTATGTTTAACTTGACTTTTGATGGGCTGCGTAGGAGCTGCAGATGGCGACCTCATGCATTCAGACTGACACGAGATGTGAAGAGAGGTAAGCGTGCTCCTCACCGCAGTGTGTTTTCAGCATACTCATGATCATTTGTTTGATTTAAGTTTGTTTTCATAGAAAGTCACGGTGGGCCTGATGCAGGGAAGAACTGGAATAATTTTGTACACTTTTCTGGTGTTTTGCACCTCAAGGCCACTAGAGATAAAATATCCAATGACACGCTTCCCAACCTGTACAGAATTTCTCAGGTGAAAGCTCTGATAAACCAACCGAACAGACAGGTACCCTGTGTAACGGAGTGATCAGCTTATAAAAACACAAAGATTACCTCACAAACTGAACACAATTTAAATACAATGTTTGCTGTTTCTTGTACTGTTTCTTATTTCTACTATATCGCAGGTAGCATGAAAGCTTAGCAAAGCTTTCTCTTGTATAACCCAACAAATTTTGCCTCACTGTCAGATTGGTGGTTCATTTTTGGCTGCATGTTCCTCCCCTCTCACTTCCTGTTTGTTTCATTTTTCTGAATGCCCTTTGCAGTGGGAAAAAAACAACATTTTATTTGCCCATCTACATGCTCAAAATGTCAAAGGCCTAATGAAAAACGGCGCTCACCTGTTAAACCAATACATTTTTTTTCCCTACCCCTCCCTACAAACAAATGCTTTGAGACCTTAGTTTTCAATACACCAAGTGACCCTCAAACCTCATTTTTAGGAAAGCACCTGCATTTTGCCAGGTGTTCATTTGCATCAATAACTACAGCATTGGTGTTATGGTTAACTGCCACGAAAGCAATTCAATTTGTGTTCAAGGTCATAATAAGGAAGGTTGAAATGGAAGTAGCTGTAGGACCTGTAATCATGGAATTTATGTTCAGACCAACCTTTGATTGTTTTCTGTTGCTATTTTTACTGGAAGGGAAATGATTGCGCAGAAATCACTGTTATTTCTTGATCCATTTGTAACTTGTGTTCAGAAAACCTATTTTGTCTGTTGAAAAGGCTGAAAAGAGTGATTGTTTCTCTTCATTAACATTCGTGAGGTGTTTTGCTTTGACCATATCTAGTTAAATGTAGACAATGAAAGGGTGGGACACGAGGCAGATCCATTTTTGCCTTTATGCTCTCTATTCGTTCACACTCTGTTTTATAGATCAGCATCCCTGATGTAATTCAAGTACTATTCAATAGTTGCAGACCTTCTGTGCTTCTCTTTTACCAAACTAGTAATTATATTTTAGCATATTTACTCCATTGAAGCCTTTGAAGGAAGAAAGGCTGAGGTGCATTTGAACCCTTTGAAGAAAGAAAGGTATGCTATTTTTGCAATGCTGGCACAGGGGTTGATGACTCAAGTTATTGTGAAAAATTCCCACAGATGTGTAGCTCCTCAATTACAGGTTGGATCTGTGGTCATGAGACGAGGGGTAGAATGTGTCCTTCGGCACTTTTTCTGACCTGTGTGCTTACAGTATACGTGGCTCTTTATAGATATGACTCGGGTGGACAGAATTGCTCTGGACATCAGCGCTGCATCATTTTGACTGGCATTTGCAACCCGGCAGAGTTCATGAAATGTGCTGAAGATGTTACAATGGCTGCTTCTCATTTTGTAAATGAGCTCTTGTGCAACCTCATAAACTGAGTCCAGCATTACAGTCATGTGATACAGAGTGCACTGATGACCGAACGCTGGCTCGGGCCTCTTTTGTGAGATAGATGTTTACTGGCATATTAGGAGATAGAAATTCATTGGATTATGTTTTTAAAGTCCCGCAGTCCTTAATCATGCCAATTATCCTTGTGAGATTTTTTCTGGCTTGCACAGATGTATATTGATTCCACTGGCTGGGCCATTAGGCTTTAGATTAAAATCCTTGATTGCTACTCTAAAGGTATTCTCCCAAACCAAAGCAAAAGATGACATGTGATCACTGATTTTAGAATAAGCCACTTTGGAGCTTCTGGAAGAGTTGCATGGTGATGCATGGTATTTGGGCAAGAAATTGTTTTGTAGTCTGCTACACTACTCAGAGACGCTGAAAGAAATCAATTGCATTCAGGGATAGTGTCACCATCTTTTCCTCTGTACTTATTACCAGGTTCTGACATTCCAGCAACATACCCTCTCTTACACTCAACTTTTGGTGAGGGAAGCGACACATTTCTTGCACATGTAGATGCTGTCAACGAAAAGCTATTTGATTGGATAATAGATATCCTGACAGAATGATATCCTGACAGAAATGACTGACTTATCCAGCATTCAACAAATCAAATCAGACATAAATAAACATACCTGATATATTTGAAAGTAAGTCTGGAAACCTGCAGTCGTGTTTTCCTGCCATTTCTCAACAATAATGTTGATGCAGCAGGTGGAGATGATCAAGACTTTCTTTTTTTTCTAAGTTTGCAATAGTTTCGACTGCCTTGTGGTAGCCAGACCCAGAGTCAGGGTCCTGTTAGTGGGAGGGCTGCTTGTGCGGACACTGTGGCTGTGCAGATAAGGATGAGTGCCTATCTGTGAGGGGTCTGGCGGAGGACCTAGTATTGGAAAAACCTATGTCTTGCCTCTCTTGTCGGCACATGTCATTATCAGAAGCTCTGAATGTCTGTGTTCACTTATTTTTCCGTGTGAATGTGTGTGAGGCAGGAACACCTGCATGCCATGTGAACAACAGTGTGGAAGAAGCAGAGACGTGATAATGTAAAATGGCACATTTCATATCTCACCAACTGGTGAAAAATCAATGCGGGATGCCTGGAAGAATTCCAAATGAAATGTGAATCAATGCCATCTCCAGCAATGTGTATTGGGATAACTTGATGTCTTTAGCACAAATTATTTAGATATATATTTCTCTCTCTTTATATTCATTAGAAAAGGTTTAACATTGATTTAAGTTGTATGGGTTTCATTGTTCTTTGCTACTCTTGAGCCTTCAATAGCTGTACCAGGAAAACATTCTCTTAAAGGCTTTTTAAAAAACTTTTGCACACAATAAATAATTCCAAACATCTTTCTGTCCCATGAAAATGATCATACCTAAATGTTTAGTCATTCTACTGGTTAGTGTGTGCGCTGATGAATATGCTGAAAGCAAAAGTAGAGAACAGAACTGGGCTCAGCATCAGTCAGAAAAGCAGTGGCAAGCTTTGTAATATCTAATTAGTGCAATGTAATGTGGAGTTGTTTTATGTTTACAATTGTTAATATTTGTGCTGAATGTTTTATTTGAGAAAAACCCCTGACATGCACTCTGAGTCAGACAGTGTCTGACTCAAAGTGCTGAGATTTTAAATGTTTGTATAAGGACAGAAACATATTCAACAATAAAAGCATTCCTAAAGCGATAATGTCCCCCTAAATTTTACTTTATATTTTTAAAACAGTCATATTCATTCTATATTATAAGTACAGTTATAAGCTACTTGTACTTTTTTCCTTGTTTACAGTTTAAAATTAAGATTTGAAAGACTAAATGTCATTTTGCAACTTTTACTTGTTTTTACTTGTCATCTGGAGTTTCCCTAAATGTTTTGAAAACCCCAGATTTTTTTTTTTTCCAAATTCCAGAGTGATTTAATTTTGCTCAAATGCAGGATGGCAGACTCTCACTGCAACGGACGAACAAGGTAAGGAGCCGGAGGGGGTGCTACCGGGCTACCGGGATACCGCGCTACCGGGCTACCGGGGCCGGAGGGGGGGCTACCGGGGCTACTGCGCCCCCTGGCTCCCGCGATACCGGGGTTCGGAGCGGGGCTACTGGTACAGTGATATCTAACCGGGGTCGGTTGCCCGGGACTCCCCTCAGGGGAGGCCCGGCCACCCTCTCCCGGTGGCCGTTTTCCCCGATATTCCCCGGTTTTCCCGTTATTCCCGGTTTTACCTTTTTTTTCATTTTACCGCAGTAGCGCGGTAGCCCGCCCACTTTCTTGTTTTTGTCACATGACTAAAAACAAGTCACATGACTAAAAACAAACCAATGAGAATCTAAACTAAGGAAAAGCAGACTCAACCAAATATCTTAAAGATT
>JABUIW010000074.1:2689060-2724166 GCA_013363375.1 Menidia beryllina
GGGATACCGGTGCCGGGGTCCGGTAGGGGGCTACCGGTAGGGGATGCCGAGTGCCAACATACATAATAATCTGAGAAAAATTATTCTTTTCCAAGGTTTTCAATTTACAGCCACAGAGACTGCAATTATATAGCTGTGTGTATATATTTATGGGACGTGCGGTCATCCTCACAAGCCAAAATATACGATGACATATTATTATTTGTCCGCTGATCTTTATGTATGACTAATTGCGATAATTTTAATTGTCAAAATCGCTGAAATTGCACATTTTCTGTTGAAATACGGGCTGAAACGTGATGTGCGGCAGCAAGGAGCCGAGCTGAACCTCTGATTGCGCAATCCATCCCAAACTGGGCTGTTGATGTCTGTCGGCGTATCGCTGCATGTCGCCAATATAATGTTTGCATATACGTTTCTATAGCCTGATTTTCCAGTCTGGCTAATGTCTTCATCCATGTATCCATGTATGGATGGAATTATATTCCTGTATTTGCCCTGATGTTAAAAAGCTACTGTAATCTGTTTATCCTATATTGAGTATTCACATTCTTACATTTTGAAACATTTTTTTGATTTTCCAAAAGATAATCTTTCCAGTCTCTAAACAAAAAATGTCATGTTCTCAGCTATATAAAATCTCAAGTCTGTTGCATCTTTTTCATTTGGCCAGACATCTAATACCTCCAATATATCCTGTCGTTTTCCTATTTTCTGTTAAAAATTATGAGCAGTAAAATCCCACATATGCAATTTAATGTCAGACAAAATCGCAGCATTTGCTCAAGCAGGAAGCTCACAGCCCTTTCATGCCACAGGCACACAGGTTGCGTGACATTCACAAGAATCCTCTGTGAGTTCATTTGAAACATAATTTCTGGTGCAAGGGCCACAGGAGAAGGAGCACGCTCGCCAGGACAGCAGTAATGACTGTCGGGGGAATTTTCGTGTTACTGCAGCTCACAGAATGGAGCCTGCTATTCAGAACAGATGACTGCAGTATGGTGTAGTTGGAGTCACTTAATTCTTGCAATGATGTCGGTGGTCTGAGAGCTATAAGGGCCAGCTACAGTCTTGTTTGCAGTATGGGCATGATTTAAATGAACTGGATCATAAATAGTGATTTCATGCACAGTATTGCTGGACTGCATTTTTATTAGAGCTGTTATCGAATCCTTTCCCGTGCTGTCTTTGTAATGCTGAGCCTCTCGAATAAGAAATAACTTCTCCTGAGTGAAAATGTCAAAGAAACAACAACAAAAAAAGTTAAAATGCCAATTTTCAAGAAAACACACGTTCAGAACTTGTTTACATATTTTAAGATATTCTGGAGAAAAATAGAGAGGATGTTTTCTCCGAAAAATATTTGAATGCACTGCAAACTAATTATGTTTGGTATTAAAACACCTTTTAGGGAGCTTTTTTGTGGACAGAACGGTTGAAACGTTGAATTATTATCTAAGGAATGAAGCTTTACTGGTGCAAAGTTGTAAAAAAAAAACTTAACTGCAATTATGCCTTCACCTACCTCTAGATGAATGATAAAAAAACCATAAAGGTTAAAACGCTCTTGGTCTGAGTCAGATGCCATGTAGTGATGATGTCGGACTCACAGTCAAGATAGACAACAGACAGGTCGCTGTTGCCCCCATCCATCCAACCTCTATGGCCAATCAGCAAAGATAATCTTTTGAATTAATAGAAAGAATCTAGGGTGAACACTTTGATGAGATAAGTAACCTTTGTGAGTCCAGGCAATGGTATTTTAATTAAATATATGAACACATGGTCCTGGCCCAGATGCTCCAGTCTAAACAAAGATAGCATCATCTAATCAAAGACAGGCCCAGAGTGTTTCAAGGGCAGAATTATTTTCTATTAGGGGCTTTCTCCTCTGGGATCAAGGCAATTTTCTTTATTATGATAGAATCAGCATATTGTAGATTGGATGTGGCGATTGTGTCGCACTAGAGTTGCTGGTCTCTCCCTGCTGCTCAACTGGCATCTCAAAATCTTCCAACTCACAGTCTTTTTTGTTGTTGTTGTTGTTTTCATATTAAAGCACCATTCTGTTCCACTCTGTTTACCGTTTTTGGTAGAGAGAATGTTGGTTCACAAGGCCACTATTTGTGTTTCATATAATCTCACTGATCCATTAATCTCTTGACCTTGCTTGATTACCGTCAGTGTTCCTTGAAAATATGCTTTCAAAAACAAGATAAAGATGACTGTTTGGCACAGTGTGTATAACATACTAATTACAGCTAAGTGAAATGTTTAGAGAGTTAAACCAAATATGAACTCCATGATGGCCCCAACCTTACATCCCTCTTGGTCCTGTGTGAATGCTGCTGATTGGACACTGCTGTGATCCAGCAGTTTAATGAGACCTCCTAAAGGGATGATCTCACTAATGTTTACACAACTGCTCTCATCACAGGAGCAGGATATGACTAAATACTAATGCGAACATAGGACTATGTCAAGGTTTTCACTAGTGACAAAACTCTTTTTTTTTGTATAATCAAAGTATCAAATATGATGTTTTTTGCTTGGGAATTGCTAAGCAGCCAAACCAAATCGGAGGATTTGCTCAAATACACTGCATAAACAAAAGGTTCAATCTGCTACATACCTTTTATGTCCATAAAAGGTAAATACAAAATAGTCCAGATATGCGACTCATTTTATATGCACATTGTAAATGTATTTCCAAAAATAAATACTTACTGCATCCTGGACATCTTAACTTATTTCTTTGTTGCAGTCAGTTCAGATGAAATGCATAACTTTTAAACCTTTTTTAGTGCCTTAACTGTGAGATTGACAAGACGGGGAAAAAATGTGTTTTCTCACATAGAGAGTATTTACAATTATCTTTATGATGCTGATTATTCTGACAATATAAACAATTGAGCAGTCTTCTTGATTGCCACATCCTGGTAAGTTTCAAGCAATTTAACAACAAATCACATATACTTTATATCATTGCTGACACTCTCCCACTGAGAAATCTCGATGATTCAAATTATTGTGTTTGTCTTCCCTTCTGGGCAGCCATTGATTTCCATTCATTCTGTAGCCAATGGAAATCCATCAAAATCAACTTAAAACCTGTCACATGTGTTTGATATTAGATTGCAGTTATAAACATTATACATGCTTTATTTAAAAGAAGACAAATATAGTATTTGTTGCTTGGAAAAGTACACATTTATTTGTTTGGGGACCATATAGTGATCATATTTATTTGAAAAAAATATCTATTAGATATTTAACATAGATTTTTCATCCTTTAAAATATATCTGTTATTATTAAGGGATTTATTTCATATCTCTCGGATCTTAATCTCCCTGTTTTCACTTTGTTAAACCTAAGTTAATACTTCACTGAGTTTAAAAGATAATGATGCAAATGAAAAACTATGTTTAGAGATCTTGGGTCACAGAGCAAGACGTGAGTTCAAAAGTCAGCATATGCTTGCGTTAAAACCACCAGCAAAATTTCTATAGTGCAAGTTTCTGATACTTTCCAGAAACCTGCACAGTGCCATCATTCTCATGCTGTGAAAAATATTTAATATGTTTTCATTCCTAATCCAAAAAAATATTTGAGGACTAGCCTATGTTTGAATTTTTCCTCTGATGCACTCAGACTTGATACTGTGTATCTAAAGTGGTCTTTAGATCCATGATTTTAAAAACGTTTGATTATATTGTGATTTTATAATCAATTGACCATCTGTTTCTTTTTTTCCCCTCCTACAATACAGTCAAGACACAAGTGGTGATGGTGCTCCATGTCATTACAAATACAGAAACACCCTCAAAGGTATTTTTTTCTGCATGTGCTTTATTGCACTAATTAGCTTAATTGGCTGCACCTTGGGGAGGGTTAGGGTCAGCTCACTATCCCTGTTGATTAAAACAGTGACGCTAACTTGTTAAGTCTGCTTCTTGAGACTCGTGTAACTATTTTTTGGCAGCTTGTGTTTGGGTTTTTGGTAAGGCTCTGTGCTTATAATGTCCTGGAGTCCTTTGGCTACATACCGCATTCAGTGTGATCACACAATGTTCTTCAGGTGAGCGAGCATGTGATAACACAGTGTCGTTACCGCCTTTGTATTTGCCAATTGTGTGCAGCTTTCGGGGATGTGTCTGATAAGAGCGTGAGTGCATTGTATTTTTTTAATTTTGTGTAAGAGATGACCTTCAGTGGCCAACATTTTGACATTATCTTAACTTCCTCTCCCAGCCCAACCAAACAGTATGCAACAAATGACTCTTGATACAACTTTATGCAAAGATAACTTGGAGTAAAAACAAGTTAAGGCTGACATGTTGTTTTAAATAGTTTTATCCAGTTTTATGAGGCAAGTAACAGTATTTACTTAGTATTTAAAGTACTTTGTTCTGAAATCCTTTATCTTAAGTTATTAGGGCAATACATGTCATCTAAAAAAGTTTTCTGAAGTTTGAATTTTGTAATATCTGAAGAGAAAGATAAATTAGATACCAGCTATACAGCTAGATTAAGTTGCTCTCATTTTGATGAACATCCACCACGGTACATTTCAAGTGATCATTTAGATTAACTAAACTATCAGTTGAAAAAGAAAAAAATAGATAAAATGTACTTTTAGCTATACTTTCAGTTATACTATCATTACTGTGTTAAAATAATAGCATAAACAAGTGCATGGCATAGGTATCAAACGGCAAATTGTGTTCATAAAATTGTTCTTTAGCTGCATCAGCATCAAATAATTTTCCATTTGATCTGGATAGACAAGATGTGCAATAAGATGCCTCATAAAATGCACAAAGCATAAAAACAAATAACTGCAGATGCAGCTCGTCAGAGCTCAATATCAAGCTGTGAGTCACTTCCTCTGTTCTCTTTTTGAATGAATGTGCTTCGACAGTGACATAAACAAGAGATTTAGTTCAGTGAAGGCATTTTCACAAGACAAAGGGCAGCAAACACAATCACTTCGCTCAGAATCTATGGGACTTTGCTTTTGAATCAAAATGTCATTGGACCTGGAGTCAATACTTCCCACTGAGTGACTGAGAAAGAAGTTGTGGTTGCCATTAATGAAGCAAGAAAAACAGTTTATCTGGGTAGATTGACTTTAGGCAATTACTTTAAGGGCATTCCTCAATCAATGAAAAGCTGCTGCTTCTCCTTGTGTGTGTGTATTCGCATGTGACACATTGGAAGCTTGTTTTGCAGTTTCAGGGGTCAAATGCCACAGATTTTATTATTATAGATGTATTGTGATATTTATCTTTGGTTTTCATCACCTTTTTGTTCTATTTGAACTATTTCATAATAGTCATATTGAGTGTTGCAGTGAAATGGTTATATTTGGTATCTTCATACATTTCTGAATTCAACTTCACAGACAAAGGGTGATAAAATTGACAAAGAACTTTTCAAGCATGCAGAGCTCTGGCTCTGTGTGACATCTCTGTCGTATCCTAGCAGCAGCTGTGAAAACTAAATGCCCACAAGCTCTTTAACAAGATTACAAATAAAAGTAGTCCCTGCAAATAAGCTTTGTTTGCTCAGGGGTTGCAGAAATATGAGGGTGAAAGGAAAATAACATTTCAGAATATGTGCATGGTGGCCTTTCGTTGTCAATGATGACAGATGACAGCTCTAAATTGGAGAGACCATATAGATAATAAGGTGTTTATCATTAAACCTTTGCATGGGATATTGAGCTGACAGATGGAGAGGAAGAAAAAAGGCACTTTGAGGGGGAGCTGATTAGCACACTGAGGGTGAAACTCCACAGAGGAAGGTATATATTCATGCTATAGAGGTGTAAAGCCAAATTCAGAACTAGATATTTTTAAATGATTTATTTTTAAGTGTGTCTGAAGGTATCCTGCCACTCAACAACAGAGTACTGGTGTAAATCACTGCAAGGCAGAAAGTACTCCCTCATGATCCCTTCATTGCTTTTTCTATGTCCCTGCCACATCGGTGTGACTGCCCTGACCTTATATTTTCTCCTGAGATACGACTTTCAGTCAAGATCCTTGTTCTTCCGTCTAACTTAAAGTAATGATTCCAGAGCTTACCAAGACCCATCTCAGTTCAGAACCACAGCCTCACTTATATCTCTTATCATGGACAGATGTTCTATTCTCATGCCCAGTAGAGCCTAACCATGACAAGTCTCCAAGCCTTTGGCAATACACCATTTCTACTAGATTGTGCATGACTGAACTAAATGGCCTTGTCACTGTGACAGTATAAAGCAACAAATGACCTTATGTATGGAGAATGTGCTTCTTCTTTTTCATTTGAAGTCCTCCAGGTATTGTCATGCCACCAAGGAAAATGTTGCTATACTTTTGACAATACATTTTTGTCATTCAGTATAAAATGGGAGCAATTTTAAAGTCAGTATTTACTATTTTAGAAAGTGGAAGAGTTTTTCTCACAAATCCCCATAAAAATCTTTCATTTCAGGAATCTGAGCAGTAGTCCAAATTTGTAATTCTTTTTCTTACTCTTAAGCAGGCCATGTCCTCCATCATGTCCTGGCAACAAATTCAATCCAAAATTCAGAACTTTCAGGGAAGAAATATTCCCACACTGCATTTCTGGTACAGTAATGGCAATCTTGGCTCAGTTCTTTATGTGAGTAATAACCAAGATTGGTGTCCAAGTTATCAAAAGAGGATGGAGCACCCATAGTACAAATAATGTGCCTGCATTAAATTTAAAAAAGCCTTCTGATGCCTTCACTTCACCCAGAGAGCGTCTGTCTGGTTCCATGATTATACTTGTCCCAGTAAGAGAGCTCTAAAGGCAATATAGGCCATTTAATTTTCCAGGATACAAAGTATCAATTAAGTGAGGTGCTGTATAGGTCACCCAGCTGGTAAGTAAATATATAAATATATAATAAATATATCAAATGTTTCAATGCATGTTTTTACTTTAACAAGTTACCCATTTAAGTCCCATTATTATCCCTACAACAGATTTAGGTTTGTTTTTATTTGGCCGGGAGGCTAATCTACAAAATTTTGTATTCTTGATTTAATATGTATAAAGATGATGATTGATGTTTATGAAAAAAATTGATTTAGCAAAACAGTTTCACGTGCCTGTTTTTACATAGCTTTCATCCTTGATTTTTTTTTTCTTTTTAACATTAACAGAGTACACAAATGTCAGAATTATTAATATATGTTAGGCCAGTAAGAGAGGATAATTTTGTACTAAACAAAGAACATAGCATCTCAGTCAGAAATCATTTTTGTCCCTTAATTCAGTAGATGGTTTAACTCACGTTTTTGCTGAGTAGTATGACTTCAAAGTAGAACTGCATAGGCATTATAAGACAAGTATCCATCCATAATAAGGACAACTTCATTGAAATCTAATTTGTCAGTCCTCTACGAAATATGTCGATTAGTGGTAATGGATTGCTATTTAATTGTCTGAGCGTGGCCAGTTCAGCACTTTCACTGGACGTGTGTGTGAAGCTCGGCTGAATTACCTTCTCTGCTTTATGTTGATTTGAGATCCACATTTACTGAAAGACCTCTCACCTCTATTTCCATTTTATCTTTCAATTTTTCTCTCTGTTTTTGCTCTCTGGATTATTTCAGGACAATCAACTGTGAGGATGAATGCCGTCTCTGGAAAGGAGCCCATCTCTGGCTTGATAAAAGGATTTCAGGTGAGCTGGGTGCCACAAGCATACAACAAAGCTAGATTTTTCTTTTTTCATTGACGGTCAATGGTCTACATACTTTGTCTTTTTTTTCATTTACAGCTAATTCTTGACTTGGGTGCAAAATCATATTTCCACAAAGTCAGCTGGGAACTGTAAATGCAATCATAAACCAGCATGAGCTTCATTATCAAAACTCCATATTCTTTATAAGCTTAATAGTTGCGGATCAGACCAGCACAGTAAGCCAATAAATTGTTCATCAAAGTGACCGACCCGGAAAAGGAAACTTGTGATTAGCAGTGTGATTAATGGGGTCAATATGCTCCTAACAGGAGGACACTAAAACATGTCATTTTAATCATGGCAGTGCTTGCATGGGAGAAAATTGTTTCATTACCATTTTCAAGCATCTTGCCTCACCCACACATTAAGAGGAAAAAACCTTGCGGCCTTTCTGTTTTAGGATTCCAGGCACAATGACTGTTGAGTGCTGAGCTCAAAAGGAAGAATGTCAGTTCATATTGCTGTTTTCCAGAGAGTGAGAGCATGTGTACAATGTTTTCCTCCGGAAACAGCATGCCATCAGTGTCAGTGCTTGTGAACTTTTCATTTTTTATGTGCTGTCATGTTTTGTTGGTGAATCTTGTGATGTGGCTTCACCACTGTGTCTTTTGTGTGTGTTGACACAGGTTTCCGTGTGGAGCACTGATTAGGCAAGTCCAATATAACCCCATAGAAGAAATGTTATTCTTCACAGGCCGCCTGGCAGAGATGGCAGCTTATCAGAGCACTGGTGTATTTGTCACAAGTAATTAATTTTTCCCTCCATAAAAAACGCCCACCAGGATGATGGAAAAGGTGGGTTCATTAACCCTCTTTACCAGAGCTTCCTGTGGCATTTTATAATGTATTGGTTCTGGTCCATCTCTGTCTCTCACTCACTCTCTCTAAAAACACATATATGTATACAATGTGTATATATATATACACACACTGTATATATAAATACATCGTATATGTCAGTTCAGTATAAGAATTGTAAAAGAAATTTGCAGCATTTCCCCACTATAGCTTTCTTTAGACACATCAGAAAATGTCTGCTTTTCCTCACCTACATTTTTCTTTCTCTTGATTGATGCTGTATTTCCCTCTCCCTGACTCTTTTTGCCACTACACTGCCCTCCCTTTCAAGCGCTTGAGGCAGATTTTCAGTTGCTTTTTTGTGCAGTATATTTCAAATTGACACTTAATAGCCACTGAATATCCAATTTCCAAGGAGATCAATTGGTACATTCCACTGAACAGGGGTGAGTGGATGCCCTGAAACTTGCATGGAACAGACACTAAATAGGACTAAAAAAATCAGCCAGAGTTTACGTCATTTTTTTCTTAATTTTCTCAGTTTTTTCGGAATGTATTCTGTTTATTTTTGCCATCACTCTCCTTATGAGGCATTACCAAATGTTATTACATGAACAGATAATACTTGCTGACAAAAGATGGAAGCATCTACACTTCCATGCTTCTTCCTACAGTGTAGATTATTACATGAGGGACATCTTGACCTCTTCACTTGGTTTATTAAGGTTTTTTTTTAGTCTGCATCTGGTCAGTGCAACAAGTCTTAAATGTGTCCAAGTTAAGGTTTTATGACGGTAAAAGCTTAAGGCTTAGTTTGAATAATTACCACCTGTGATTTTTAAACTTTTTGTTTTTTTTCACTAGTATTTCTGGAAGAGCTCAACTAAAGTTATCTTTCATTAAAATTACAAATGCCATCTCCTTGTTTGCGGGATTAAATGGGAAAGTGGCAGTTATCAGAAAGTTCCCCATTCTGTGAGAATGTTTCTCCCATGTTTGGATAAGTAGGGTGTGGGTTGCAGGACTGGAACCTAAATTACATGTGCAATTATACCAAGGGTGGTAGAATAATAAAAATTAATCAACTGTTGTGAACAGGCATGCAAGAAGTTTAATATCTATTGGACAAAACAAAATTCTACTGCCTCTTACAATGTAAGCTAAATGTATGAATGAACAGCAGAGGAAACAACTGAGGGAGCAAAGAACTTTGAGATGGATTCACCTGGAAAAACATTGCCCTTTTTTCACGCTCTATAAACCTGAACATAAAATATGACCAGTAATCTCTGACACAGAAACTCAAAATTAGAAAGTTGCAAAAATGCTAACGAGTTTAATCAGATTTAATGATTTTTTTTTTTTAAGTACTGAAACTTTTCATCTTTGCAAGACAGTTTTTGTATTATTATTGCTATACAACATCATAGACTGAGCCATCTCATGTTGTTTATTGTTTCTCTCTGTGAAAGAACTTTAATACTTTAAAGTGGCATGTTTCTTTCCTGAGAATTAAGCTCCGGTGCATCCATACTACCAGCTTTACTGATAAGCCTCAAGCACATGTGCAGATACATGCACACACACACACACACTCACGCATCATATAATAGCACAGAGAGTTCTGTGTAAAAACTCATCCTTAAGCTGACCAAGCATTTGAGCTCCAAAAGCCTCAGATCTGTTGGGTACCATTTGTGAAGGCTTTAAATCCCGCTAAGGTTTTTCAAGATGAAGTTGCTCTAGCAGGTGTGCATTCTTGCTGAGGTGCTTCCCCATCAGTGTAGGTCTATAACTAGCAAGTAAAGAGATTAGTGAGGTCATGCCTTTGGGAGTAGAGTCATCGCAAGTCTTGTCAGGCCAGTTGGTGTAAAATAAGAGGGCCCCCCTCTGCCCTTCTGCTCTTCTCACATCTGCATGCCCCTTTATGCCAAGGAGTAGGTTAGTGAGCAAGAGCAGTTGTGGAGGAGCTCACAGTAGCAACCAGGTGCAGAACCTAGTAGCTAACAGCATCCTCTCCCTATAGTTAGGGCCCATCTAGTCAAGTCTACTGATCAGCATGTGCTACACATTGCTGACCGTCTACTCTTGGAAAAGTCTATTTTGGTCCAAGGAAAAACATGTTAAAACAAAGGAAACAGTCTACCCTCCAATCACTTAACAAATGTGATGTGAGCAGCAAGAGTAGTTTACGTTTCATTTCTCACCTTGGAGCAAAATCCTTTCAGATTTGTTAAGGTGTTGTCATGGATATATGGCAACGTATACGGACTGAACTTCAGTCACCTCATCTACATAAAGAAACATGCCAATCTAGTCTGTCAGTTGATTTTATTTGAATTAGTTGATTAAAGTTTGAAATAATTCAGAGTTACTGATCGTTTGCAAGATATGAGCAGTGCCCTATCTTTCTGTTATGAATACTTCTGAATTCCAATCATTTTTACATCTCTCTTTTGAGCAATTTACAGGAATACTGTTGCTAATGGTATAATAACAGGAGCAGATGGCTTGATCTTGGCTCTTGGACCTGGAAAACATATTTGAAGGTGCAAAGTCTCAGTTTGCTCCCTGTGGGTCAGGCTTGGCTCCACTAACAGTCATTCATCTTCACAGTCATCACTTACATCATTCACAGTCTTCCCAAACCTCACTCAAACCCATAGGGTGTTGGAAGACTCAGACAGATTCTGAGGACACCATGCAAGGCATCATTATTAGATGTCTGTAATGGATTACCTCAATGGTCAGGTTGTCATGGTCAATGTTTGCTGTGACAGTTCATGTAAAGTTCTCTTCCCTTGGAGAAATATTGTTATATATATTGTAATATATTTCAGCAACTAGACTGTAATTGTTTTGCCAAATCGGTTGTCAGCAAGTTGGCTGCCTCATTTTCCCTTTGTCTTCCTAGTGTTCCTTCAGTCTCAGTCTTGGACCTTGTGTCTTTCCATTGTGGTATTTTTTGCCCTCTTTTTTTCCGTAGCTCATGGTTTTTTAAGCAGCGACAAGAATCAAGACCACAGATTACAGAAAATGAATAGATAAAAGGAACAGAATGTGAATTAGCGGATATATAGAACCATATTGTGTCGACTTAGTATTATCATGCTGAAGGTTGCAGTCAAACCAAATGAACATTTTTCGGCCCTATACAGTTTAGTACACAGTTTTAAATCTTGCAAAAGGAAGATGTTTGATGACAATTCAAACATTTACAGACATACTCCGTCAGAAGATAAAAGTAACACTGCCTTCAGTGAAGAAAGTGAGGCAGTCAGTAGTCAGATCAGTGATATCAATTGAATCCTGTGTTGGGTTTAGAGGTGTCGGGTCAGTGCTTGAAAATATGTTACAAGAATACCTGTTCCTAACAACTTCAGAACAATGGAAAAATTTTATGGATGTCTTGGAAACAGCTGTTTGCTCATCTGCCTGTATCTATACTTCCTTGAAGTATATGAACATTTTTTTTGAGGTGAATGAAAATGGCCGTTTTGTTAGTATTTTGAGTACCAGTCACAGCTTCCTTACAACCATCCAAGAATTCCTCAGCTACTGATTGGTCCTCAGCTCAGAAATAGTGTTGGCAAAGAAGAGCTGGAAATTGCATGAGACCACTAAAGTATGTTCTAATGAGAGTTGATGTGTCTGAGGAGAAAGTGAAGGAGATATCAATCAAACCTGCTCTATACATACACACTCACACACACACATGTGGAACATCTCATTACTCCAAATAACTGGAAATCGCTTATGTCTCTTTTGCATTGGCACATGCAGGTGTTCATATGTCCTAACTAGTCACTATACATGCCTCTCATTTCTCGTCCACTTCAATTTCAGAAATGTGTATCTTTTTTGGAACAGTGTCATCTCAAAGTACGCTATTGTGCTGCTCTTGGTTCAGAAAATCACCACGGGCAAAATGACTTTGACATTGGTCCATGGTACCAGCAATGGAAGGTGACACATCCAATATCAAGAGAGGGGCAGAGTTAAATATTTTTGTCAAGCCAGCGGCGTTGCACTGGAGAGATGAGGATGAAGGGTTTATTTGGATCGGGATTTGAAATGGCATACCGCATAGTCAAACTCCAGGTGAATGTTTCTCCTCCATTTACCCTTGGTGTCGGCAATAATGGAGCACAATAAGGTCAACGCAAAGCTGTCTTCTTTTTGAAATGTGCTCCGTGCAGTGATAAGCTCTCAGATGGAATATCAGTTATCAACAGCATTGGATTCTGTCAGTTAAAAGCATCTTCAAAGTATAAAATACAATGATTTCTGACTACTTACTCATCCAAAGTTCTAAACTAGATTTAACTTTTTTCAGTTATTATAAAATGTTGGTTTGTCTTCTTACCAAAATCATCTTCTTATATTGTAGGTCATCGAGCTCCAATAGAAAGTCTTTTGTTTGCTAATGTAATATTCTTGAAGCCATTGTTTTCAACATAGCATTGCTGTTATCCTCAGTTGACTTCAGTGATGCTTGTAATTAGCCTACTTGTCCTCCGTTTGTACAGTGTGTACCGTTACTGTTGCATAATCACTGACTGAATTCGCATTAGTGACACGTTTTGGACCTCACAAAAAGAGTTGTCCAATCCTGTGGAAGATGGGACAGGATCATTGCATATTGTGGAAACTAATGCAACCATACAGCTGGACTAGAAATATTGCCGGTCAAGGACTCCAATGGATATTCAGTACTCTACATTGTATTAAAAATATGAGTTTGGCATTATGAATTTTCCTGATTTTCATGTTCTATTGCTTCTCATTAGTTAATGGGCGTGAATATTTATTGCACCAGTATATTTGTGGAGAGGTTACCATTTGATCAGTATTTGGCCATTTAACTCGTAATGTGGCAGGTTTAAGTCATCTTGTGCTATCTAATTTTACTCTGAGCTTCCAGTCAACGTCCTGCTGGGATAAAAGCCTGGGAAGTCTGTCATATTGGAGCATGTAACCTGGGCAAATCGATAAACTGTGTTTTGAAATGCCAATCATACATTGGACACAGAGCTGTTTGGATCAGCCTGAGCTGTCTGCACTCTGAGATGTGAAGCCAAGGTCAAACCTCTGGGAAAGCCTTTGTCACCCAGAGCCTTACATTTAGTACGAATAGGTGAAAATATGACACAAAAGAAATCCTGTCTGATGGAGGGTGATAACCTTTTGTTTTACACCCTTGTCGAAGTTTGGCAAAATGTCATATTAGTTTAACTCCCATTTGATGATGTAATTTTCCCCATATTAAACATTCTGTTCTATAACATTTTATGTGATCTTTTGAAAGACCATAGATGAGATTATTCTTTTAAACATATCCACTGCTTTCGAGAAAAATTCTGGAGCTGGAGCCTATCCCAGCTACCACTAGGCGAGACATAGGGTACGCCATTTACAAGGCTGCCTGTCCCGCCACAGAGCCACACTGAGACAAACAACCCTGCATACACACACATTTACTCCTACGAGCAATTTATTAGGCAAGACTAGGAGCTGCAGAGAACCCAAGCATTTTCAGGGTCAATTATGTAAAATATCTAGAAAATACCAAACATACAAACCAGGAACGGGTTTACATAAACCAGTTGTCTGCACTTCCTACAGATATCTTCCAGCTACTCTAACAGCCTTTTATCGACACTACTCTCATGCAGTGAGGTGAATCAGAGAAACCACTTGTTCTCAAGTACAGCATGAAAAGGTACAAGTCAGTTTCCCGTATTACTGGCTTGAGCTCAAGGCTGCAACACCACACTGTGATCAATGCACTGCATCTGGGATGGGGTCACCCTTGGCCTGATGTGTAATGACTAATGCAAAGCACATTGAATGTGTATTTAATGATAACTCAACGGCTGACCAGCTGTCAACTTTTGCTTCTTGAGGCTCACTACTTTTGGCAATGGTATTCATCCTTTTTTCAGGTCTCACAAAATAAGTTTCATTCATGAGGTGGAAGTTTGAACTTTTTCAACTTATAATGTCATGACAAATTCCAATGTAGTTGAGCATTATGCAATCTGAATTTAGGTGATAATAGGAGATATTGTGTGATGTTGGATGTAACATTTGTTCAGTAAGAACCTGGATAGATAATTTTGTTTATCTTTTGCTAACAAAGAAATTCAGAATTTAAAGTGACTTTTATGACAGGACACACATTATTTTAAGTCTTTTCTTTTTTAATGGAAGCAGGCTATCGTCAAATATAGTTATGACAATAAGTTTGTATAGGAACTTTTATGGTCAACATATTGCTAAGACTTGCTATGCTATAAAAAAAAAAAATCTGTTCAGAAAAAAATCCTGTGTTGAAATATTCTATCATTTGTATTAGCTAACTATTTGCCACATAATAAAGGTTTTACCGCAGATTTTATAACAGCAAATGCTTACTATGCTGTTAGATTATTTCAGTCAACATATTTTCAGCCATTTATTCTCGACCAGAATCTTTATCAAGGCTAATTCTAAAAGCGAAGGCGGGCCTCAATCAGACATGGTTTGCTGTGCTTTTTTTTTAGAAAGACGACGTGACATATCGTCTAATGTGCTAGATGTCTTCAAATTAAGCCTGGCTCAGTATTTAGACTGAACTGAATAAAGTAATAACTGAATAAAGTTCCATTGTCCTCACACGGGCATGTGCAATAGCAGAAGCTTCAGCAAGCAAACATCAGCATTGGGGGGAAAAAAAATATTAGGTATTATGCTAAAACTGCAAGATTCTTTAATGGCAGTAACTGTAACATGTGACCACCGAAAGGTTAAATGCTTAGCTTAATGAATAGCACCATCTTATCAGTACCTCACCTCTGAAAAGCATAAAGAGGCATGTTAACTACTCATTTGGCGGTTGTACTAATTGACATTAATACATGGCCATTTGTGTCTGAGTTGGAGGAGTGCTTACTCTGGGAACATGGCCTACCATTAGCACTCTGCCATTTTGTTTGACATGGGACCATAAACAGTGGGCACAGCCCAGTACTCACCAAATTAAAACACTAATTCACTTTGAAAGCTTTACAGTATGATAAATAATGTTCGAAGTTGTGTACAAAGTGGACCTCTTAATAGATTTTGCTCTTAGAATGCCTTCAGATTCAATAAAATCTGAATGTCTCCTCATAGGTTGTCTACTTGAATGCTTTTTATGCTGAACAATGGGAAATGTTAAACTGTGTTTGAAGTGTCAGTAATCGGGAAGTATTTGTTTGCTCTCAATAAGCTTTCTCATTTTAAGTGCACAACTGCCATCATTGTTCTTTTTTTTTCCCAGTTTTGTTTGACATGATTGGCTATTGATCCGAGACTTCACACAATGGATTCAACTAAATGGGATGAAATATTATCAAGTTAGGATTTAATTGAATTTCTGATGGTGACTTCAGCAAAAATATGACTAAAATGTCAATGTTTGTGTCCTGGCTTCATCAATATTTGTGTTATTTGAGAGCTTTTGGTTTTTCGTCATTGTTAGCCAAAAACTGTTTGATTCGGGGTTGTTTTTACTTAATCTCTTAAAAAACCTAATGTATAGACATTATTTAAGCTATTCTTTCTTTTTTCTGCAGATGTCTGCGACCATTCAGAGAAAATAATGCTGTCTTTGTACCAACGTTGCTTTTCTGTGAGCTTTTGTGATGCAGAAAAACCACTGGCACCCCCCCACCCTATATGTGGCACCATTCAAGGTATTGATAAGACTATAGTGCATAGCTTCCAGTGATCTCATCATCCTTTCAAATATAAAAGGACTTTTCAAGAGGCTGTGTTATCTCAGGGGGTCACATGAAATATGAGGTTATTTCTGGGTGATTAGAGACATAAAACCTTTCACTGAGTATTTCGGTAAAAAGTAATCAATACACTATCTGATGTTGCTTTCATTTAACCTTTTATAAGAATAATGTGGTTATACATCCACACTGTTTGCAACTTCAAAGAAGATGTACACAGCTTTTCTTGGAGACAGACGTAACTGGAACACTCAATACAAAATTAGACGTTTCAGTCTAAGGGCTGTGCATTAATCACTCTTTTGTGAGACTCACAGAACCGATAACACAATCTTAGGGGTGCAGTTTGTGAACTTTCTTTCTCATTAGGCCTTTAAGAGGTTGCTTTTTGTGGGCTGTGTACCAGTTTAGATTTGACAGTTCAAATGAATGGGTTTGAAATATTGAAATAATTAAGCAGACTGTGCAGGTTGCCTTTGCACATACAACCAAATAAACTAAATTAAAAAAATTCAAGAGACAAAGACTTATCTAAATGACCATTCCTTTTGTAATTTTTGATAATATAGAAATTTAAGGTTGTCTTTTGCTCGAATGAAAATTGAGTCAGTAAATAGTTTGAAACGCAAATTACATTTTATGCCAGTTAATTTGGTTTTAAGGTTTTCATTGGCAAGAGCCAAACAGCGCACACACTTTAAAAAAAAAGATTTAAAAGAAACAAATGGTTGCAATATAAAGTACAATATTTGCTATTTTGCTTTGAGGCAGAAACCTTTACTTTTGTGTGTTGGGAAATATTAAAAAATGCAGCAATAATTTTTCACCTCTTGATCAACTTTATATGCTCAATTGTGTCAGTACCACATAAACTTGATTTAATTTACCTTGAGATTATTTTTTGGATGTTGCTGACTTTGTCAACAATAGGAGCTCTTCAGAAACTCTCTGAGTCATGATTTTGATCTGATGTTTTTTTCCATACCACCGTCCATGCAGCAGCACAAAGGTGATTGATTTCAAAGTTATTAAAATTTTGTTCTACCTTTCAAATTAGGGTGTGGGCAATGCCGTTTGAAATAATAACAAACGCAAATGGAGCTGTGGCCAGCAGCTGAAAAGAGGCAGGAGCATCTGCTGAGGATTGCTCTTATTAGTTTTTGACAAGTTTTCCTCTCCCTACAACAAATCTCCACCTGGTTAGAGGACAAGATTACCAGGGAAGGAAAACCGAAATGCCAGCTGTGACCCTACAGGTCTGTTGGTGTCTATCAGTCTGCTCGATTAACATGGTTAACAAGCCTCTGTGTGCAGGTTCATCACCAGCATGTGAATCATACTGTTACAGTCCAGGGGTTCAACCTGGTCTTCACTGGGTATTGGGTTGCCAGATTAACACAGGTAGATGTTTCAGTACCCTGCATACACTGATAAATATAAAGATTACAATGCACACACAGACTTTTTCTTGAAATACATTGCCAAAATATGAGTTAGACTGCTGACAGACCAATTTTTAACTTATGTCAAATATCTAATATATCTGGCATAAAACTAATATATGCAACTGGCAATTTAGTGTCTGCTTCTATTTGAAAGGATGGGAATGAGGGAGGCAGACAAGTTTCAGTTATCAAGATTAGGAAAAGATATTCCCCACTGATGTACCCACCACCATACTGGTTAACTGTTATATTTTTTAAGGGTTTGCTGTTACTTGGTGGTGAAGAGATACTTTGGAAACAACAGTTTCTTGAAGGGAGCCTTCAGACGGACTTTTGCTTCCACAGGCTCTCTGTAAGTCTGAAATATCGACTTAACTTGCTGTAGTATTCATCTTTAATTTGACCGAAATGAAACGCACAGCGTCTACCCAGGTAAAAGTACAAGCTTTAACTCTGATGCACATAAAAGTTGGTTTGTATTAACTTTTCCGTATTTTCTTTCCCATGGGCAATAAAATCCGGATGAAGTGAGGAGGATGTTGCGACTGCTTTTAGACCACAACTGGGTTGCGCTGGGGAAAATATCTTCACCTGTGTAAATCACTGCAGACCTATGGCCAGTGTAAGAAGAGGAATGCTGGTGTGTTTAAGGCCTCCAGTGGGATCTGCTCTTGCTGCTTTAAAGTAAGCATTGTTCAATGTACAACAACCTGGTTTGAGAGAAATACCTTCTTTCTTCGTCTCTTTTTTACTCTTTTGCTGTATGCTCTTACGGTATGCTCCTGCAGCATATGGCATGTAGCTCATTGTACTTGTTAGGAGAGCTTGTTTTAAAATTAACATTTGTTTCTTAAGGTATACAGGGTCCACAAGGCACAACAGTTGCAAATGCAGCCCGTTCTTTTTTTTTTTGTAATGAAGTGGCTGAATTAATACAGAGTTTGCTGACCTGGGAACAGCAGGCACTCTCTACAGAGCTAGCACCTTCAAGCGGCAGCGCTTCATTAGTTGAAGCAATTACTTTTGGGCAGTCAGTGTTTCACCTGGGTTCCATGAGCTTGCATGTGTGTAACTAATTGAGAATATGGACATACATCTCAAGAATGAATGGCATTGACCCTTGAGTAATTGTGGGAAGGAGAAAGGTTTTCTGCAATCTGACCGCAATCATGACAGAAAGTCGTGCACATTATTTTTCTTTTTTCTTCTTTTAATGACTCACTGTACTGCAGATTGATTGTAAATGAAGTTTTGCTTTGAGGCTTAAAATCTTTCTGAAGTCAGATTCAGTATTTTACTGCCCTCACATAGTCCCTGCTTTTTTTAAATGAAATAATGCCAATATCTAAATCAATAAAAATAATTAACATTCTATCAGGCTGTTGGAGCTTACCAATCAGAATATGTCTTTTACTTTTAAAAGTGTTCTTTGGCAAATTTTCCGGTAGTCATTCATTTGGCACAATGAAATTATCTGAATTAATATCAAATTGGTAAATGTATCGTAAGTTACAAATTATTATTGCTATTTTTAAAAACCATTACAAAGCAGATATTAGCTTTGATGGTTCATGATTGAAAGTAATCACTAAATGAGTAAATAATACTTTCAATCAGAACAGAGGAATCATCCTGGGTGTGGCTTTTCTGTTTATTACTGTTTAGCCCTCTCTGTAAACACCCATGTCATTTACATAATTATATCTTCCCAGTGCGCCTATGGTATTATTCTTTATCACCTAGAATAAAAACTTAGCCCCCTTGTAACCAAATTATATAGTTGCTATAAAGTCCAACAGTCAATGCACTTAGCTCTTTACCCATGTGGCACGTACAGATGAACACCAAAACATCAACATTTGCTACATGGTCTTACCCCAGTAAATGTTTCTCATGATCAAATCCACTCTTTAACCTCTCTTACTAAAGTCTATAAAAAGACCAAATAAATAAACATTTTCAGCCTAATTGCATGGTAAATAATTTGTGCTAAGTTAACAGGTGGCTAATTATAGAGGTTTACCCTGATACAAACCTAAGCAGCTGAATTGCTAAACAAGGCCAGTGAAATGTAGGGCAGTGCTCCTGATGACCCTCTCTGCTTCATCAGGTAACTCAAACATATGAGCAGGAAGCAGGGCCCAGCGTAAGGTAACATGCTGTGTAATATACACCCGTGCGCTCTCTGGAAAGGGTATTACTGTGGCTACAGTCACCACAACAGGTCCAGCAGATCTAATTTGCATACTTTATGACAGGAAGAAAGAGCTCTGAGTCCATGAGAGGTAGGCAGGGCGTTAGTAAGGGAGAGGTGTGCATGAATAATAAAGGTCAACAGATAAAACAACTGGAATTTAGCCGTATACCTTAAGATGCGCTGATGGGTGAAAGCCGCACAGCTTGGAGGTAGGCTGTTTCTATCAGTTTGTTTTCTCTAACAGGACACATGTTTCTCAGCTCGGTCTCCTCTGATGCCGTCTTTAGTCTGTTGTTGTTTTTGTAGCTTGGTCTCTACTCCTGAGGCACGCTCAGGCCCTCGGTAGCAGCACACTCGTCTGTTTTCCTCCTCCTGTCGAGTTTGCCATGGATCAAATAGAATGCCCTGAGAACTGCTTTCTTTTTTTCTAACTATCTGATAAACTGATCTGGGCAGGTTGTGTTTAAAACAGTGATATAGAAAGGTAGAAATAAATAAGCATATTGACACTTGTATTTCATAGTAAATAGAAATATGTACATATCATGCTCATATTTCAACCATTTGTTTGGTAAGAGCAAAGACTGAACTTTAACCCTGGTTGTGTAAGGGTGTCATATAATGATTTACCTTGAACCTTGAATAGTTTTACTAGAGATCCTGTTACGTTGCACTGTTTGAGGATGCAGAGTGAAATTTGTTTCCCATCTTTCCAATATGCAGGTAATGTGCTGTTTAACAGCATATTGCTGCAATAGAACCAAAAGGAAGCTATTTGAATTAGGGATTGTCCCCAACTAAAACACTTGTTGAACAGAAGAATGTAGGTTAAAGGACAGTCTGACTTCATTATGATCAGATGATGTTCAATCTTTAATTCATGAGCTCTACAACATTTGAACAACATTTAACATTTAATTGCATAAAACAAAGGGTTGTGTTGTAATTGGAGGTACATGGAAGTCTGAACCAGCCTCTACTTGGCAAGAGATGAACTGCCTTGACATGGCTGTGTGAACATTTATGGAAAACAGTTTTAAAAGCAATACACTTATGACACTCTGTAAATAATTTACAGATATCCTTTTGCACGCTGTAAAGTGCTTAAACTTAGTTATTCTGCTGTTTAAAAATTGCACGGAGAGAGATGGTGTTGAAATATGTAACAGTATGTACTTTCTGAAATAAGCGTTCCACTGGTGTCTCTGCTGCCAGAATTTTACAGTCTTGAGGGAGGATCTTCATATCATTTGGTACAAAAGATAAATTCAGCTTGAACTGGTAACAAAAATAGCAGTCAACCCCCCCGCTTTTCCAATTTTCAAGACGGAACTGGTGCTATGAATGGCATGGTCATTATGAATGCCCTATAAAAAAATTAAAAGAAGCTCTGTCTTTTGCAAGAACTCTTTCCTTACTGGGAATTTCGTATGTGTCTCCAAAGGTAAAGCAAGTCCCATCCTGGGGTCAGTAAACTCTCACTTTCTGACAGCTTGGCGTAGCGGGTACAGGCACAGGCATGAGGTTGCCTGAGGGAGAGCAGAGTGCTGATAGCTTATGGTGCAGTGCTGCAGTGAAAGCAATGTTGGGATACAAAGGATATTCATGCAGTTGCCATGGGCTTGTGATTACATTGTAGAAACTCTGAGGTTCTTGTTGCCCACAGCTTTGTAGTGCTGAAAGAGCTGTTGATAGATAAAGAGATGATGTCCATGAGTGCTGGTGTTTCTTTGAGGATGCAGTTTGTTTAGGAGATTTAGAGACAGATGCAAAGCAGTTGCAAAAAAAGTCAAAAGAGAAAAAGAAATTCATAATGAAGTTGAGCTTTGATGACAAAAAATCATAATGGTAATACTTTACAGGGTTTTAATTTTTCTTTGATTTAGTGCATATGTAATGCATCAGTTGACATTTACTCACTAAACCTACTCTGACAGGGTGGTTGGTGTTTGATTCCACACGTCCTAATATTTCAATTTTACTCAAATTGAAGCAAGTGCAAAGCAATGTACTGAGTGCCCAAATCTGCCCTGAGATCACGCCGCTTTGAACTGGAATGTCCAAGAATACATATGCTGCAGGAGGATCTGGAAATGATGGGTTCTGTGACCTGTGTACACAAAAGCAGGCAAAGCATTTAATCAGTCATGGAACATGCTAACGAACCTTATGGACCAAGGTGAATCAGATTATTGGGTTTCTTAAAGAGTTTATGTTAATGTTTTACTCCTTTTTATGACCAAACTGAGTCAAAAGTGGGAGTGTTAACCTGAAACGAACAGACTTAGCTCTAAACTTGTTTTCCCTTACGTCAGTGTTTAATTAAAAAAGAAAGAAATTAGCCTCTGTTGGGGAGGTGGGGGGGTGAGCCATCATTTACGCAATGTCCTGTCATGTTGGAAATTCCCATAATCTTCTTAAGAAAGTGGTACTTTCTCCTGCAGGTATTAAAAATATATCTTCCTTATCTTTTAAAAATCCTTTTAAAATGTTGCTGCAATTTACTCAAATGTTAGAAGGCCTCACCAGTCTTACTCTGCACAGTCTGCAGTGTTCATCTTTCAGTGATATTGTACAGAGCTTAAGATAGAGATAGAGCTGGACAGATAAAAAAGACAAATTGAATGAAGGAGCACGGGGACCATTATATTTTTCAGAAGGCCACACCGTCCCTCCTTTGTAAGTGATGCTTGCAGTCATTCTCCGCTGTCCTCTGCTCTCAAGCTGTATGACAAATATCTGTTTTCGCTTTCGATTATCCAAGAGTCTGAAATAATGCACTTCACTGTCCTCAGAGTCCAAATGCCAGGCATGCATCAGCACTTATATTTTCCCAGTAGTACTTTTTTTTTAACACCACAGTCTTTTTCTCTCTCTTTGCTTTTTTTTTTTTAACTAATGACACAGTGAAAAGCTGATGTCAGAGCCTGATGGCCACAGCTTTGTGAAAAAACTAATCCAAGAAGTGGCCAAAAAACTTATTCCAATTAGTCTCTCTGCTCCAAGATGTAGATTGAAATGCTGATCTAGAAAACCCTTCACATTGTATGATTTTTTTGTTCTCTGGAGGGCTGTTTTCATTGTGTTTTTTCACACACTGGTTGTGATGCAAAACACAATCTCAATCCCTCTTGTTACTTATCTCCTTTTTGAATGTGGAATCTGAAACGGGTGCTTGAGCCGGGCTTTTCCTCCAACTCTCACCCACACACGCATCATATGTTAGACACAAATCTCCGTTCTTCAGATGCCAGAGCAGCTCGCACACGCATTTTTGACACATGGCTTGACTGTATTCTTAGAGATGCTGTTTACCCTTTATGCTTGACGTAATTTCAGAGTGGAGGTGGTACCGAGCTGTTTCTTTTATTGTGTGCTTCGTGTTTGGAAGGATGAGGCTTGAAAGCTGGCGTGAGAGAATGCAGCACATGTTCAGTTATTCAAGAATTTGTGCTCATGGATGCAGCTTCTATATATCCAGTCAGGCTATTTTTCATTTCACTAGATCCGTGACCATCTCCTTCACAATACAGACAATGCAAGGCATGTGTCGAAGGCTAAAGGGAAATAATGAATCGTACACTGACGGTAAAATGCGGAAGAGGAGGATGAGGATTTTATCCCTCTGGCAAAAGCCAAAAATAGTGGATTTACCATGAAAGTGCCAGGATTTGGCTGTTTTTGGATCTTTTAACAATAGTTTATTACACTGCCAGCGAAATGGCAGGAAGTCAGTCAGTTATGGCTGATGTATTCATATCATAAATTTGATGAAAAATTACTTGAATCGGAGCACTTATTTGGGATTTTGGAGGTGAGGCAGAATCGGCATCCCCATGACCGTAAATAAAACATCCATGGTATTGTTAGCCCGATTCTTTAGTTGGAAACCTGAGAATAAACCAGAGTCGATCAAGAGTAAAAATTTGACATTTATTGGGTCACAGGTAAAGTATTTCAGCGCTGGGCTCTTCACAGAGGAAACCTCTCTCTCTGGGTCTCAGTCGGCAAAGAGCTCTGAGATCTGGGTGTGATGGGTCTTTGTCTCCTGGGCTGGGCACACCCCTCAAAAGGAGGACTGGACACAACCAAGTCCTATTGGTTAGTTACCTCTAAGACTAACAAGCCAGGTCCTAATTCATGTTGATGACATTGGAATGTGGTACCAAATGGTGTGTGTATGTGTTGACTGAAAGACGTGGATCTAATGCAACAGAGAAAGAAAAGAGAGAAAGAAAAGAGAGAGCAAAGAGAATCTGTGGTTACAGCCAGAAACTTCAATACAAACCATAGGTATAATATAAAATGAAACAATCAATAATATGCATAGATCATGTGATAGCAAACAATGCTAAAGTGTATATTTATAACCAAATCCTAACAGTATAGCATTAAATAATGTAACCACTCTCAGAGAAAACGGTTCCAACACAGCAAGAGGAAATGGAGCGTTAAAAGGTGGCATATTTTTCAAGCCCACCCTTGGGCTAAAAAGTCCATCCCAGTTTCCAACTGCTTTCCTCTACTCATCCTTGCACACAAATCTTAAAAGTAATATCCGGTGAGCACAGATTGTCCAACCTACATGCATGTTCAGTCTTTCAGGGATGCATCCACAGCTCTGTGATTTTACTTACAGAATTAGAATAAAGATATGATGTGATCCAGCTGGAGTTCTGAAAAGTCATTAAGATTTATTAAGTTCTTTGTCGAACAAGACTGGGATTTGACAACACACTGGTTGAAGTTGAATTAAAAGTAAGGAATCGCAGGCATCCAAAATAACCTGTTTGTCATTAGGATTTCTAGATTCCAGTTTGAAAAGCCATGGCTCATGTAGATTAATCTGAATTTATTCCAGTTCCAGTTTATATTTTTACATGCACAGACTTGCCGCCATGCACAGGAGATGATTTGATTAGACAAGGTATCTCACTACCACCATGCTACGGACTGTATGAAAAAAGAGATTATGTAAAAGGGAAAAAAAATAACACTCTCCCGCTTGTACATATCACTGTGAGGGATCATCATACCTGTGAATCCAACCAATATAAGTATACAGATGTCTACAAGTTTCACTTTAGTTTTAAAATCTGGATTTTGTTAGATCAGAACACCATCTGGAAATGCTTTTTAAAGATACTGAAAAAAAACTGCACAATAGGTTTAGGTAATATGTTAAAAAGTCAAAGAACGGGGATGATATTTTCGTACTTCATATATTATTTGCAGATTTATGAATAGTTTAACTTTTTTCCCACCTGGATAAACTTTTTCATCCTTAAAATGTTTATTTAAGACTATTGTGGCCAGTCCATCCAAGTGTTTTTTTGTTATGTGAATTTGTAACACATCATGTTTAATATTCTGTGCATAATAGTATATTTAACAAAACCTTGAAAAAATGGCAAGGCTTGTATTTGTTGAATATATGTATTTGTTGCTTTTAGTCGGTGGAGTATTGATAAAGGTCATACTTGATGTAGCAGTGTAAAAATGGCACAGCAGACCTATTTGTTTATTATCTGTGTAATCAGGGTTGAGTAGCTAGTAAAACATACAATAAATATTTTACTGCAGTCTTTTGTCCATATGAAAAATTATGGACTTGTCCATGCAATATTTTATTTCATTTTTCTGCAGGCTCTACAAAGACTGAGTAAGTGACAGAGTTTGTTGGACAGGGGCCACAAACACAAAGACGGTAGTTTTCACTGTTCCCTTTAAAGAAGATAGAAGTTTTCGATCTGTGTTTAAAGGTTTTACACTGTTTGTGGGAGATAGTTAAACAAATACATGGTCTTTGATAAAATTTTTCCACTCTAGAGCCAAACTGTGTAACCCCCACATGCTGAGACATTGCTCTTTCCTGAGAATTGCTGAGTGTAGGTGATAATAATTCTTTGAACAGGTGCTGCACCATAAGCCCCAAGGCCTGGGGAAGTGAGTGATTAGTGGCACTCCCCCAAGATGCATTGCTTCTCTGTATTAAAACCAAACTCTGCTTTTTATTCCCTCCAGGGTTTATTAAGTGGGCCAGTTGCCATAGTGACGCTTTGGCAGGATATTGCCAGGATAAGCCATAATGGGTCTCCTGACGCAGTTCATTCTGCTCCTGTGGAAGAACTTCACTCTCCGGAAGAGACAAAAGGTACACTTGTGTTCACAAACCCTCCTTTTTGCAAATCAACGTATATCTGCCAGAAGTGGTCAGCATTGGGGGAAAATGAGGATATGCTCTCAGGGTTGTGCTATCAAGGGCAACTAAGTTATTCAGGGGAAAGGAAGGTAATAGGGAGGATTTACAACAAAAATAGTCTCTTTTATAGAAGTAAGCCACCTTTAACTCTCCCTCCAGAGAACAAGAACAATCTTATCTTAATGCCAACCAATTGAAAGTGTCACCTTCAATTTTAGTGGTCTATCTCTTGTGCATGTCATGTCACATTGCCAGTGTTTTACTTCAAACAAAGCCAATCTTTGGGATCATTTCAAATACTTTCTTTGAAAGGCAAACATTCTGTCTCCGACATCAGAAATGCTATCTTTGAAAGAAGGCTTTCAAAAAACCAGACAATTAAAAGTATTTTCTAACTATTCAAACAAAAACATAGATTCTCCCTCTGATATTCCCTCTCCAGTTCAATTCTCTCATGCACGCTGAATCTTTCAGAATATGTAATAATCATCTGTTTTGCCTCCACTCAATGTCATTGGCTGTCACAGCTTTTCAGTGGAGTGATCATTTAACTGCTTTCCGTTTTCCTCTTGAAATGTAAATTCAAACGGTAGCAGGGAGACAGTTCAGGAGTTGATGAACGTAAAAGCTGCCAGAAATGTATTCTTTTAACTTTTTAAAGCTTCAACTTAATCTGAAACTTCACTGTGATAACTGTTAGGCATGTCCCCTCATTTAAAGAGTTTGTGTGGTGATCATTTACAATGGTCATCTGATCACGCATTTGAGGACACAGTCTAATCCTGCTTATTTCAATTGAAGTCTTTCATTGAGTTCGCACCGTTTGTGATTATATCAATGGAAACTGTAAGAAGTGATCAAAAAAGATTTTAAAAAGTTGTCCCTTTGCTCAAAAGCCACATGATTAGTTTTAGATATATTGTTGCGTGGACCTGGTAGCCAGGGATTTCCCCCACACCTTCCATGTTCGTGAGAGATAAGTTACCAAGGCACTGAACAGCATTACAAGGTCCAAATAAGTAGTCTAGGCATCCAGTGAGGCTTATGAGTCATTGTTGAGGCTGACGTTGCTGTTACAGAGGGCTGCAGTGTGTTTGATTTATTCCCGTGTAGTGATGGTGGGAGACATAGCCACCCACTGTTCTGTAAGGAGATTCAAACCCAGCAGTGTGTCTGTCCCCTGAACAGGACAAAGGACATCTTCACATGAACATGAAAAGTCACGAAAAAATCATCAAAGCTCATTGTTTCTTAGAGTAATTTCTGTCAGTCGTTTGCAGTTAAATGCTGTTCTACCTCAGAAAAATCAACATTTTATCCATTAAAAATTATATTGATAATTAAAATAATGGTGGTGTCCTTTTCTATCAGGAAGAAAAATGGGATTATTTTTTTCACAACAACATGTAATGGGGCTTAGGTGTTTTTTTTTACATGGACAGGGGCATATTTGGCCAATGTCAACATGAAATATTGTTATTAGACAAAACCAGTGGGAGTTAGCAAGGACAATGGTGCTTCTGGAGGGCTTGTGGAGGTTAATGACCAATTATATGAATGCCTCACCAAGCATTTTAAGATTTTATAACAGGCATGAAACTGATTTTATGGTCCAGTATTTCACATAATTTCACAGGAGGAGATTATCTGTTCACAAAGACTCTTGTGTCCGAAGGCAAATGCTTGGGGAGTCTGACACTGGAAAAGTTTCCACGATCTCAGTTTTTTCCTTCCTTGTCCTTTCTTTGAATACATGAAAATCTTTCACCCCCTCCGCAGAATTATTTCCTGCAAACTCAATGGAAACAAAGACTGGTTTTCTTATTCCAAGCATACACAAATGCTTTTTGCATTTTTCTTACCAGTATTTCATCGTTGACCAAATCTACAGTTGAACAGCAACACTATTCAGAATGTAACTTTCTCACATCTGTGTTACTTTGTGAAAGACGAAGGAAAAAAATATCTCTCAATATCTGGTGAAACATGTAATCGGATACAATATTTAAACTTGTAACTGTTGTAAAATGATGCCTGTAGTTTTCCAGTGGATTCCACTAAGGAATAGAGATACTAAGTGAAAGATATTAGGGAGCAGGGATCATAGGTTAGCTGAGGATGAACAAGGTGGGTGGAGAGTGAGGACTGGAGATGGGGGTTTTAATTCATGTTGCAACATGGGACATGGGACAAGCTACTGTGTGTGTTACTGCTAAAATATCATTTTTCTTAGTATGTTTAATTTTTTCTGACGTAAATTTGTCAGAATTGTTGCACAAATATTAATTATGTGATATCCTAAATATCAATACTCTAGATGTTTATGTTAATTCAATAATGACCTGCCACACAGATAAGTCATACTTTCTCTGGTATCTTTTCCAAATTTGTATTTTCTGGGATTTTGTTTCTGTGAAAACAGATTTCTGAAACATTTGTTTCCGGCTTGAATGCTGGGCTGCATGAACGACGTCTACTGGTAACTCATACACACCTTATGAGGCATAACCATGGCAACAGGAAAGTTGTTAACCTGTTGGAGCTTTTAACTGCGTATCTCAAGGCCCAAGAAATGCCAAAACATTCAAATCAAGATAAACTAAAAAGGTGGCATCTGGGATGCAGAGCAGGAACAAAAACAAGAAAAAATGAAAGGGAAAACAAATTTTTGTCTGTTCACTGGCAGACAGAATGGACAAACTGATGAGGACACAGCAGGATTATGTAGCCTTTTTTGCTGAGACATGACTGCAGGAACTAATCTAACACCTCTCTGCTCAACTTTGAGACTGTACGGGGAGACAGCAGACAGAGGTGGTACAGCCGGGGGCGGGGGGGGGGGTAACAACAGATGGTGTAATACTGAACATTTCAGTGAGAAGAAACTAATGGTGACCTCTGCATATTTGTAGTCAGTTAGTTTTGTCGTCTGAACATAGTTATTTAGTAGAGAACAGTCATCATGTTTTGCTTTCTTAATGACTTAATTACATTTTAAAACTGCTGTCCTGTACTGTACTTTTTCGAGGAACACAATCAAACTACATTACATCTATGGTTCTGGATAGATTATTGAATTGAATACGAAATCTTACCATTTTCTGCAATTGCAGGACATAATGTCGGTTTGGCCTTGAGGGGACAGCTTTCAGGAAGCAAACCCTTGAGGTCATTCACTTATGTTTTGTTGCATTTTTCCTTTTACACGTTCCCTGCGTTAGAAATAAAAACATGACTCGCCTCATGGGACGCTCCCTGCCAGCAAGCAAGCGATGGTTGTATTAATGTCAGGGAGTTTTTGACATTGTTCTTCCAGATGAGGATTGAGTGTGGCAAGGAGACGATGAGGAGGTTGTGATATCTCCAGTTTAGAGGCTCACTCGCGTGCAGAGTAATAGGAAGAATAAAACTGAAAATAAAAGGCATTGGTATCCACGTGGTATATATGTTGAAATTAAGGCTTACAGTCATCAGGAGAAACAGTTCAAATAATTGTCTCATCAGAAGTTAGGCAGTGAACTTTAAGCTAATATATTGTTTGAAAGGCACGCTTGCTTGTCAGTGACAGAAGTTTGTAATTACTCTTCACACCATTTTAAGTTTGCTTCCCAACCCAAAGCATGCAAAATAGTAAGTAGAACCCTGATTTTCATAAAATCCGCCAAATAACTCCAGTAAAGCTCACTATTTTAAAACATGACAAAACAAGACGGTAAGAATTGTGTTTTAAACTGAGTTATATGATGGACTATTTTCTTGGCTTGCTTTTCTTGGCAAGAGGCAGCTTATAGCCTCCTAACAGCAAAATATCTGGCTGGTGTTTATATGTTTGGCTCACACATAAAATAGTGAAACTGTTCTTTAAAAAGTTGCAGCAAAGTTTGTGTTTGCTTCTGGGGAAATATTTAGCACTCTTTCACAACTCTGTAACATCTTTGGGAAGATTTCCTTTTTTTTCTTTATAATTTTCAATTCAAACCTCGTGCCACAAAAAATAATAATCTTCCTAGAGATATTCCACCTGCAAATGACCTAAATGAAAAAAAGCTGTTTTCTTTTTCACAGGTGCGGCTAGTTATTGAAGTACTGTGGCCATTATTTCTCTTCTTCATATTAGTAGGGGTGAGATCCACCAATAAGCCAATTTTCAAAGGTCAATGTAAGTACAAGTTGAGTTTAATTTGCCTCTCATGATCAGCTTTAAGATACTTGCTATTTCAGTTTGATATAATCAATTATGTTGTGATAGCATATACTGATACATTTTGCATATCTTTTCCCTTTTCTAGGCCACTACCCAAATAAAGCAATGCCATCTGCGGGTGTGCTGCCCTGGCTCCAAGGTATGATGTGTAACATCGACAATCCCTGTTTGAACTATCCAACACCAGGGGAGACACCAGGCCAAGTCAATAACTTCAACAACTCCATGTAAGCACTGCTATCTACTGGTCTGTCTACTTGTCAACAATATAATCGTTTACATTTCAGAACATTTACAAAAACACTTGTTTTTTTCTGCCCTTCTGATTAATTAGAATTTCAGGGATGTTAATAGAACTTCAGAATCTCGTGGTGGACAAGTCCTTTCTCAGTAAGGCACAGGCACTCGCAGATGATGTGGACCAATGGACTTCAGTCCTATCAAAGTCTGACGCTGGTAATGACAATATGCAAAGCAATAATATAAGCAAGAAGAAATCCAAATGTATGGTATATAAAACAATGGCATTACAAAATGACTTTATGCTGAAACATCAAAAAGCTAGCACATAAATTGAGTAGTGACAAGCTGAAGGTAACCATCTTTTCTTTTATAAAAATGTAATAGCTCCTGAGTTATGTTTAAAAGATAAATGATGTGATAAATGCTCAGCAGAAATCACCCTACCATGCGTTCGTTGAGTACTCTCCATCAAGGAAAGTATTTCAATCATGTGGAAGACAAGTTGGAGGATTTGTTATTCCCCTTTATCCCTCAAAAACAATGGTGTATGATTATTTATGATGCAATTTGCCATGCAGACTGACAGATCGTTTGTCTTGATAAGTTGCTGCTTTGCATTAGGCTCATTTACCCTGATGATATTCAGATTTCCATGCAGCACCTAATTTGCAAAAAGGCAAGTGAGGGAGGGGGGTTGGCTGTTCAACAAGCGGCTTGTGGGACATTTGCATTTTGGGGTCGTTGGCTTCTAATAAACAAGATTAAATCCATCAAAGATCTAAGCCTGGACATAATTAATAGGACTTGCTGTCTGAGGCAAGAGAACAAAAGGTCATTAACAAGAATAGGAGATGGAGTGCTATCAAAAGACTACGATGGCAAAGGTGATTATGTTGTCCTTTTTTTGTTTTCACCATGGGTTGATTAAAAAGACTCATGTGGTCACTTCAATCAGAAAGGTAACCTTGTTCGGAAGCCGTGCAGAGCATGTTCCACTTTCCTTCATCTAACCTCACCAATTCCCCTGAAGCTGCTATTGTCATGAGGAGCATAATAATATGTCATCTGCAGGAATCACACGGTGTTTCATGAGGTGAAAGCCATGTTTCCAATGGCGTAATTAATTCCAGTGGTTTTTACAAAGCATCTATTATGATCTGAAACTTGAATAGCACAACATGGTGGCCCCCCCCAGCCTCTTCCAGATAATTGACTGCGTAAAAAAGTGATCGTTTAATTACATTACGTAACCCTTTTATCATCTCAGCAATGCAAGCTGGAGTCCAAGGGAGCAGAAAACATATGTGGAATAAATTTTAGTAAAGGAACAGTTATGAATTTATTGGATTGTTGTCCCAATAGGGCGTTGATTCTGTCAGGGGTCGAAATGGAGGATTTAACTCAACCTTTTGCTGGATGATTGGTGAAAGTAGGCTGGTAAGCAGTGAAGTGAATATTAGATGTCTTTTACGCCTAACTAATTTAAAGAAAAGAGCCTCTAGTCGGGTGTAATTGGGATTGAAACACTTTGCAATTACTTGCTCAAACGTGTAGTTGGACTAAACTCTCCAGGCAAGTTGTCTGTCTGTGATGTCAGCAATATGTGTGGTTATACGTGGTTACAGAGGATTTGCGTTGACAATGCCCAGCCTAGTGTTTAAGCAAAGAAAAGAGCCAGACATAATGCCAGGAGTAGATGTTCTGTAAAAAGATACCATCATAAGTCCTCGGTCCATGCTTAACAGCTGTTGTAGGTTTTTTACTCAGACCTCCACATGCATTTGTTTTTGTGTATATTAGTGTTGTAAAGACGGAGGTGAAATCAGTAACATTCAATATCCCCCAAATGTCAACAGATATGCTGTCACATCAAAGAATCAGGGAGAAAAGCATTAGCATTAGATTCAGCCTTAGAAAAATAATGCCTGCAAATCTTTATGTTTAAGCTCAACCAGTCCTCCTAAGGAGCATTCTCAGAGATGATGAAACTTTCTCTACGCATCTGAGGGAGGATTTATTGGTTCCGTCATCAGTTGTCCAAAGTCTCCTGAATGCACAGATTCAGCTCAAACCAGTAAGTAAACCAGTCTGAGCGACTTTATTTAATTTTTTGTGTTTTGTGACTAAAACATTAAATGTTACATGTTAATCTTTAATCAACCTTTGTTTGAAAGTTTATGTCAACCTTAATTGTCCTGGCAAAGAGCAGCCTTTGGAACACTTTGTCTGTCACAGCGCTCTGGTATTTGCATAATAAAAAGTCAACAACTGGTAATTTGTTTAGATATCGATGCCAATACGAGTAATGAGCGTCTTTTTTCTAAATGTTTTGCTGTTGATTGTATTGTCTACATCAAGTATTATCTGATAGATTCCAGGGAGGGAATTCTGTTTCACTGGCAACGAGGCTTCTGTCCATTGTGCACAAACAAAAATTGTTTATTTCATATACAGTATGTCAACACTTGTTAATGATATTACTGCACCGATTGTCATATCACTTAACTTGTACACAAACAATACATCCACATGTTTAGTTTTTTTCGCAATCTGGTTAGTTATTTGTGAGGACAGAAAGCTCAGGATCCATGAAAAACTGTCACTGAGTAGAAACATCTGTATCCAGTGTTCCCTTCATTGGAAATGACCCATGCTCAAAATGTAAGCTGGTATGTGGTCAGCTGGATTGAAAATCAGGCAGAGCATGACGTGTTTTCTACAGTGAGAAATAAATTCACACATCACACAACTTTTTCCCCTGGTTTGCTGGGGTGACCTTATTATGGTCAAAACGTACTGAAAAGATGTACAACTATAACTTTTAGTAATAAAATATGTTGATTTGTAGAGCTTTGCAGAACCTGCCATACTGTACTGTCTAAATATTTTTCTTGGCATCTAATGGTGCTGGCTGTAGTTCTTTATTTGGCACAAATTTGGGGAAATATGAAAATGGCAACAAGTACATAGTAGGAGGGAGGCAGGGAATGTTGCTTTGGTTGTGTAGCCAATTTCCAGGCTACTCCAAACAGTCTGCACCTAATGGGTCAAGACTGCTTCAAAACCAAGAACTGGTTCTACGTTTTCCAGTTTTATACAGTAGCCAAGAATACTATTTGCCTGCAGTGAACCGGATCCTTTTGACCACAACAGCAGTTTCACACAGTTTCACAGCGGTTTTCGTATGTTTATATGACTGGCATCTGCTTTTGGCAGGAAACCAGCATGTCATATCGAGCGCTTCAATGACAAATGAAAACCAGTTCTCTGTTGGTCAAAATGCTGTTTCTGTATCCAGAAATGGAAATATTTTGGTCTGTTTTTTTGCTGCTGTTATATATGCATGTGTATCTCTGTTGGTGGAGGCTAATGTTTTACAATTCTATTGGTGCTATCAGGGCACATTCTTCCATTTGTTTGGCTTACAAAAGACAAACTCTGGCTATTCATATAAAAAAAAAAAAAGGTTATGAAGTCTGTAGTCAAAAAGGCCAAAATGATTCATTATGGAGGATGCCATATTGTCAGTTCTTTTTCCACTGACCTTTTTTGTTAAAAAATGCTAAACAACACATTTTCTTCCCTGTTTTTTTTTTATTTATTCTCTCTTTTCATTCTGTATGCACATTATTTCTGTTTTGGTCATGCATGAAAGCTGTTTCGTTATGGTTAGAAGTGCCTAAAAGGCTTTCTTTAATATGTTGTTGTTACATTAAAGAATACCACTCACACATTGTCACATTCCTCATCATTCTTAAAGGTAACCCATTGAGCTTACCATTTCGCACAACAGGTATTTACTGAATAATTGTTCTCATGTTAAACACGCTGTGTCCTTCTATTGGAATCTGATGGAAGACATTAACTTGCCTTGCCATCAGTGTAATAAAAAATGATGTCATGTAACGTTATCTTGTTTGGCAACTTTTCCACAATCAGTGTTTTTCTTTTTTTCTTATATAGATGACGGGGGCCTTGGGGGCAGGCACTTTGAGAAGCACACTGTGTGAGGGGACAGATCTCAATGCGTATGTCCAATTTAGCAGCCAAGATGAGAGGGAGGCTTTTCAAAATGTCAGCTGCTCCCTGACTCAACAGCAGCTGATTAACACCCAGCAAGTCCTTCTGCAAAACCTGGATACGAGGAAAGTGCTTTCTGAGGTAAGGCTTCCTTTGCTGTCACCTACAGACATGACAGATCTCATGACTTCTCCAATGTGAGTTTGATGAAACTTGAAGGAACTTTGCAAGTTTGACTTACTTGAAAATATTTAAGAAAGGAGATCATAAAAAAACATAAACATAAGTGTGTTTCCATTGGTTAGTGAGATGGCAAGTAACTGCTGTCAATGTCTCTGGTCAATAAAAGTTGCTCATTCATGGTCTGCGGCATCACAAACATCCACTGGGTTGTTGGAAAATATGAAAGTAGTGTTCAAAATGTAAGGGTTAAAATTTTGAAGGTAATTTTAAAGAGATAAACTG
>JABUIW010000074.1:2724566-2787835 GCA_013363375.1 Menidia beryllina
TATGTGTAAATAAAATCCTTGAAATAAATTTCCTGAAGACAGTTACATGTAATTTGCATGTAACGCTTTTGGAGCGTTAACACAGCCATAATTTCATAATTAACAGGATTATAATGAACTTGCAATCATTTGCACTGTGGATCAGTGTAGCTACTGCAAACGCCAAGGTGAGTAATGGAATACAAGAAGGGGTTTGACGAAAAAGACATGTCATTAAAAGAAGTGTTTGCGGTGATGCTGCGGTGAAACGTTAAATAATGCACTATTGATGTAGTCGCATACAATGAGGAAAAACCTCTTTCCCTGTCTAAATAAAACTGTGGAGCATAGTGAGTACACGGTCTGCTTCAACAATAATTCTTGCATGACACAAATTAAATTGAATGTAAAGACAATGATAGTCTGTGCAACCCAGCTGAGTAATTCAAACGTTAAATTATATTCTTTTCAAGCTCTGTGACTCAAAGAAATGGAGAAAAGTTTAATCTCGTTAATAAGTACTTCAAGGCCGAACCAGCTGGCAACACCTCAGCACCAATTTTGTTTAATTGCTGCAACATTACGTATGATGATGTGCTTTTCCGTGTTCTGAGTAAAACCTAATTTTCTGCCACACAGAGCCTGATCTTTAAGAGAGTCATTTCATATGACCTCTGTGTCCTGTAGGGATTTTACTGAAATGCATTTATCCAATCGGGTGGGAATTATTTGTTGAGGTTAATGTTTCTTGAATTCTGTAACATCTCTCAGTTCCCTTTTCAGTGAAGAAAGTCTCCACTTTTCTTTGAGTTTATCTTTGAGGGGAAATATATGGGACAGCAAATCCAATAAATAAGTGATAAGGAAGGAAGTTTGTAGGAAAGAGCTTTTGAACAATTTAAGCCCACAGGCTTTTCCAGGCATAGAAAAAAGAGTAGACAAGATATGGTGGAAAAGCTCTTCAGCGCCCCAAGCAGATGGAAAAAGAACATCAAGCCATGTATACGCAAGGCTTGCTGAACGATTGTGATGGCAACAACAACAGCAGCATAAGGAAAAGGACAAGGGAGGAAATCAGCATCTACAAATGTGGAAGTTCGCTGCAGAGTTTCATTTAGGCATTGTTTGTTCGCACAGATTTGTTTGGATATCTTGAAAAATGGAAACGTACTTTGAATGGAGGATGCAGAAGAGAGAGCATTTGAACAAATGTCAACCATCAAAATGTGTTTATCTGCCTTTATTACTGTTAACTGTGGTTTAGCACAACAGGCAGTTTCTTTAAGATCGAGTTTGAGATGAGCAGAGAAAAGAACATTTCAAAGATTGGATTGAGAACTTAATTTTTTTGCCGTTGCCCACATTGTGTTCCTCTTAATACTGAAGTCTCTACCATGACCAAAGGCTATAGTATAAACAAATCTCAAAAGATGCTCAATTGTGGGAGGGGGGGAAATCTTTTTACAATGTTCTCCATGAACCTCTACTTTATACATCATCCAGGCCTCTGATCTTTTTACCTCTAGTCTTTCTTGGCCCTGATCCTGCATTAATTCCTTGGCTTTAATACTTTATATGGTGAAAGACAATGCAAGCACCCCTAATCCAGGCTATACTTGACACATGATGCATAAAAATGACAGTGGTTGAAAGGGCATGCCATTTAGTTCCTCTAATTCTGCTCAGATTGTGTGCCTAGAGAATGTCACTGTTCAGAATGTCACAGTAACACTTGTCATTTTAAAGCACAGCGCCTGAGTTGATGATGATAGGATCCAATTTATTGGTCAAGATGTGGAAAAAGTCCTTTCTTTGAGAATGGCAGTGCCTCAGCCATAAGGCCCAACATAGATTTGTATAAGTTTGACAGTTTTGGGAATCATACAGCTTTGCTGTGACAAACACACAATTTGGTCATTTTCCTTTTAACATTTCCTTGTCTTTCTTGAATCTAAATTTGTTTTAGCTACCTGCAGCTTTGGACCTTAATGCAACAAACACAGTGGCACTGATAAGCAAAACTTCTCAAGATGCATTTCCAATTATCGAAGAGGTTAGTACTGTTTTTACACTCTCTGATCTGATAAGGCTATAATATTCTAAATTGAGTCTATGTGCATTTTGTATTTTAAGGTGGGCAGGCTGCAGAACTCCATGATTTTTGGGGCAGCTGGCTCTCTGAATTTCCAGGAGGACATGGTCGGAAGTATCAATATGTTGCTGTGTGGAAAGCAGCCTAACTCCAATTCCACCAATATGACCCTCAGTTTACCTTCATTTAGACAGATGGAAAACAACAACTCACTTTCTATAATGGGCAACAGTTCCGGTAAGTGCTGCAGTGAACAGCTTAAAAAAGAAAGGCTGTCACACGGTCTTTGTGACTCAATCATTTATCTAAATTTCATGCTACATACAGTCGTGGTTACCAGGAAATTGAGACATTTAAGAAGTCAGTGGTGCTTTGTGTTTTACTCACATCACCTGATCTGTCATGATTTTGCTACCACATACATTTTAAAATTGGCTGCAAAAAACATAATCATACATATCAATATCAACATATAATTTTTTTATCATTATTGTTATTAATACTATTTTAGTGTTTTTCTTTAAAACATTGGATATACTGAAAAGTTAATTATTTCACATGTACCTATTTTCATACATTTTTTTTATTTTATGTGTAAATTCATAGATTATTGTTCAACAGTGACAAAATCTTAATAGATTTAGGCACCTGCTCTTTTGTCATAGTAAGATATCCATCCACAGGTGCCTGCAGATCCAGTTGCAGGCACCTGTGACACAGTTGGCTCTTCTGGCTGAGCTGGAAACTGAGTTTGATAAGGAATACATAATCTCAGGCTGTGCCAGTGGCTGGCATATGCCATGGCAATCAAATCAACTCTTTTCATTCTGTTTAAAAGATTTATTCTCCTAACCCTGACATAATGATGTTTTCTTAAAGGTGAGGAAATGTCGGACCAGCATGTACCCAGTGAACACTAATGCTGTCTGGCGACTGCAGACTCGCATGCTGGAATACGACGTGTATTGATTTAAGGAACATTTTATATAATGACTTGGAGATTTAGACACAGGATTTTACACACCCATCCTTACAGTTGTTAGCAGTGAAAGTGGCCTTTGTCACACAACTTAATGTTAGGGAGGCTTCTCTGTTTCACATCACAAAATTACATCAGTGCCATTTCCTCAAGCTTAATTGACTTTCTGCTGAAATGATGTGAGACCCCACTTGATTTGTCCATAACATCTAAGTACTTCCTGATTGGTGAACAGGCTAGTGCACATGGACTGGCATGACTTTCATCTCCTATTAGCTTATCCAAGAGTACCGAAGTTGCATGTCTGACCATGAGCAGGCATGTTCTCCTGACTATGTATTATACAAAGTGCTTGAAACGTGTCGTATGCAAACCTAAAGAAATGTCAAATAATTTGTGTATGCAACTGTTCAACGTTGTGATATCCATTAGCAAGACAGTGTGTGTGGCATTCACTTTTTTGCTGAAATACTGAATTTAGTTCATCTCGAGGGTACAACTCAAATTGATTCAATTTGCCAGGAAAGTTGAGGGGCTGGCTTTGAGGCTCAGAGCAATTATTTGACTGTGGCTAAACATAGTGTAAAGAAGAAATTTAATCTTTCACACTTGTGTTTAGTAATAAAAAGTCAGGTTCTGTTGTCAAAGAGAACTGCAGACCTTTGCAAACTATGCAACCTCCGTAATTGGATGTACAATTTGGCCCAAATGATTGAAAAAAAAACGTAAACAACACAACATGATATATTTTTCCCCAAGGAACAGGGATGCCCGTATGGGAGTACAATCTATTTGTCACTGACGTCTTTATGCATGCTTTATTGCTAAGTCGAGCTGTCGTCTCCTATAATCAGAACACATTTCATAGCACGAGGAACCATACTGAATACAGAGTATGTGATATAGTAGGCATGTTAAAGCTCTGCATTTGATGGGTAATCATATTGCAGGGAGCAAAAATATATACAAGAATTGTTTTTACATTCAGAATTGGCATATGAATCCAGAAATCACTTCATTCAGAATTCTTCCACAACCTCCCAATCCTTTTCCTCAGCCTCCTTCTTTAAAGGGTGTTCAATAGATGAGGTTTGAAAACCTAAAACTTTTCAAAATTAAGCTTTTTTTCTCTTTCATGTCAGAGAGAAGGTGCTCCAATGTTGAAATCTACAATATTTTTCTGTTACAGACAATTTTGTCATTATTCGTAGGTGGATAATTCTCCCTTTATTATTCAGCCAATCAAAACGTAGAGATTTGTTTATGTCCAATCAAAGGCTCAGCACATGCTCATATTGAACTAGAAAGCAGTGCATTACACACTACAAGTAATGCAGACTTCATAACAAATAGTAACATCTTTTACTTTGAAAATTGTGTTGATGCACAAATACATAAAGGTTTGCTCGAAAAAAATACATTTATCCACAAATATTCCTGCGCTACAATGGATAAATAGACAAACGGCTGTCTGCATTAATAATGTTTTAAAATCGTCTTTATTACAGTAATTTGGTTACAGGGAATTTTCCAAGAATTTATTTCCTGAGCAGAGAAAAAGAGAGAGGTAGTGGACTTACCTTTTTTTTGTCACTGCAGAGTGACACTGCCAGCTATTTGCAGCTTTCCTGCTGTCAGCAACAGACAACAACAGAAAGAAAATGGAGTTCTGACGTTCTCTCATATATATATATATAAAAAGACTATCAACAGAGCTTTTCCCCAACACGGAATGCTAAAAATCCTTTGTAAGCAAATTCATCTGACTAATACGGAAATGCTCCTTTTTTTTTAAACGGAAAATCTTTGATTTTCTTACCTTGTAAAAGATGTTCCACTGAAATCAGTTCTACTGAGCTGAGTATCACACACATACTTTGTCTCAGAAGTGGTGCAGATTGTAGAAAGTGGCATCTGTGCAATCTGTAGAGGGAACAGCTGGCCAGACCCAGACTAAGGGGAGGCCATTAGCTTTCCCCACACTGACCTCCCAGGAGCACCTGGAAAAGATGACCAGCAGGCAGAAAGGCTAACATTTAATTGCATTGAAAATGGCTGCTAAAATACCCCTGATGGCTGTCCTGGTGAAATGAAAAGGGGTGAGGAGGTTTGAGGTGTTGTTGCAGTCCTGACAGGTGAAAAATGAAACCGGGCTGAAAAAATTGCTGTTGCAATGACAGGTGTCAGAACAAAAGAGACAGGCGGCCATTTTGACTGGCAGATGACACAGCAAACTGATCGATTGTTTGATGAAGTACCTCACCCGGAGAATCGCACATTTACAGTTAGAACAAGCAAGGGACACTAGAAAAAGGGACTAACCACACCAGGTGCTACTGCTTGTAGCGCAGCACCTGGTATAACTTATTCAGCACTATCCAGACCTGGCAATACTCATGTTGGCACATAAGTTAAATTAGTAATGGCCCTGCTCCTGCTGAGTATATTGACTTTTCTATTCTGTTCATAGAAGCTTTTCCCATGTACCAAGCGCTGAACCCTAGGCATGTGTTTACTGAAATTTTTGTGAAAATCTACAATTTACAAACACATTCACGAGGCATCTTCTGTTAAAAGATGATGTAACTGTTACTGAGCCAACTCTCAAACAAATGTTTCCACGCATAAATATGCATATTGATAACAATTCAAACTTTTGTTGAATAAGTGGCAGAGACGTAGTCCTACAAGCAGGGTAACCAGTAAACTGGTCAGCGAGTCAATCACTGCATCATCCCCAAGGTCGGCCTATCAATGTGCTCAATCTGAATTCAATTGTCTGACCTCTCTTTTTACAAATGAGGAAATCAAGACAACTGACAAAAAGTGCAGTGACAGAGGGTAGAGAAAATGAGTTTAACTTACCTTGCATTTACCATGATTCTCTATTAAAACAATTTAAATAAAACACGCACTGTTCTGTAATTATACAGTGTAGTCATAGGGAAAATGCTGCCACCGAATTCCAAGTATTTAAGGTTTATTTGTTATTATTAAGTTCTGTTAAATAGGTTTGTACAATAAGTCCAAACTACTTTAACCAAATTATATTTATTTCTCACAATTATGAAGGCTGGAGGGTTAGGATCAGGGTGAGGGTTACAGTTAGGGTCAGGGTTAGAGTTAGGACATCGTTTGTCTTCCAGTAGAGTTTCGTTTCCACTTGAGATAGGTGCTAGTCATATAACCTAATCAAAATATCCGACTTGGATGTAAGAGGAGTTGGATGTCCAACCGAGGTGTCCTACAGACTTCAGAGCAAGGCTACTATTTTCCTGAACTAAGTTTAAAATCATAAAAAGTCCATATAAAACTTGTCATTTCATGACTCTTCTCAGAATTCTTTAACAGAGAGAGAATTTGTACTCCCTGGAGCATTGCATTTGTGTAGCTGGAGATGTTTTCAGTTCTGTCAGATCAAAGTTTTTTGGACAAGTGCTATAAAGTGATCAATAAACCCCATCAACAGTAATTCAAACCAGCCACTCATGATTGTGTCATAAATGGATGAATAAGACAGATCCATCAGTGACTGTTCTTCTCTGAAGTGCAGTGATTGTATCAAAACTGTCGTCGTGGTGCCCATCCGCTCACCCAACGTGTCTTTTTCTGTCGTTTTCAGGTCTTAAAGCAGGCAGTTACATGATTTGATATTCTAATACCTTCCTCTCAAAGTGGTTTCTTCTCCATGGACGGCTTGCACATTTGAATTAAGAAAATGTTTAATTGAAACGTTATTGAGAATGATTTATATGTGCAATAAAGAATATGCCTGTGTGAGAAATAGATAACATTAAATTATCAAGAAAGATGCATTATTTGAAACATGTTTGCATTTGCTTACTCGGAGCTGAAAATGCTGTTTGCGTTTGTGTGGTAGCCATGCATTCATATTGAGAACGTGTGCAATATTTATCATGTTTGCTTCTTGCTCTCTCCTTTTATCTTGTCTTGGAGCACACATACAGTACATGGAGTTTAAAATTTAGAGGTGTTTTCTCGGTCCTTGAATTGACTTTCCCTGTCTTCTCTCCTCACCCCCTCTTGTCTGTAGATGCTTTTTGTCAGACTCTTGTCGACATCCTGGAGGGCACACCTGGCCTGCGCTACATTTGGAGCACCTTCAAGCCATTATTGCAAGGGAAGGTCCTCTACGCACCTGATACACCTGCTGCTCGCCTGCTGGTGAAAGAAGTAGGTTCATAGAAGAAAAAGTTTTGTAACTATCATATTTCAAATTCATGCACTTACATCCAAGGGTGTCTGTTTGTATCTTGTTTTTGTTGAAAATAAATAGTTGATTTATGATTACTCACTGTGTGTATTCAAGCATCTTGTTTGTGCAGGATCTTATAAATGGTCTAATGAGCTGATGCCCATATCCCCAAAATAAGTGGATGCCCCACTTGACCACCCTGCCAGAGAATGAGTGTAAAACAATATTTGATCTGGAGGAAATACAAAGCATTTGTTGTTAAGTCATGCCGTGATATTTCACCAGATGAGCGTAATTTTGCATATGCAAAACATACCAGCCATGCAGTGAGGATTTTGCTTTGTGATTACATAAGAAGTGGAAGCAAAACCTGCCAGCATCACAGCAAGAGGCCCACTATCCTGCTCAAACACCCCTCTTCACACCACACACAATTGTTTACAAATCAATGTTCTGGAGCACATAACCCCATTTACATTCATCACCATGGGGGAAGTGAGGGGGGTCCCACAGTTACAATGTTATGAGTTTCTCAGGGGAGGGTGCAGATGTTGGTGTACATTTGTGTGTTTGTTGGCTCTGCAAGAATAGAGGCCTCAGTGTGGATGCTGCTTTTCAAGGGGGGGTGAGATTAATTTGCTCCTTACTATGTTTTTTTATCAATCTTTTTTTTACTCAGGCGAATGCTACGTTCAATTCCCTGGCTATGTTAAAGGAGCTCAGTGATTCCTGGGATGAACTCGGGCCACGCGTCTGGGATTTTCTACAAAACAGCCCACAAGTCAACACAATACGAGTAAGGCACAACGTAACATCCAGAATCATGTTGGTGCTTCTGCTCTTCTCTTCTTGTTTTATAAGTAGTTCGGAATTTCAGTTCAAGGTTAATTTCACTTAGCTCTGCACTGTGGACTGTGCGACAAAAGCTTTCTGAACATTCAGCAGCTTCTACATTTATTCTTCAAACTGGTGGTCATCCTACAAGTAGAATGTCATATTTTGCCATATATGATGTAGACGCAGATGTGACAGGTGTTTGAGGGATTTTTTCAAAGCATCACCTGCATCTTTACGATAAAGGACACACTTTTAATGACAGTAATGAACACATTCTGGACAGAGAAGATGGTTTGAGAGGAGTACAAGCCATCTATGATGAACTGTATAGAATAACTTTTAACAGGGAAAGATGTCAGCCATCACCTTCTCAGCACTTACAGTGCAGCGTTGTCCCTCCACCCCAGTATCATACCTTTTCACACCTTGGACCCTGAGACTGAAACCGAAAGCCTTTTGGACAGTTAGACAACCTACAAGTGAGATTGACTCTAGCCACTCTCACACTGGCCAGGGGTCCAGTCTGTGATGGCCCTCTTTGTTTATGAGCCGATACTCTCTGCTTTGTAGTTTAGAAGTAAAGAGGCCTTTTGGAGAGCTTCTTCACAAGTAACACAAACTCAGTGATTGATTAATAATAAAGAAGTAAGAGTTTCAGTTCCGCTTTTTTTCAAGATTTTTTAGCTCATTTTCTTCAACCACCATCTGATGAAGAAAGTACAAGAGTTTACTAATATGAAGAAACAAAATATTGCTGCATTACAAACTCCTTTTTTCCCCCCAAAAAAAATGTGTAAAAAAGACAAAGGGAGAAGAAAAAAAAACTGAGTTGGACCTCACTGCAGAACATGCATGCTGTGTACATCAATTTGTTGCCCCTTCTGTTAGATATGGAAACCAAGGGAGAAAAGTAATTATGGATAAGTGCAGGATAATTCTCATTCTGGCAGAAAGGATTATCTAGAAGTAAAGGACGTGGACTCTTTGCCACCACCTCTCTCTCCTCTTCTCTCTCTCTGTTTGCGTCTGCCTGTATTTCCTTGACACTGACATTACTCCAGTGTCACTCCAAATGAGCTTATAGGCAGCTGGAGGGAAGCAGACACTGGGAGCTCCATATTGCAAGGGTATTCATTACCCTAGCCCTAACCTTTACACAAATGGACCTGCAATCCTCCTTTGTCTTCATTTTCTCAGAGCCTAGCCCTGTGCCCACCCCTTGCTATGAAACTAGCAGCTTCACAGTTTTGTCATCCTCAGAGGTCCTTCAAGGTTGCAGACACTTTTTTTTTTGTTGATGGGCCAATTACCACCACCACGGCTACCACATTAGAGAAGGAAAATATACATTTTAGAGCTGAAAACAAAAAACTGCCACTTGATTCAAACATCAGTACTGATGCACAGTTAGCTCACCCTTCTAATAAAACTCTAATGACTGTGAAAGTCTCACTGGCCACCACAAGGACCTTGTGTTTCTTCCCTCCTTTTAGGAGGTAAACAAACAAATCTGACCTCGTCAGTCTCATGACAAATCGACCATTTAACTCATGACCAGTTGGGTTGAATGGTGCATCGGGAACTGTTTGCTTCAAATGCCACAGAAAATGAAGCAGTGGACACACTCAGGCACAATGCAGCAGTTGAAGGAAGATCTCATGTACTCAGCCTTTTTCACAGCCGTGCTCAATTTGCCAACATAACCCCACGACTGAAAGTTATATACAAGTTTGACTGGCCGCGTCCATAATTTAACACCCACAAAGACAGATGCTCAGATTTCTTTTTCCTTTTTTTTTAAAGGTCATAATAACTTTATTTAATTGACACTTTGTGCTGAGGTTAGGCAAAGGGCCATCTGATGTGAAGCACTAGGATGGCACTGAGCACACTTGGTAAAATGTCTCAAAATTTTAACTCAGCCTCACAGATGCCCAAATGATGGACAGCACATCTACCTATCCAAAACTCGAGGTCTTGGAAGCTCCATGTTGAAATAAAAAATGCATTCAACTGTAATGCATGTACAAATTATTTTGAATGTGGGAATAAAATGGCTGATCTGTTTTTCCCAATTTTTTTTATCCCATGCATGACCACATGTAAGTGATCCGGGTTCTGTCATTTATACATATGTTATTATTTACCAAATACTTGATGGGAATGAAGGAAAAGGACTGGTGCCACTAAATGGAGAGCAAAGTAAGAGGTGGGAGTGCAGTGACCTAATAATCAAGGAGCCTATTTATTTCTCCTAGCAGAAAAAAGAAAGGCACACTGATGTGTTCTTTGTGAGCATTAGCACATTTGCTCTCTGATCACACATCAGTTTACTAGTTTGTTGCATCATAGGAGCAGTTTCAGCTTGAAAATGACCTCAAAGGTCTCTTTATAACATAAGTTATATTAGATATCAGTTTAAAGGGTGTTTTAAGGTCCCGTGTGAAAAAGCAGATTTCTTTTGCATTCATTTCACTCTTAGTGCATGTCATGTTTCGTGCAGATTTGATGATTGGTTGTGTGTAGCAACAGGAACAACACTGCCATCTATGTTTAGGGTTTTAATTATGACTACAAAAAAACAAATGCGGTCTAACCTTATTATGCCATGCATGTCATATTTGATATACACAGTGTCTGAAATCTTTTGCACCAGAGACCTTTTTATAATACACACTTTTCTCAATACCCTGTTTGAAACAATCTGATAGAAATGATACAATTGGGCAGTAATTTGTTAAAGGGCCAAATAAAGTTATCAGACTATATTAAATTGATTTTTTCTCTGTTTCTTATTGGATCTTGCTTTGCAGGGTTACATAATAATAACAATATTTTCAAAACTTAATGTCGTATCTTTTTACCAGGGTTATATTTTTAAATGCATTTATATTTTCTGTTTATTTTTGGTTTTTCAGGCTTTGCTGGCGAATCCTGTGTTTGCTGCCGTCCTTAACCAGCGTCTTAGTGGTACAGGATGGACAGCTGAGCTGTTGGCCAACTTCCTGTACAATGGGCCTCCAGAGGACCGTCCAGCTGACATGCCAGCCTATGACTGGCGGGATGTGTACAACACTACTACCCAAATACTGAAGCTCCTCTCCAATTTCCTTGGTGTATGTAATTCAGTTTTCTGTGTTCTTACTTATTGAGGAATACATCACACACTGTTCCTGTACGTCCGTCATGGACCAAAGGGTTGTGAAAACCTCTTTGGTAAAAGGACAGATTTGAAAAAAAAATTAGAGCTGCTCTCTGACTCAAAACTTTCTTCTCATTGGTGTTGGTGCTGGGGTTGTACCATCGCCTCACAGCAAAAGGGTTATGGGTTCAAACCCCAGGGGAACCAGGACCTTTCTGTGTGGATTTTGCATGTTCTCTCCGGGGACTCCAGCTTCCTCCCAACGTCCAAAAAACCCCCCCTTCATGTTGGGTTGATTGGACAATGCAAATTGTGCATAGGAGTGTGTGTGGTTGTTTGTCTTTGTGTGTCTATATGTGTGGCCCCTTGCGGACCGTCCAGGGTGAACCGTGCCTCTCGCCCATTGAAAACTGGGATAGGCTCCAGCCCCCCCGTGACCTCATTTGGGACTAAGAGGTTCAGAAAATTTATGGATGGAAATAGTATAAACTTTTTTATGGTTATTAGGATAATAAAAATGTAATTCTTATCTACTGGCTTAACATAATCTTGTAAATTTGTAGCAGGATCCCGCACAGCGAATAAACCACTGATCAACTAAAACATTTAAATCACATGTTGGATGTTGTGTGATATCGAACAGCTTTGGTCTTTTAGGGAGTGGAGTCATTTACTGGATTTGCTCTGTATTGTTTGGCATGTGGACTTCTGTTTCTTTGGGTTTTGTGTTTTTGGTTTCGTGTTTGAGCGGGCTTACTGCTGTTCTTCCTGTAGATCGGATTGGGTCCTGGGGAGTTTAGTGGTTGGATGAATGCCTCGGGTTTATTGTCGTGCTCCTTGAGCCTTTCCTTAGCTGTTTTTGTGGATTGTCGAGGCGCGCTGTCCTGCTGGGGGATGACCTGCAGGTGTTGCCTTGGGGTGCTGGTAATTGCTCTGCCTTAATGTTTGGAATTTTGTCAGTTTAAACACCACAATCCAAAGCTTCTCAGCAGCAATTTGAATTGTGTAACCATGTGTGATTTACTTCAAATTTTGATAATTAGAATGATTAATGTAGGTGGCAACTTATTTTGTCTCTGAATGATTACTTCCCTGCAGCAAATGTATTTTGAAGTGTCGGTTATTCAATCAACTTCCTTTTCCTCCCAAATTAATTACCAATTTACTTTGATTTAACTTTTTCATCTTGACACATTTTTTCAGTCAACATTTGGGTCTTTTTTAAACATACAGGAAAGGATTTGTTTTTTAGCTAATTTTAACCTATATAAACTTAACAACTTGTCAAGATCTGTCTTTGCAATATCTATTAAAACAATTTTGGAGTGTCATCAGGGGTCAGCTTGTACTGAATCTGATATAACATTGAACAGTGTTGTGTTTAAGTGGGAACACACACATCCAGTATGTTGACATTGATGTATTGATTTTGGCACAGTCTTAGGCAAAACTATTTTTATTCCTCACTGTTTGATGAAACACATGTTCACTGTCCACCCTCAGCCCTTGACACACTTGCATAAACCTACCCATAATATCAATTCATCCGCTCAGAAGATGGCACTTAGGTCCTTGGGGTATGCCATTCTTGGTCAGTGATGAATAATTTAATGAATTACATAAAAATGGCAGCAGAAATACACGTGTTGCCTCGTTGAATTAGGCCAAGATGTGATTGGCATGTTGCAGATGGGACCACTTTCTCAGTACTGAGCCAGGCAGGTAGCTGATATAAGAATACTGGCCCAGGGGACAGAGAAGAAACTTGTGTCGACATATTCTTTGAAGTGTTCAATTTTGGAGCATTTTGGCCACCAGGACTTGTGGCAGCAAAAACTGGATCTAACATTTTTGATATTCTAATAATATGACATGCAGAGCAGAATTAAACACAGTCTTTATGGACCTTTGGTAAATGCAATAGATACATACATTGCAGCCACTAATTGGTTTCAACATACTGTCGAAATCTTTTCAATTTCTCAGTCAAATGACTTGTATTTTGCAGCTGTTTCAGGGAAGATATTAATCATTTTCCTTTCCGGTATTTCAGTCAACACTCATCCAAACTTTTGGCTCATGCAAATTTGCAATTTATGTGGTGAACAAATCGTGTTGCTGTGATATTTGTGTCCCAGTGTTGAAATAGCGTGCATACTGCTGGCGGAGATATGATAAACCTATTGTAGAGCTTAAAAAAAGCGTGGACAGCTGTCAGCTGTGACTACCTCCCAGGAAGGCTAGCTCATTATTGTCTCATGAAATGGGGGACATGGCTACAGAACAGGGGAGTGCTAGCAAGTCTGTATCTCATTTGCTTGTCTCTGCTGAGGCCCAAAACATTTCCCACTCCATGGCAGTTCCAGGTAATTTGAAAGTGCGCTCTGTATGGTTTAATCAATAGCTGAGTGAATGGCATAATTTGCTAAATATCCGTTTACTGTTCTGCTGATGAGTTTGTGTCGGCTCCTTCTTGATTTCATTGATTATATAAAAGAGAAAAAGTTACTGATTGAATAAAAGGATTATAAAAATTTGAAACATTTCTGTTTTTAACAGTGTTTGGATCTGAATAAGTTTGAGGCTGCCCCCACTGAAGGTCATCTAGTGAATAAAGCCTTGGAGCATCTGAATAATGATACGTTCTGGGCCGGTATTGTCTTTGAAAACCTACAACCAAACTCCAGCAACATCCCTCCCTATGTCAAGTACAAAATCCGCATGGACATTGAAGAAGTTGAACGAACCAACAAAGTGAAATCCAGGTATGCAATTTAACCTATCCTCTTTATGAATAAAATGCCTAGTCATATGCCAACCTTTACTTTTGTGGTTTCCCCCTTGATTTTAACATGAACTGTGTGATAAAATATGAAAATAAGCACCAATCTGGAGAAGTCTGAAACAAGCATTCAGTGTCATTTGGTGACTCTTGCTGTAGCTAGAAGTTATTTTGTATGGATATATGTAATCTTATTCACCTGATTTAAAGCATTGAACTCCTTTTCTTAATTGATCAGTTGACCTCACAGAAAGTTTGGTTCACTAGACAGAGTATGTCCAGATCGATAAATCCTGTTTCTATCATAACTTTATCTTCTCGGTCATGTCTTGGTTTTATTCCTGACTTCAGGTTTCACATAATCAGAACAGTAACTGCCAAAACATTGAACTCCGGCATCAAAATCAGAAATGTGAAGAACGAAAACATTTTTCATCTATGTGGGAGCATGTGGCTTTCTTGTTAATAAAACTAATTCATTACTGATATTAGCTCAATATTTCAAAAAATGAAAAGCTGTTAAAATGTTTGTACATGTTTTCCTCCAATGGAAGAATTTTCTTTATTCATATTAGGTTTTATTACTTTTAAAGGCTCTTGCTGGATGTCTATTGATTTAGGTTTACTTCTCAGGTCATGGTCTCCAGGAGCTAGAGACAACTCCTTTAATGACCTGCGTTACATAAGGGGGGGCTTTGCCTACCTGCAGGATATGATGGACCACGGAATTGTGCGATCACAGACATCAAAGACTCAACCACTTGGTGTTTTTGTCCAGCAAATGCCTTATCCTTGCTTTGTGGATGATGCGTGAGTACTATTTTTTTCTTCTTTTTTCATCCGCTAACCTAAACAATGTAGGTTTCCATCCAATACATAGTTGGTCTTTCCAGGGAGTTGACGCAAGGTTGAATAATTTTCTTATCAAAATTCCTCCTCAAATTTCCTCTGGACGGATCCCCCTCTTTATTTAACCTCCTTTCTTAATGTTATTGTTTGAAGTGAGTTTTGAAATAAGTTGAATCTTTGAGAGTCAATTCAATTATGATTTGAAGACACCACAAGGGAGATTTAACTGAGGAAAGCAGTGATTGCAAGAGTGGGTGAAATATATAAGGCCCATCAATAGGAAGTGTGCAAAATGTGGGCATTTGTTGAATTATTCAAGCAATGAAGTATTTCATCCTCATCAAAGTGAAGCTTGCATAGCTCATCATACGTAAAGACCAATGGTAACACCCCCATCTGTGTTGTATTTGTATCTGTTGATAGCTCTAGCTTCTACCAACTCAGAGCCCTCACCCAGAAACACAAATTATATGATATCACACTCAATCTACCAAAGCCAAGAGATCCTCAGAGTCCTGGAAAGGAATTCCATCCACAAAACATTATGATCTCCATTAATAAAGGAAAACCTTGGTGATGCCATCAAGAGAAAGATAATTACCACTGAGATTTAAAAGTAACAATACAGCGCTCCCCTCACAGTTCAGTAGACATATAACATTTAAAGCGCATGGGAAAGAGATTAGGGTTCTAATTTTGAGATATTATTTTCTTTGGCTGGCTCTGATTTTATAGTTAATCAGGCTTCATTAAGGCATGGATCAAAATATATGAAAAGGTCAAAGCAAATAAACCATGAAAAGTACTGTTGTTTTAAATGGGTAGAACTAGGAGAGCTATGCTTCACATATCTACCAGCATCTACTAACTATTATTTGACTCTTACAAAATACAGTATGGTGCATCAGGTTTTTTCCTGGAAAAATTGAAACTGGAAAAGCATTAGTGCATTTAAATCAAAATTCAATGCGGCCTAAAAGATTTTCCTTTGAGTTGTGTTGGTTCAGCATGACTTGATTCATCTCAGCTAATTTAGATGCACCTTTATGTATATCTATCACAAATATGTGAATGAATTAAATCAACCCAAAATTGACAGCATCCATACCATGGGATTCCTGCATGTGCTAGTAATGCACAGCTTTAGGAGCACAGTTTCTGTTTTACCTTAATTTACAACTTATTGTTGTGATAACGATCTGAAATTAGAAAGTCATGGTGCATCTTATTTGCTCATGCCAGCCTCATTGCCTCAGTGCCCATCTTCCCAAACCAAATGATTAATAATTACACAAGATAAATGGGACCCATAAAGCAGTGAAATACCCCCAGCCTCTGCACTGCTTATTCTTTTGCCTGCTGAGACATTCGGGCATTTCTATAAATTATTAACACTTGAAAACTACTTTTCCATTCATAAATAATTGAGGGTGACATCACACAAAGGAAGATGGGCTAAAACACAGAGGCATGATGTGGAAGAACGTGGTAATTACGTTCACCCTGAACTGTTTCACCGGGTGAAAAGATGGAAAGGAACTTTTGCATTCATGCTTGTGGTCTTCCTTTGCTGTCCTCTTTTTTTAGAGCTGAGAAAATGACCTACATTCAACATTTTAATGCCATTCAGGAAGATTGTGATCTCTGTATGGTGCATTAAGGATTTATTGCTCTCAGTATAGAAAAGGAGAGGGAGCATTCTATAAATGTAAAGATAAATGTAAAGAGTGCTTTTGTTTCTTAGTTGGAACTCGATGTAAATTTCAGCCTATATCAATAAAAATTGTCAGGGTAGCTTTAGGAATACCATTTTTAGTTTCTCAGAGATCTTATGATCACATTTCTCTATATTCTCTGATATGTCTTTTCTTTCCTTCACTAGAATATAATGAGTATCAAACTTATTTTTACCATTTTTCATAAAGGTCTAAAGTTCCGCTAGCATAGATTTAGTTTCTGTCCCTCGTAAATTTTAAAACAAACAATTACATAACAGTAACTCTTGACCTTTACTAAAGCACTTCCCCAACAGCACTAAAGAAATATGAGAAAAAATGTAAAACCATTTCTAAGTTGTTCAGAGTCCCCACAGCTCAAAGTGGCCTCAGTAATTGTAAATACAAAGAATGGAAGAACCATTACTACTTACAACAGAGAAAGCTATTTCACCAAAATGGAGAACCCAGCAAGGGGGGTCAGTTAAGAGCCGATGACTCACTCTAATAGAGCTTCACCTGTCCTTTGCAGAGGTGAGGGAGGATCAAGAATTACATCAAACTCAACAGCACTCCATCAGTCAGGAATTTATGGTAGAATGGAAGCCACTCTTGAGTTAAGGGCATGTGACAGTCTGCGCTGAGGATGCCAACTTTTAAAGGACGCTGAAGAATGGGGGAAAAAAAAAACCTCTGCTCTGATGGGACAAAAGATTAGCTCTTCGCAGAAAAACTCTGTCTGAAAAATGCTGTTCCTGTTATATTAGTTGGCTCGTAGCATCCTTACGTTGGAACAGCATGGTCAGTGTAGTCTTGTGGGGATAGTTCTCAGGGGCAGACAGGTAGACAAGTCATAACTAAAATTAATATATCCAAATACAGAGTGGGGCAAAAAGCAAGAGCATGCAGAAAAAAATCTGTTCCTTTCTCAGAAAGACATTGCCGGATGTGTTCATTTATAGTCTTTTAAATGAAATGAGGCTAAGTCCAGCCTAAAAGTCCCAACATTTTATGGACTTGGCATACTAACAACTAAAGTGTGACGTCTGCACGTCTGATGTAGTGGCAATAAGTAGGTGCAAGCGCCGGTGTACTTTGATTCACACCTCTGTTTTCATATTCATTCATTGCTCTTACAAACACTGCTAGAATAGTTGGTCAGTCTTTTAAACTGCTCAATTAACTATTATAATTAGGCTGTAACCTGGTGCTACATCATGTTTTTTAATCGGATCGGATCAGGTAACGTTCACTCACTGCAGAAAATCTGCCCCGTTAACACTGTGAGGTTAAAAAAAATGTTGAATGTATGTGATAGCTAATTGACCATTATCCTGAAAGATGTGCCACAGTTTTCACAAGTCTCTGTTTTTTACATTATTAGCCCTTAATATTTAATTGCTTGAAATAATGAAAGCAGTGCATCAACGTCAGCAGTTGTCAGAGTTTTTTTTTTAAATTAATCTAAATGAGTGGCTTAAGTACAAAAAATAAGTACAAAATTACAATTGTATCATGTCGAAATGTTATGTAACTTCATTTTAGGAGGTGTGATCTTGAAGGATCTTGTTGGTTAAAATAAAATGAGAAACCGCATACCATACAGAATCCTCTTTATGCTAAACCAACATGTTCTTTCTCCTTGAGAGATAATTTGTATCGCCAATAAAAGAAAAACGTTGAATAATAAGGTATGTTCCCTTCTGAAAATCGCTCACTTCTTGACAGCCAAGGAGCAAAATGGTATATTTGCTCAAAATGAGACAGGAAGCTTTTTTTATTTTTTTATTTTTTTTTAGGGGGTTATGCAGTACACCAACCTCTGGGGATGTAGAGCCCTGTTATATCTTGATTTACTGAGAAACCAGTCTTCCAGCTTTCCTAAATTTAGGTCAGCCTGCCGATGTAACCAAAGCCGCACAGCATAGACCTGCCTCGGGTTCTATTACTTAAGCACCTTTGATCGATCAGTGAATGTATAATTCAAGAGTCTAGGTGGCAAGGTTGTCAGTGTCAGACATAGTGTGCATGTCTGATCTTTTTCCCTCTGGGGAAGAGTCTCAGAAGGAGTTAACTCACGCAGGCTGTCAACTGCTACAAAGATATTTGGGTAAAACTGGGATCAGATAATGCCAGAATTAGTATTCGACTTAATGCTCTTCTGACTCGAGGCTACTTACCTCCTAAGAAAAGGTGCTAATGTGTCAGTTAGCTATTCTGGAAGTGTATTCATCCATTGGTCTCTTCAAAGAGGCAATTTTGTTTATGTAATCTGATGTGGTGTTTCAGGATTTAGTTGCCTTGTCGCTGAACTGTTAGAAACTCTATGTTAACCTATCCTTTCCTGTGACCTTTTTTGAAAGGTGATCTGTCCCAAAAGAGCTACGCAAGTGTCCTTGAAATCATCTCTCTTTTTCCCTCTCTGTTTCTCTGTTATACTTGATTCTCATGTGACTGAACATTTTTCATATAGTGCACCCGCTTCAGTGTCTTGATGCGTTGTATTACAGTGCTAGACAACATGTAGTAGATATTACAACTGAGAGTCAACACATATTCCCTTTAACTTGTAAAATATGACATTGATGACTAAAGTTAAAGCTACATTAGTAAGCCATCAAGCAGGAGAAAAATAAACCATTTAACAGATAATTACAGAAAGTAAATTTAGTTGTTTGAAGAGAAACGAAAAACAAGTAAATGATGCAAAATCACCTTCTGAAACAAATTACTTATGCAGAGCTAACCAACAATTAAGGAAAGTGCATGTTTGAGTGAACTGTTCCTCATTTGCAGAAATACGACATCATAGAAGTTGATATTTTTGCACAAAGAAGAAAAGTGCCTTGATCAAATATTTACCTGAAATTGCTTTAAAGGATCACTTTGTTTCAACAGTTACTGCAGTTTCAATTTGTTTCCTAAATTTATGCTGAACAGTGCTTAGCTTATAATGTATTGTCAGTGTTTACAGAATGCAAGCATTAGTGTTGAATACTTTGTCAAAATATATTTGATATCTCTCCTTCACTGTCTAATAAATCAAAGGAGGCACTTTATTATATTGGCAGTGAAGGAGATATTGACATGGCATTTTGGTGGCATTATGAAGCCAGTTTAATATCGCCTTATTGTGTTGTAACAGTATCAAATCATACATCATCTCTGGCAGGAGGCAAAGCACTAAATGTTTGATTGAGCTGATACACCAACTTTACAAAGGTTTGTTCAGCATAAAAATGATAACACCTCATTGTCATTGAAAGCACGGGAAGCAGTGCAGATTATCTCATTTGTCTCTTACAAATTGGATGTTTACTGTATCTGCAAAATACGGTAGTTAAGAAAATATGACTTTGCCATCAAATTAATGCACACGAAAAAGAAAAAAGAAGACGCATCTAATGATATTTTGTGTTTGTGTTTAATTCCATTCTGGAATTTCTTTTCCTTTGTCATAGAAACACATAGAAACACAACCAGCTATATATATAGTATTTTAAGTTTTCCAAGCGTGGTTCATACACAGAAAGTTGAAAAGAGGTTGTTGAAGTTCTAATGTTTCATAGTCATCTAGCTAAGAATTGTTAGAACAGATGTATTCAGGACCCTTTCAGACCCTCTTTTCAGTACTGATAATGCAGATATTCAGCTGTAGAGTTGATATTTTCTGAAAACTTGCCCGGACTTTCAGATTTGACAGACCCTTCCAAAGTTGATTTTCTCCATAGAGGCTGGGCTGTGTAGTCTGTTCATACAGTGAATCTTTATTCTGAGTTACTGAGCTCCTTTGGTGAATGAAATCTCAGAAAATACAGAAAAATGTCACTTTCCAAAACTGAGAATCATCTTCTCTTTGCTTGTACTGTCATACACTTTAAATTCAGGTGTGCACAGAAGTTATTTGCTTTTGTGCGTGAGTACCCAACATCCTCATATGTACACACACCCATCCCACAGTTTTGCTTGCATATTATGTTTTTTGGGGCCTTTTGTGAACAAGCACTTCTGATATTTTTGATCGCTTTCCTCTATGACCAGCTTCATACAGAGTATCGGAGGCATCCTTCCCATGTTCCTGGTATTGGCCTTCATGTACTCTGTGTGCATGATCATCAAAGGCCTGGTCCTGGAGAAAGAACTGCGTCTTAAAGAAGTGCTGCATGCTGTTGGCGTTCAAAATGCTGCCCTCTGGTCTGCTACCCTCACAGAGAACATAGTTCTGCTCACAATTCCTTGTGCGCTCATAAGTGTCATGGTTAAGGTCAGTGAAACGGAGCCTTAGAGTGGAACACATCAAAACACAAAGCATGCAGTATGACAGTAATGCATGCAACACTTGTTCAGCCACCTATCTGAAAGTTATACTCCAGTTATATTCCAGTTATACAACTTATTTTTGCACTCGCTTTTCTGTGTAGTGATTTGCTATAGCTCCACATCTTATGCTCGACATTTAACGTAGACTATATGTGCATTCATTTAGCCGTAATTTGTGCATGAAGGTTATTTCATGCAGAAAACTTCATAAGAATAAATTGGCAAACATGATGACAAGACATAACGGTTAACTTCAGCTCACCAGAAGCAACACAGCCAGCAGTTAAACGAAGCTGAAAACAAACAAACAGCCAAGTCATGCTCTTACAGGTCACTCAGGATAGATCTGTTATGCTTTGTGTTTTGGTAGTCCTGCTGTTGGTAATCAAAACTGAATAATAAGTACACAATCAGGTCATTAGCTGAAATTCTTCAAATCAGATGGATCACTCTAATTAATTTAGCATGCAGCTAAAACAGCATCTATAATTTATTTTATGTCCTGTAATCGGAGGATAATTTCTATGACCTCTCTTTTGTAATTTGAGAAGTGAATGCTGGGTGCTTCATCTTTTCATGATTGCGTTGAAAATGAATTATCTTTTCCCATTGTAATGCTGTATTCTATTTGACATCATACTAAATCTAATTAGCTTGGTAATAAAATCAAGTGGGAGAATGCACAATAAACACACCTATTGTTCAATGAGAGGTGCTAGTGTTCAGGATGAAATAACATTTCATGTCATAGTTTGGGTCTGAAAGAAATATTTTCTTTACAACACTGCTTTCACACGAGTATTTAAATAAAACGGACGGGCACATATAAGTTGATACCAAATCAAATCTTTGAATTTAACGTTAAAGTAAAATATTATTGAAAAGAAATTTATAGCACCTCTCCTCATGTACACTATCAAAATATGTTTTCATGGATGTTCCGTATATAATGTAGACAGTACAGAAATTATGAGTTGCATGAGAAAGGCTTAAATTCAGAATATTACTGTATTTTCTGGGCAAAAATATTCCTATCATATCCTTGATGTGCCTTTTGAGTTATTGTGTTCTGTCACACACACAAAAATGATAAAACTGTGTTACAGTTTCAGCCTCAAAAGCTTTACATTTATTTTTCTATTTGCATTTAATTTTGTATTACCTGAGAGTGCAAAAAAAAAAAAATCAAACTGTTGAATGTTCAAAACGGCAATGAGAAGGCAGAATTACACAAAAGAACCAAATTTGTCAACAATACTTATCACCTTTACCGTGTCTCAGGGTTAGACTTAAAAATACATCATTTGGGATGAATATTAATTCATGGTTACAGGTTTACTTCATGTCATCTTCAGAAACCTTCTGCATTTCTAAAATGTGGAACAACATACTGGTGGCATATAGTGGTCCTGGCTATTTAATGCATTGATGCTCTGCTTAAGAAATAAGCAGTAGCTAACCAAAAAGAGCTGTTATCTAAAGACCATTCAAGCCTTTGCTGACAAATAGCAACATTATTATGGGTCTCCTTTAGACAGAGCACATCCTTTAACAACTCCTTGTTTTGCAGGCATACTTAATGAAATAAAAATGATGGTTATTGTAGGCTGGTCCAATCAATTTCTGCAGTTTAATTGGAAAATGTGGCTGGTAAATAAAAACTGATATTTGAACAGCTGGGTGAAATGTAATTTCCCATCAGCTTAATGTGTTTGCACGCCATCAACAGTTTGCAGACATTAATAACAATAAATTGAGTTAGTCGAGTGCCTAAGAGGAGCAAGCAAGCTGCATGTGCATTCGGATCAGAGGTCTATTCTAAATGATAATTTCATAGTCATTTTTGGTACATTAATAATAATGGCAAATCAAATGGTAATTATCATAATGCTGTATCTGGATTATTGTTTGACAACAACCAGTTTTGTCATCTGCACCTGAGTCCTGCATCATTTTACACTTGTTTTCTCTTCTGTTATGACCGAGATAATGCGTTTACGGTTTGGCATCCATGCAGATTCATTTACACAGTTCCCACAGATGGTTCCCACGTCAAATCAGCAGAATCAGAGTCTTGACAAAATACTTTGTGCCAAAACCATCACTGATCAGGAACTACCATATGTTCTTTTTTTTAACATCATGACACCGCCTTCAAACATATGTTAAGCCTTTGTTTTGGTCTTTTATGATATTAAGTGTATAGATAGAATTATATAGTCAAATTGCGGGATTTATTTTCAACATTAACAAGTTGGTAATATTAAGTTAGTGTTAGGTGATTTTTTTTTGTCCCTACTTTCATAACATTCAGTCCATAATGGCTGAACCAACAGGAGCCTGATGGAAGTCTGGATGCCCTAATTACGGGCTGTATGAGAAGCGGCACATTCGACGCAAGCTTCAAAGACAAAACATGTGAAAGGGAACTTTCCGTGACATTTGTGTGATAGACCGTATCCCCCACCCCCACCCTTCAGAGGTCTATCAAGTTATCAGTCTCTTACACTGACCTTTCTATGCCAAACACTTCTTAGAATCTGAGGCCCACCATGACTACATGCACTTTTCCCCTAATAAATCCTTTTTTTCCCCCAGACATAAAATACTTCCTCTTAGTTATTAGAAATAATTTATTTGGGTTATCTTTCATTCAGCTTTTTATCTAACATTGATATTTGACACACATTACACTATATTATATTTGCAAAAATACCATATTTATTATGCAGGGACAAACAATCCTTTCATTTCAGTTGACTGATGAGCCCACTTAAACCTCTCATAACAATCGTCTTTTAGGTTTTTTCCCCCTCATCAGATTGCAGGCAGAAACAAGATAATGACGACCCATGAGAATGTGACATATACGCTAAGGCTTGTCAACAATCACCTCTGAGACGTATCCGTATGCAGATCACATGTAAATGAATAGCCATGTAAAATTTTCCTGGTCTGGCTCCTCCATCTTTCAGGTTCCTCCGCACGCTGGCAAGCTCTCTCCCCTTGTACATGACTTTAGCGTGGATCTACTCGGTGGCCATGATCGTTAAAGGCATTGTTGGCGAGAAAGAGGCCAGGCTGAAAGAGACCGTGAGGATCATGGGCCTGAGAAGCTCCATCTATTGGTTGAGCTGGGCTGTGTCCAGCGTGCTCCCACTGGCTGTCAGCGCTGTCCTGCTAACTCTTATCCTCAAGGTGATTTGACAGTGATTTAGCAGCAGGCTCGCAAAGGACCCAACACAACTTTTGGAGCATGTTGACTTTCATGAAGTCATAAAAACTTAGTTTGTAATAGTCAAGGGTTTAATCTGGAGTGAAATGTTGATGCAGAAATTGAATAATTGTATCTGTTCAAGTAAAGCTATACTTGAGTTCATTTAGCCTTTATAAAATTTGAATTTTTGTGCTGAGCATTCATACAGCTCCTCTGAACATTGCGCCTTTTAAGGATCATAATTGCATCCATTACAGTACCACCATTATCTTAACAGTTCAAGTGCCTCTGAATTAGTCTTGGAGAAGAATCGTTATCAGGGTGCATTGAAAAATGGATTAATTCACAAGTTCCCTCTGAAATTAGTGAAGGGTCCTTTGCCAGACAGGTAGAATAAAAGTGTGGTATATTTAAGGACTAGAAGAAAATATAAGTGTACATCAGCCCATGACTGAATGTGCAACTATATATGTTTTACACACTTAACATTTTTACTCTACCTAGCCTAACACAGCCATACAAAACCAAGTTAGTCTGAATCTCTCTGTTCACATTTGATTTCCCAGGTGTGTGAGGAACAAACACAGGACATAATTCCTTCAGGATAGGACTTGGAAGACAGACTCACAACACTGTGTGACTTGTTTCAGTACAGCATCTGTAGTCTTGGATATTTAATCAAATCTGCATGACAGGCTAGATGGAAATCATTTTGAACAAAAGAGGGACCAGTCAAATTCTGAGAGACAAGATTTCCGATTTTTCTGGTCTTCAGGCTAACTCTGTTTTTGATGGGTGTTTTTTTTTTTTTTTTTTTTAAAGATAAATCAGCAACTATAATCATGTTCTCTGGATGATGTATTTTAACTTAAGAATAAAAAAAAAACTAACTTTATTGTTTTCCTTTTATCTTCATTCTTTACACACAGTACGGCAAAATCCTGCAATACAGTGACCCCTCTGTAGTCTTCGTCTTCCTGCTGGTTTTTTGCCTGGCCACCATCTCTCAGTGCTTCTTCATTAGCGTCTTCTTCTCTAAGGCCAATTTAGCAGCAGCGTGCGGTGGCCTCATCTACTTTCTCCTCTACCTGCCGCACAGCCTCTGCTATGCCTGGAGGGATGTCATGGGTTTTGGGGCCAAGGTTGCTGTGGTAAGTCCATCTTTAGCTCTGACATGATTTTTAATATTTCCCACAGTTTTTATCATGTATGAGTGCTGGTTTTTAATCTAAGTTATGTTCCAAGGTTGAATATTTTGCCACGTTAAATACACTTAGTCCATCACAGCTTTTTCATCTCCTTATCCGTTTTGTGTTTTATTTCAATTCAAGCAGATTTCTTTGAAAGGAAGCGAGTTTGCCACTTGTGCTCTTATAATATATCTAAGATTTGACAAAGGAATGCAGGGTTCCAATGGCTTTAAAACAAGGATTCCTCTTACCTAATAGTTTTATAATTCTTTTTGTTTGTACTGCTATACGTTACCACAAATGTTTAGAATAGCATCCAAACAACAAGATGGGCAGATTGAAAAAAACTAGGATTTTTTTCCTAATCTCTTGGGGATAAAGAAAAAAAAGGTATCACGGCTCTCATTGTTTCCTTCCCGTGTGACCTTTACAGCGTTGCTGCTATCATTTGTCCTATTGCTGTCTCTGGTAGACAAAAGCACACAATATCTTGAATCTTCTTTCGGGTGTGTATACAAGCATACTCAAAGAATTTTAACCAGGTCCTGTATTCTCTTATTCTAACAATGTGGTGTCAGGTGTGTGTAGCCGTTCACATAGTTTCTTGCCACGACTTCAATTTTGGAATACACTAGTTCACAACAGAAGTCCCTTTCAACTTTCCCCTCTTGTTTTTTATTGAAAATGTTCCACCAGAACATCATCTGTATTGCATTCCTTTGAGTTGGCCCTTCAAAATAGTTCTAGTTGGCAGAAAACTTTTCAGTCACCTGACTTTTGCAACCACATGCTGTCTCGGTTGGCATTTACCATATAACACGCAGTAAAATTTTATTTAATCTCTTCACAAAGTGCCATTGCCGGGTGCTCCCTGTGGTGCTGAGACTTTTCTTCCTGCTCAAGCTAGATGGATAGCCCTCCAGCCCTCTAATTAGCATGAGCAATGTTCCTCTGACCAAACCACTATTCAGTTCATCCCCACACTTTATCAGAGACGAGTGTGCCTCTGTGCTTCTTCTTTCTTGCTCTCAGCCTGGATGAAGTCACACCGTGCCAAGGCATACAGATCCTCCCTCATGCTGTCCTTGATAATGAAATTTTTAATCTGAATTTCACAAGATTACCTAAATTCATAAAGAGTATTTGACTGCGTACCAGAGGACCCAGAGGCAGTATATCACGGGTTTCTGTAAAAGTGCGGAACTTTTTTGTCTGTAATGTGGCTTTCCCCCTTTTTTTTCAATCAAGTAGAAACAAGAGAGAATCCACAGTTATTTTGTGCTGGAAGACCAGAGAGGTTTTCAATTAACTAGTCACTCTTGGAAAATCTCAAAAAATCTGAATTCCCCCAAAATAATATAGAGCCTGTCATGTTCTCCTTTGGGGAAATCAGTTAATTGATCTTGCCTGCTTCAATATCTAGCAGCAGTTGTGTGACTCCTCTGACATTCATTAGAAAATACAGGAGACACCATGGCCTCCTTTAGGGCTTCAACTAAAGGTTATTTTCATTATCAATTACAGGGGGTGGGGGTTACTTTACCATGTATTCAGTAGCACACAGTGCACAGGCAGAAAGGGAACAAGCAAAAAGAGAACTGACACGCAACAAAAATCCTCAGCTGTGCATGCTTTAACCATCCAGCTGTAACACTGCCTGCTGATGTTTTCACCAACAGCACTGCTATTTGCTGGAAATGATGTCATCAGCTCACTTTTTCTGTGTGACAAACAGCTCAAATCCCAAGTACATTCAAGCTGCTTAATCATTTTGATCAGAATAAATATGTAAACATTCAGTATTTCTTCTTGAAAACATTATACTCAATTTCAATCATCTGATTAATTAGCTGATGGCGAAAGGTCATGACTCTTTTTCTCAGCTCTTTTTGCTTGTTTACCTTTTTTAAAGTTAATTCAGGGTAAGTGTAAGGTTGGATGTCACACTTTGTTTTTGAGGAAGCGTCTTCATACAGGAAGTATTCGACTCTGCTTTGAATCTTGCCTGTCATTACAGCTGTACTTGTTAAAAAATGTCCCGGATTACAATAGCTATCTCAATTACTCTCCCTCTTTACATTTTTTTGATGATGGCCAACTGAATGATGTCTGAATCAAGAGTTTGACATGTGTTCAGTAGAGGAGGTTTGTTTTATCTGCCTCCCAACGCATGTCCTTTTCTCAAAAGCCAAAGGATAGGCTCCTGTTGTTTTGTCGGTTGTTCATACAGAGGTCAAGGATGGGTGCCCACTGGCCCTGCTGTCAGCCCTCATCTAGTGACTGATTGGCAGATGGGCAGTTGAAGACAGCAGAGGAAGTTGCCAGCAGTGTACACAGCCAGGCTAGGGGTTTGGCGTCGCTGCAGAGCTTCTGTGTGGTTGTGTAACATCGGTTATTCATGATGATTCGTCTCCCAAGCTTCAGCAAACACTTCTGTCAGAGTATAAATGCTGGGAGCAAATGAGGTGTGATAAAACAGCTGGCAGGCAACATGGTGATGTGGAATGAGAGGCCATGGCAGATGATGTCTCGAGGGGCAAAGCATCATTTGCAGTTTCCGGCTGCAGATAGGTCCAACAAATCTTTGTTTGCAGCAGATGTATTCCGGTGTAACAACTCATCTGGGTGGTAACGGCGTCTCATGACATCACCTAAATCCATTTCCATGGATTGGATGGGTGTATGAGGAAATTATATTAGAAGCAAGCAAGTTAAAAAGATGTTTTGAGAAATGTGAGTTTATGTCATGAATTTAATTAGTCTCATACAATTTTTACTACTGTAAACACATCTATCCTCAGCCAACAATTTGGCTCATGTAAAAAAACTGCATTTAGGGCCACAGCTGGTCTGGCTCTTCATGACGACAACTAAATTTAGTGTACGCAGCAGCCCTAGTAAAGCTCTCTTATAAATATGTTATCTCCCAGTTTCATTCAGAAATTAAAGTGCAAAACAGAAATGTACTGTTTTATAGTGTTTGTTTGAGCCAAACTGTCTTGGCTGGAATCAGTCATCAGGCACACACCCAAGAGTCCAGATCCAGTCTTAGATGCTTGTTTTCTATTCCAGTATTTGCGGTATGCTAACACAACCAGCTGCCCACTTCAACTTTGTGTTTAGCATTTAGACAAAGACAGGTCTGAAAATGTTCTGTTAACTTCTCTTTTTATAATGAATGTATGTACTTTGCACATCTTTCATTCCCAGAGTTTGTTGTCATGTGTTGCATTTGGCTATGGCTGTGAAAACCTTTCCAAGTATGAGGAGCAAGGCATTGGTATCCAGTGGTACAACATTGGCAAGAGTCCAGAAGAAGGAGAACGCTACACCTTCATCCTATCCATTATCATGATGCTCTTTGATGCTACCTTGTATTGGTTGCTGACTTGGTACATAGAGAATGTCTTTCCAGGTAAACATTTTACACAGATTTAGTAGAATCATATAATTTGTTCAGTGTTAGTGTCTAACTTTGTAATCCCAAGAATGTTCCCATTGACATTTTACTTTAATGTATAGAGAAAATTTCCATTCTCACCATACATTCTCCATATTTTACTCATGTTGTCTATTAAAATAACACAGTGTCAGGCTACAGAAAAGGATACACTGTAAAGGTTCCCCACTCCCTTGAAAGAAGCCAAAATGAAAAATATGAATGATATTATCTGCAATCGATTGCAGGTCAATATGGGATTCCCAGGCCATGGTACTTCCCTTTCACTTCATCGTATTGGTGTGGGACATCATCAGTGACTGCAGAGAGCCCCACTTTGCTGAGAGACTCTGGTGTGCATGATGGTAAATTGCTTTTCAATCTCAAACTCACACCATCTCTGTCACTTTCCCAACTGTTGTTATGCACTTTTCAGATGTTAAACAACTTGTTCACATCCTTGAGGGAACACAACTCTAATCAGAAGTACAAGTAAATGGAGAAGGTTAAAAAACAAACATTAACACCTTATTTGTAGCATCTGGTGATGATAGAATTTGGTGCTTTAGGGGAAAAAGGTGTTTGAACCCCCCCACAACCCTGTTGGGAATTTGCGGTAGAGAAAATGGATGGATGGATGGGGGCATGTCTTTCAGTAGTCTGGACTGTTTCCATTTGTTGCTTTTTACTCAAAATATCTTTAAATAATTATGATTTCAAGAATATTTTGGTTTTCCTTTGTTGAATGTTATACTAAAACAACATTTTTTAGTGAACAAATGAATGGAAATATCATGTGAACAATTCTGTACATTCAAAAATATTGGTTGTTTTGTATTGGTCTCTCTCTTTCTGGAAAATGAGCTTAAAATACATTTATAATGGCTGCTTTACTCTATGAAAAGCTTTCATATCTTTGTTTTGTTGCTTCTTAATAAATGAATGCCTCTGTTTTTTTAAGAGTATCAAGAAAAAACACCACCCAATATGAAAGCAGGGGTCTCAATTCGCAATCTCGTCAAAATATACAAGACTGGAAAGAAGCTTGCAGTGGACGGGCTGAGTGTGGACTTCTTTGAGAATCAGATTACATCCTTCCTGGGCCACAATGGAGCAGGAAAAACCACTACAATGTGAGCTTTATTATGCATTTATCCTATTCGGTTGTATTTTCCAGGTGAGTTTTTGTGTAATTTTGCGAGGTCTTGCCATCCTAAATTGTACATAGTGCCAGCTGTACTGTAGCTGCATTTATTCGCTGGTCACTGCTTTCAAAGAGTGACATCTTCTGAGAGGACATTTATCACACAGAGTCAGCTGCTGTGTTGATAGTGGGAGTTATCTAATTGCTGCTTGAAAAATTGGTAAAAGCTTGGTTGGGGTTTAGGATGACAGCAAATAAATGAAACCCAGTGGCCCAGAAAGTATAAGCGACAGAGAGAGCAAACGATGCAAGACTAAGGGCTGTGGGGAAGACATCCGCTTTGAGCAGCTGGAACGAAACATAACAGAGCACAGTCAGGGGAGGGGCAGAGAAAAGACTCTGTCACACAAAAGTTATATGTTGATGCATTTCCAGAAAACAGTACCCCCCCCCCCCTCTCTTTCTATTATCTCTTTAATATTGTGTAACAACTTGGGCTGTGTATGTTAATGTCATATCTTTTCTTTAAATTCATTTTTTTTAATCATTTTTCAATTTCTTAATAAAATAATGGCAGCTTTTCATCGAGTTGTTTTTGTTTTGTTTTTTTGCAGGTCAATTCTGACAGGACTCTTCCCACCAACATCTGGAACTGCCCTGATCAACGGATACGATATTCGCACCGACATTGACAACATCCGGAAGTACTTGGGAATGTGTCCACAACATAATGTCTTATTTAATGAGTGAGTGGATTTAGAACTGTTCAGAGAGAATAGAAGATGGTGGGGAGGGGTCGTTTCAACACTTCTACTGGTCTAATATTGGTTTCTCAGCAACAAGCCTTTGTCCCTTCCTCCTATTTTTTTTCAGAATCAAATTACCTTTATGTGCCTGCTCCACTAGATTTTCCAAACAGTGCCATTCCAGATCATTATTGGGTTTTTTTGTTTTTTTTACCTTCATGCCTCCTCCATTTCTCTTTTTGTACATGCTCAAATGGAATATACCGGAAATTTAACTTGAGTCTTTCATCATAATTACAGCTGAGTAGCTACAAATGACTTTCATTTATATTCATTCCAGACAGTGAAAGCATCTATTTTCATTGATGGTGAAATATTCATGCAAACACAGAGGTTAACGTTGCGACATATTAAATCCTCAGCCGTGAGCCAGCACAAGACATTTGGATATATTTAAAGACCTTAATTATGACGGTCATGGATAGTCTTGAATCAATTAATGTTTTACACTCGGGATAACAAAAAACACTGGGATATAAATAAATTGCACGTGGTTTTATGTGTGTGTTTTATTAAATCCATAACCACCCAAATTTTCAGTCAAACCTATCCTTTGCTATTTCTTTCCAAATTTGTAGGCTGACCGTGGAGGAGCATATTTATTTCTATGCCCGGCTGAAAGGACGCAGTCGCAGCGAAGTCAAGTCTGAGATGGACCAGATCATTGAAGATGTTGGTTTACCACATAAGAAGAGGGATCTTGCAAAGAATTTGTCAGGTGAGCATGTGTACTTTGGAAATATTTCAGATTTGTGCTTCTCGCTGGGTCGGATTGGGATTAAGCAGCATTGTAGATTTTGCTGCTGATGCATGCCAGGGTTTATGTGCCTACTGTATGAAAGACAGAAATATCATTGGTAGATTTTCCTTCCTGTTCGTCTTCCAGCTCATGCGCATGTAGCTTTCTTAAACGTTCACTGTACCTGCATGTCACAGGTTGTAATTCATTGTCTGGGGGGCATGAGCAAGTCCTACTTGATAAATTGTCCCGTGTCACGGATTGCTTGTGAGCAAAATCACTGAAATATGACATTCAAGGTTGATCTATGCTGACATTTCCACTACATTAGCACTACATTGGATGCATTTTGAAGAGCTTGCCTAGAGAGAGGAGAGTGAAATTATGGTAGGAAGGTGTATAAGCCTCCTCGCCATCAATCATTTCAGTTTGCAGAAGGCAATAAAGCATGAATGGGAATATCTAGACATATTTATTCTACAATCACATTTACTTTTGTGCACATATTACATCTGAAACATGATGCTGACAAGTAGATTTGAAGAATTTTTCAAAGAAAAGAGACAAATAGTCTATTAGCCAACATAGAAATGTCAGTCGTGCTTTATAGAAATTCTGATTACTGTTATAACTGTTGTCTTTGATCTGTGTTTCAGGGGGGATGCAGAGAAAGCTCTCTGTGGCTATAGCATTTGTCGGTGGTTCAAAAATCGTCATCTTAGATGAACCTACAGCAGGAGTGGACCCCTATGCCCGGAGGGGTATTTGGGATCTGCTGTTAAAGTACAAACAAGGTATGGGTTCAGTGATAAAATCCATGGCTCCATTTAAGTCTCTGAAGGCCCTTGTATTTTTAGAATTGACAAGAGTACTAAGGGCATATGTTTGATCTGTTTCAAAGTGAAAAACTTTCCTGAACTAATCCTAACTCATCGTAAACTTTTAACTGGCTAAGCTAACATGTATCCAATAAGAGAGCTACAAACACAGTGAAATATCTAGAAAAGACTGCCTTTTTTTCCCATCCTTTTCTGTAACACTCAATGATTGATGGAAAAATATTGTGAACTGTATACAAACAATTTAAATTGAAAGAGAAAAAGTAGCTTACTGTTAGATCAGCTAATTGCATGCCAAATTAGTTGGCCTGTCACTCTCTACCCTTGTGTATATGTTGTGGTCGCTATAATGGCTTTTAGCAGGACAGGCACATTATAGTCTCCCGTTTTCACAACAGATGTCTAAATGTTTAATGTGCACTATGTGACATTCTGCCCTCACAGTGTCATTAGTGCTCTCTTCTCTCTAATCAAGTATTTTCTCTCCAATTGAAAGCAGCAGATAACTCTGTTATAATGAGAACCCCCACATTCCGCCTGGTAAAAGGACTCCGGTCTCATTTTAGATTTTTTACAAAGGATTGCCATTAAGCAAAAGGAATCAAATCTACAGGCAGTCTATTTGTATGAAAAAACTGAAGGCTGAACTTGGATTTCCTCACAGCTAATTAAACGCACTGGTTTTCACACAGACAGGTTGACCACATACCACCAAGTGGGTGTAGTTTTGATTAAATTGAGTGGGAGCTTATTTGTTTGGTTGGAGCTTCCACACTGCTTTAAAGTCACTCGACTAATATTGTAATATGAACACAAGTGCACTGTTTTGTCGATGAAATTAACTCCTCAGGGTATGCTGAAGAAGACCAAACGTGATCTTTTTCGTCATGATTGCTGAATTTTAATGAATGTGCTAAACCACCATGTTATTGTTTTATTGTTGTCTTCATTTTGGACTTAATGCTATCAAAAAACAGACTAAATATTTCATATTTCGTTTTAAAATTATTGTAGAATGCAAAGTTTAGAATTATAGATCATGATTTATATACGGTATATGTATATATTTTTTTTATTTAATTTAATTTTTTAAAATGTATTTATTTATTGTTAAACACTTTAGCTGGTAGTATCCACAATCATTCCTTACTCTGGAAGAGGCCTTGAGTAGTCTGTAAATATACTGAATTTTTTATCCATTAAACCTAAATTGGTTTGAGTGTTCCCCTTCAAAAAGGCTTATTTAGGCAACCTATTATAGGGAACTTAAGGTATTGTAAAGTTATCCCATATTTTTCTAAATTCTAATTTTAGTGATACCATGAACTTTGTATCAGTGGCAAAAGAAAAGTAATTCATTTGTGAAAAAAGAAAAAACAGAATGGTAAATATAACTACACTGGTCCAAATTTGATCTATTGTTATAACTATTGTGGTGGTGATTTTTTTTAATTGATCAGAAGCTCTTGAGAGAAATGCATGAGGGTAAAATACATTTGAAAATGAATTAATAATAATAATGAACACGTTTTAAATACTCTTTCTCAATGAGCAGTACGTTACTATTTTTATCTTGAAATTTTGCTGAATGTATTCAGTTCAAGTTGGAAGTTTGGAAAGACCCCATTCACTGCTGAGTTTTAGGGCTGAGGCCGGCAATACTGTGTAATAAATAATGCATTTCTTCCATGAATACAAATTAATGTGGAGCTGAAGTCAATGTAGCAGTACAAATGGCATGGAAATGTCTTTTTTGGTATGGGTGTTTCATAAGTATCTCTCCTGTGATAAGAGAAGAAAAATGCTGTTCTGAAGGTTTTTCACCAAAATACAAATGTGTTAAAAGTTTAGTCGAGCAGAATATAGCCAACATGACAGCAGCAGCACTAAAGCCTAATGTTTGAAATGTCACAACATTCAGTAACATACTCACGCTGGTTTCAACCATCAGCAATTGCCCAGAAACTTTTAACAACAACCACACTGTCTGACGTCAAAGCGTGCCAATAATTTGACCACTTTTCAGTGTTGTTTTAATCCATTTTGTAGAAATTGTAAAGTTAATATAGTGCCATTTTGTTTGTTATAACTCAGTTGACGGGTTTTAAATGGTGTCAGGATAATTCTGAAATTTATTGATTTGAATTGATTGCCCCTAACAGCAGTAAATACAGTTTGGCGCAATAATTCATCGTACTGCCGATGTTCATTATGTCTGTCTGGCCTTTCTCATCCACTGTGAAATCCATTTCCATCAATTTGATTTAGAGGGAATGGAGCTAAATAGCTGAAACCCGTTTTCTGGCTCCACTTTGTTGTACGCATTGCGAGTACTTGCAATTTACCTGAACACACCCAACTCAGTTTGATATATTACTTTGTGCCGTAATGTGCCACAACACACTATAAATCAGAATACCTATGTGGGCCATATGCAGTCCAAACACATTTATTTTTTCTTCCAACTCGCAGATGATTATATGCTTTCAGAAGTTTTTTTTCTCCTACGAACTCAAGAAAATATTCTCAAGTCTGGTCACCCTATGCAAAATGAGTTTGTGGAGTCTTACTAAACCTCAACCAATTTGCTCCAACCTCCTCCCTTAAAGACGTACCGTTCCCCGCCTATATCTTCAATTGAGTGACTTATGAGCATTCATACAACCTGAGTATTTCATTTGAGCTCATAAAGAGAGGGATCGACACTTCCTAAGCCAAGTATGAGGCAGAAATATTTAACTGAGACTGGATGGATTTAGCAGCTCAGGTGGTTGCAGGGCATACATGTGTGGAAGGAGAAGGGGAAATGGTTGGCCGAGCAAAATGGCTGCATCCGGCCGCAGTTGATGACCTCAGAGCGTGTCCTTGTCCCTCGGATAATGTGACCTGAGAGGATACAGATTTAACATGGTGCAAAAACAGCCATGCTCAGCATAGCACCTGGCCCTTGCAGGAAACACCCACAGATAAAGGAAAGAAAGGGCCAAAATTCACACCTGTACATATTTTTGTGACCTGCCATCTTGCAGATGTAAAGATACACACAGGGACAGCAGAGAAAGTTGTTTACACTGTAAGGAATTTTCAAAAGTGTTGGCTCTTTGCAGAGGCGTTTCATAAATCTCACATCTGTGATTATCCTTTTTTAGCATTTTGATCTAACTATGTATATATATAAATATTTAGCATTCAATTGATGTAATATTATCCTCTTAAAGCCACTTTCTTCTTAGCAAGAATCTTTCCTTTTTAGAGAAGTGTGACAGGTTAAATGCCTCCTGATTGTGACAGGATCAAATATACTGCAGGGACATGACCGTGCTGTGACTTTATTACAGATCTGTTTTTCCCCTTGCTTTTTGGGGTATGTTACTATTAACAGGTTTAATCTGATATGGCATGATATAAAAGGATTAGAGCACCCGTGAATAATCTTGCAATTCAAGCTACATTTGCAGTTGTGTTCGGTTTGATGGCTCTTGAATCAAAGCGCTCTGGGAACAAAGACAAGAGTTTGAATAAAATGGAATCTCACAGAAATGCTGAAAAGCGGGCCTCCAATGCCCTTTATCGTCATTTTCATTTTGTCACAGATTCATGACCACATACTCTGCTCAAGTAATTTTTTGTTGCCATGCTGATAAGCATAAGTAAAAGACACCAGCACAAAGAAGATAAGAGAGATTGAGATGTTGGCCTTATTTGAAAAAATCTGCACGAGACAAAAGTCTTATGCAGCTTTCAGCTCACAATGAAACTTGTTAGGATAAATATGCTCCAAGGAGAAAAATGCTTTTCTTTTTTGTGTTTATATTTCATAAAATCAAACTCAGCTCTTCGATTTTACCATCACTCTTGTATTCGCTACATTATTTGCTTAAAAGACAGCCACTGTGTATTCTGTTGCTTTTCAGGCCGCACCATCATTTTGTCCACACACCACATGGATGAGGCCGACATCTTGGGCGATCGAATTGCAATCATCGCTCACGGCAAGATGCGTTGCTGTGGCTCCTCACTGTTCCTAAAAAAATGTTTTGGAAGCGGCTACTACCTGACTCTGGTCAGAGAGGGGGCTGAAAAGATGACGGCTCAGCGGAATGGCATCATCCCCACTCAGGCCAAAGAGGCTGAAAAAGTAAGCGTCTGGGGTTACCCGTTATTAGTTTGCTTTTGGCATATTCATTATATTCTTAATCTTGGTTATCTGTAGATAAGATTTGCACCCATGATGACTCCAATAATTTGTAATTAACTCAGAATGAGGGAGAGCTTTGTTCTGTGGGGCAGTATCCTGAGGCAGTTTTGAATCAACAGATGAATATTTTTGTCTGCCTAGTTGTCAAATGTATTGTTTGCCTCCCTTTTGACTTTTAAATATTCATACAGTTGTGACTGTGTCATTCATTGCTTGAGGTTCAGACCCATGCCCCTTGAGTCTTTAAATACTTCAGTATATATTTGTTTGCTTTCTGTATGGTCATTTGTGTCACATGTGAAGATATTTGCAGGTTTTTGCTATCAGTTACTCCATTGCCAGTAATGTTCTATCTTAGTTTGTTGTTGTTAACATTTTCTTTTGTTGGTGCTTCATTCTGCTTTCCACAAAAAATGCTGTCTATCCACAAAAATGTCTCCTGCATATGCCCTTGTTAAAGTAATTGTCCATAAACATCCCATTATTTCAATAGGTTAATTAGTTGTTTTTTAATTTAAGATGTCCAAAAATAAGGCTGACTCTACTTGGACTCTAGTTTATTTTCTCTGACTTTCCTGTGCTTCTTTCTGCTCCTTCCACCATTCTCCATCGCGGTCTGTGTTTAGTTTCTCCCAGCATGAGAATTGGAAACGTGCCTATGTTCTGGATGATGCTAATTGTTACCTGGGGATGGACTAATTCTTCGCACACTTAGTTTTAATCAATTGCAGCAAATGAACCAGATGCACTAACGCCAGCAGGACCAGACCTATTAGCATTAGTGTAAAGGCTCTGTGAGTTGAGCGAAATAAATTGTGTCAAATAAAGAAGCAGTGTATTTATCAGCGTGGAAAATTGTGGTTCTCCTACCTTGCCTGAAACTTTTGAAGTGGGCCTTGAAGAGTTTGAAAATAAATTCCCAAATGATCTCTGAAAATGTACTATTCAGCTACTGCTTAGATTAAACTATTCCCCCAGTTTCTCTTTATTTTATTGAGCTGAAAAAAAGAATTCAAGTCCACATTTTCCATTAGCAGTTTGACCATGTCACCATTTCCAAATTATGCATGCATGCCGCTTTATTCTGAGCAATTAAATAGAAAGTTGTGGATGCTTTTTAATTGATTAATGTTCAACAAGAGTTGTCAAGGAGGCACTGTTCATCATTCTAAGTGGAAAGGCACGATAAAATCTTTCTAATCCAATTCTGATTAACAGGAGACGGGCTGTCCTTCCACAAGCAGCCTAGATGACGGCATTGGCAGTGACACCTGGAGCAACTCTCATCCAACAGGTACAAACCTTATCTCATATCTGTCAAATTTTATGATGGGCATCATGTAAACCAAATACATGAGTTTCACATAGTTTGTTAACATACATTTTTAAAATATTTAATTTAATTATTTTTCTTCTTTACATATACATTTTTTTTTAACTACCAATGCTGGGAAATAAACCGTCTGATGCACAGTGAATTACAGTGTTCTTCTTTGCTTTTATAGAGCTCAGAGAGCCCCACTGCATTAAGCATGTAGCATATGGTGGAGGCTGAAACCACCAAACCAAACTGTACTAGGTCAGACTCAGCCTGAAGCCCTTTAGATGCCGTGCATGGGGGATTTTTCCACAATCCACGCCGACCACTGCAGACTTACTCACTAATCTCCTTAGCTCCACATCCTAAAATAATCTACAAAGTCTTATGACTGAGAAATATCCTGATAACATAAAACGACTGTTGAAACAGAGCTTTCTGTTTCTGTGCCTGACTCTTGGACTTTGAAATCATTACATCATTAGAAAATACATATGAGGTTCTCAAAATCTGTCTGGAAAAGAATAGTCTCTCCTTTTTATCTAGGGACACCTAGAAATTCATCAAAAGGGGGACCAAAAAATTGCACATATGTATATCTGAAAGCACATATTTATATGGAACTCTCTCAATGTAATATTTTTTATTGCTAATAAGTTACACTTAAATCTTTTATTATTTCCTATTAAACAAATGTGTGATTTATCTGAATTCTTAAAGGTGTACTTAAATTTTAGGTGTTTCCAAAAATGATTCTGACCAGGACTGTTTAGTTTTTCTATATTTCAGCTATGTAGAAAAAAAAATGAAGAAAACAGCAAAAATAGACAGATGTTGCCCAAACATATCATATGTTTCTGGTTATTTGATTTTTGTTCATATTTCCTAATATGTGTTTCTTAATAATTATTTTGACACCCAGGCATACCCAAAAAACAAATCAACTCCCAGTTGGACGCTTACAATTAAGATAAATAAAACCTACCTTATCCTTCAAATTGATTAGACAAAACATTTCAAAATAAACAGCATAATGTTAGAAAATTACTCTAAATTTCCACATATCAGAGTACATAATTCTTTATTAATTTACATTAAAAAAAACATCAGATGCACATGTGCACACTCACAAAGACATTTTCCCAAATAATTTAGTCCGTGGTGTGAAGTGGATCTATTTACTTCATCATAAAGCACCAAACCAGTGGTTGTTAAGCTTCAGTAATTATGTATGAGAGGTTCTGGATCAATAATGGATGTGTTGTGTTCTGCAACACCGTGCGGATTGATTCTCACTAAGCCCCAGATTGAGGATGGATGATGCAGAGGAGTTATCTTTACTGAGCTACAGTGTCTTTAAATGTCACAGGAATTGTGTGGTGATCCCAAATGCTAAACAATATTTTCAAAGACTTATATTAAAAAGGATGAGCAATGCAGGCAAAACTTTGCAGCCTACAGTCTGCTTTGTGAGTCACTTTTCGGCTATTCCTCAAGCAGATTTGACAGCTGTGACTCAGCTTGTGCGGTGCCACGTCCCTGAGGCAGTCTTCTTAGAGAGCATCGGGCAGGAAATCACATTCATACTGCCCTATTGTGGAGCCAGAGATGGGACCTTTGCCACCCTCTTCCAAAAGCTTGACCTAGCAATGGATGACCTTGGCCTGACCAGTTATGGAATCTCTGACACCACGCTAGAAGAGGTAAACAAAACATGGAGATGACAAAAGAAACTTGTGCAGTTACATTCTGCAGACATGTGAAAGCATAGGTCATTAGTCTCCAAACTAACAAATGTGTTCTTCCCCGATAACAAAATACATTTACATTACTCAGTCATATTCTTCTCACTTCTGAGACAAGTCAGAATTTTACATATATTTTGTTCATCCTACAACCCCCTCCTTTAGATATTTTTTACTCTTAAGAACCATAACATGCTTTATGTTATGTAAATCAGACTCAATAGACTCCATAATGTTTATTGTTAAAAATAATCTTTCTTTCTTAAAATCCAATATTCTGCTGATTCATATATTGATTTTCACTTATTTATGATCACAGACACAACTTAATTTAATGTATTTTCAATGACCTCTTGTGGTCAAGTTCAATACTGTTAGAATGTAATAGCAATGTTACAGTAAGCTTGCAGCTACTATGGTATATTTGCAAAGTTTGTAGTCAGAAGGCTTAAAGTTTCCGGATTTCAGCTACTTGCATCATGTTTATGTCATGGATCTTTTTGTTAATTTGCCAGGATGCACCAGCATGATGACATATTTATTTGAGAAAAGTAGTATTTTCCTTACAGTCAAGGCTTTCCAACTAATAAGTAAAACTGATATGCAAAAAAAGTTTAGTTTTCTTTTACTAAAAATATCAATTAATTTGACAAAAACTGAATTTGCTGGTTGCAATATTGTTGTCATCATTATAAATATATTCAGATCACAGTTTTATTTTTCCCAAGCCAATGACTCATGCTTTATGTTTGCCAGACAGACTAGGGTTGGATAATAAAGCTTAGTGACTGTTGGCAAGTGTTCTTCATGTAACTCAGACATGCATGACACACTCAAAGACTACAGGCAATGTGAATAATTCCTTTTGAATTTCTAAATTCTAACCATGACAAGGTTTTTTCATCCATCCATGTTTTCTTTGAAGTCCAAATACACTGCGGGTAAAATATTCAGTGATTATTCAAAGATAATACAGTCAACAGAATTCAGTAAGAAATATTATGGAGGTTAGAACTCAGTGATGTGATTCCAGTATTTAGATCCCTAAATCCTTGCAGAATCTATTTCAACATTTTTGGAAATAAAACATAGCCATGTGAGCACAAATGAGGTATTTAACACAAAAAAGAGTTGGTATATTTTCAAAATTGATATGAAATGGAAGATTGTTTCATGCAACATGTGTCCCACTGTTTTGATGGATATCACTGACATCTACAGCTTGCTTGTATCATTCATTTGTTTATAAAATGAAAACGAAAAAGGCATAAAGTGGTACATTCTGTTGCACTGCAAATTCATCTGATCCTGCTTGTGTGCTTTTAATGGTGTGGGAGACATACATAATTAATCATACACCGTTTTTTTCCATTTTGCAGATATTTCTAAAAGTAGCAGAAGATACTGGAGTGGATGAAGAAATACAATGTAAGTTGACCACAAATCTGAAAATGTAAAGATTTATCGCAACAGCTGTGGACAATGCACCAAGAGACATCTAATCAATATATATGTAATTCATGTTTCATGCCTTTTGCATTTCTGATGAAATGATAATACTCCAGCACTGCTTAAAAAGTTACTGACCAAAAATGGGACCAAATTAAATCACTTAAATCACTGTAGTACACAACACACAATAAAAAACAGTGGAATTCAAGAAAAGAAAAGTTGCTTTTTTAGATTTTTATCCAAGGATGGAGTGTGAACTCACTGGCAAACAACCCAAGGTCCTCTGGATAAAGGTCAAACTCAACTAAACATACAGAAGCTTTGAGTGTGAAACACAGCAATTCTACCTGGAACAAAGGCAGGCATTGAGGACTAACAGAGGATCTGACGAGGTGTCGAGGATTCCTGACAATGACTGTTTGAGTTATTTCATTTACTCGCTACATTAAATACGTCACTGGTGTACCAGCGGCTGATGCGGTCACTACTGAGTTTGGTGGTGCTACCGAGTTCTGCTTGGCATTTAGATACCTGTCTCACAAGTAAGTGGTACCAGAATGGGTTGATGCCTTATCTGAAGTAATGGGCAGCGCGAGGTTCCTGTTTTTGGTGTGTTTTGAATGTGTTTCAGTTCACATCTTTTTCCACAACATTGACATAAAGCATTATCAGACAAATGAATGAGTATTTATATATTTTGAAAATGTTTGCTTATCCAAAATTGAATTTGCACACCGGCCTGGTAAACTGTCAAACCTCAAATTTAAAATCAGAACTCCATTACAACATAGGCCTAGGCCTAATTTGTTCATCATGTTTGAACAACTTTGTAAGATCAGTGGCAAATGGGAAGTGATAATAAAAGTAGCTGTTAATCTGTAGTGGATGCCAAGATTAAAATACAGAAAAAAATGGAGGCCATGCTTCTCTCTCCAAAAAAGAAAAAAGGGGCTTAGCGATCTCAGACACAAGCTACTTGTGGTAGGGACTGACTAAAATTTTTAAAATATAAATAGTATTTTTAGAACTGACTGAACTGGCCCACCATCCCACGGATTAACATCTTCAACTATTTCTTTTGAATTCATATTGCTATGCTCCTGAAACACCTGAGTTTGTGCTTTTACATGGTATAATATGGCATCTTGCAAGGCGGTAGCTTTCCTTATTGTTATTTATATCCTCAAATTGGGTCAGGCCAAAACAACATTTCTTATTTGTATTCCCAAAGCAGCAAAGGAGCTGTTGGTGAGAGACTGGAAAAGGAGCTCCCGTGAATCCAAGAGGAATAGCGTCGCCAGCGCCCACATTAAAACAGCACACATCAGTGGGAGGAGTGGCAAGTTCTTCCAATTTATCTTTTCTCCTTTTTCTTTTGTTTGGAGAAAGCTCATTTATACATTTGAGTCTATTTCCCCGATACAGAATGTACTGAAAGTCTTAATATTTGTTTGTTCTTCAACTGCATTTTTGGTGAAAATCTCAACTTCTTTTATGCCTAAGTTGTGCTTCTTTCTGAATCTTTTCCTACATGCAGACACATTAAAGGAAAAGTTTACAAGTAAAGTTGAAGGTAGGTGCTCAACGTCAGTTGCAGCTAATAAAATAGCCCAAAAGTGTGGTGTGTGTCCTTCTGGAAAGAAAAAGAAAAAGGTAACGCTTTTAATTAAAAAGCATTACCTTTACTAAATTAAAGTAACTGTCATTGAGAAATGTCTTTTGAATCAGAACAGCTAATGAAGGGGGAAAAATGCCATTCACAGTTTTCATTGACAGACAGAAAATCATCATGTCTACAAATCCCTGTGTGTGTTTCCTTTGGAAGCACTTTGCTGCACTTTATGAGTTTTAAAAAATTGCTCTCTTCACCAAGGAATGAGTGAGTGTGGCTGGCGGTTTAGGCGCCTAAGCTGCATTTGATCAGCCCATTAAAGGTGCTGAAAAGCACACTAAGCCCATCTTTTGCATAGATGCTAAATAATACCACCATTTAATCACCTTGCCAGATTTGGGTAAGAAAGCGAGTGTCAGTGGAAAAGGATCTGTGGTCATCACTGGATGGAAGCTGATCAGAAGGCAGTTCCTGGCACTTTTTATCAAGCGCTTCCATCATGCCCGAAGGAGCCGCAAGGGACTCATTGCCCAGGTAATGGCCTCAGTCTGTCACATTGATGAATTGAAGGGTTACACTTGTATGGTTACGTGGGAGGATCAAGTTACGATTGTGTGAAATACATGTTGGCCTCCAAAATCAGTAAGTGACATGTATTATATAGTGAGCTAATTTAAACCTTGGAAGGAAAAGCCATCCATCTCTCTGGAGTCAATGGTTGTTGAATTTAGGTTGTTGAAAAGAAATTTACAATGAAAGCACAACATAAATAGCTGAGTGTATCCAGGGTCATCAGGAATAATACAAAAATGTGCCGGTAAAGAGAATGTACAATCATCATCATCTCATACGTTGAACAACGAGGGTCTTGGGGGGGGGGGGGGGGTTTACTGCAGCTGCCGAAAATGTTTTAGTCGCATTACATTAAAACAGGGACATTCTGGGTATCAATATCTGAGAACAGAAATTTTTCAGTTGCACATTTGCCCTCTCAAAGGACAACACCTCTGCCCACAAATCTCTCAATGTCACTGTTCTGCATTTTTCTGGTTCCATTCAGTATATCAACTTTCATCTGGACACTGTGATTGGCACCAGAAAGGCAGCGTGACACTTGTGATTTGTTTGTCCTTCATTTTACTGTGTGCTAATCATGTGTTTTCATTAGCCATGCATTAAAAGTGAATGCATAACAATTACTGAGATGACAGACTTCTATTAGCTCATTAAGTCAATGTCTATATTATTTTATTCCTCACAAACATAATTTCAAAAGTCAAAACTAATAAAGAGCTATAATTTCAACAAGTCCAAACCAATTTTGATAAGTAGCAATTTTCAGGAGGTTGATTTTTTTTTTTTTTTTGTCCTTCCATGTTGTAAAAAAATGTGCTCAGTCCTAAGTTACAGTGGTTTGCTCGCCAGCCTCCATCTATGCCCGTACTGAGTTTCTAAATATTAGAGATGACATCAATTACAAATCTGCCACCACGCTGACATAATTGCGTCTGAAATTGTGCAGCAAAGAACATCCTTGTCTGTCGGTGAGCCAGAGAAGTGTAGAAGGAAAGACACATAGAACAATGTTTCACCTTTGAGAGGTGCTTGGCTTCCTCCTGTAATTTGCTGCAGCACCAAGGCACATTAGTCACTGTCAGTCTTGGACGTCCCTCTTTAGCGAGCACATGGAGCGGCATAGTAGGATAAGGATGTGAATGTGTATATACAAGATTGCACATTGTCTGCAAGGACACGTCTCCAATGCTTTTACTTGTTTGACCACAGGCTTTTTTCCCCCTCCTCTATGATGTCAACAGCTCCTTTTGTCAGGAGATATGATTGTGTGGTGAGGTAATCTCCTCAAATGTAAGCAGCTATAGGAACGTGAAAGATATTCATTCAAACACAGGAGGAGTGATTAATGGACCTGCAAGTTAGAGACAGTAAAGTCTGGGTAATGTCAGAATCATGGAGCACTTATTAGTTGCATTTCGATAGGCGAGTGGAAACATTTTGGCATTCAAATAGTTCTAAAAGTGTAATCTACCAGATTTCAAAACGTTTTGGTTCCACTTGTCGTCTTAAATTACTCTGTTATGTTACTGGTTATTTACATTTTAAAAAGTGTAAGTTTTAAGATGACTTTTTAAAATTCGTTGCCTCCTTGAAATCCTTATTGAAATTCATCACGGATATGAGGATTGCAAATCAATTGATAAGAGAGTTCAAAGCATTAACCAACAATTATTATTTTGTAATATCAATATTTTAGCATGGTTTGTGAGGAATTCTTTTGCAGTATTATGAATGGAATAGGTTTATTTGTTAGGATTTCCCATGTCTGTGAAATCTCACTAAAATAGAGGCTATAAGCCACTTCAACTCAAGGTGCAGCACGGAAGCAAAGGTTCCCATAACACTGCTCAGACTTATGAAACTATTTTCATTATAACAAGACTTTTGACTTTATTTGAGGAAAAAAAACATCTTAATCATGTTTTTTTTTTCAACACGCTTTGCATTTAATCCAATCCTCTTCTTCAAATTCCTAATAAATTTGAGAATGTGCTAAACTCATGCATGGGTCATGGGAATAATGACCTCTCCATGTGTTTTGCACATTTCTTTCAATTGCAGAAGCTCCAGCTGTCATCTGCAATTACTGTTGAGTAAGGGTAAACAAAAGAAGGGGAGTGCAGCCGAACGGGAATCCTACTTCCTTTTGCAATGCTCGATTCGGTCGTTCCATCTTATTGCTACTTTTACCTGTCATTTGCTCGCCATAGGTTCATGTACTGGTTGTAAATGTAGGATTTTTAACTTTGCGGTCCTGAACTGACCTGGCAAACTGCATGCCCTGCAAATTTATCAGTGTAGGCAAACCTGCCCTTTCCTGCCAACTGTGGCCCAACTTGCAGATGATTAAACAGTAAAGGTATCCTACGTTTTTTGTACTGACCTTTTTGTCTAACAATGTAATGAAAACAGAATTACACAGACTGAGACTGGGCAGAGGCGGTTTAGAAAAGGTGGCAACATTTTTTTAACCCCCTTTATAACTAAATATCAGAGAGGAATTGGAAATAATTGAATCTGAGTGGTCAGAGGGTTGAAAGTGTTTCATCAAACTCATAAAGCTTGAGCTCAAGCAAGTTTCCAGGGAGCATGTGCTTATGTCCAGACTTTGATACCATCTCGTTTTACTTACGTCATCCATTTTGCATTTTTTAGCATGAAATGACAGCATTGGGGCTCAAGAAATAAGAAAAAAAAATTACATCTTACTCATACATTAAAACATGCATCTGTAACACCATGCAGGCACGACAGGGACTTCTTTTATTTTTTACAATTGTTTTGTTTCTGTAAAGTACAAGATACATATAAAAGGACTCATTTCAAAGCCGGGAATTTTTTTAAGTTCTTACAATCACTGAAAAGAGTTTGAAAACGTCAAAACAAGTTTTGTGTGTCTAATCATGAAGTGAGATTTATTCAGTTTTGGTGTAAGTACACAGCATGTTTATACTGTTCTGTAGCCATTACTTCCCACGAGTTTAGCTCATGTTAATTGATTTCTGTAACATAGAGCTTCAAAGAAGTTTCAGTTGTCATAGGATGAATGTCTTAAGCAGAGTGGTCACAATTTAATGAGGTCCTTCGACTAAATTTGTCTCCATCATCCTAGGTGGTCTTGCCTGCTGTTTTTGTGTGCCTTTCTCTGATCTTCTCCCTCATCGTCCCACCATTTACTGAATATCCAAGTTTGGAGCTGCAACCCTGGATGTATGATGTGCCTCAAACCACCTTTTACAGGTAAAAACCTCATTTTAAATTGTGCTCTGTTTTGTTTAGTAAATGGGAATCCTTTTGACTAGATTTACTCCAAAGGAAGACTGTAACACCCAATAGACTTATAGCTTTTTAAAACCAAATCCATGTAATGTCAACATGGAATAATGGTAAATTATATTTTGTTTTCAAAGGCGCTGAACATCTCAGTGATTTCATCTAGCGACATGTACTTACAGTATATCAGAATCAGAATCAGAATCAGAATTAGGTTTATTGCCAAGTAGGTTTTTCACCTACAAGGAATTTGATTTGGTGTTAGGTGCACAACACTTCAAGAAACGACATACAATGTAGAAATAAAAATATAAAAATATAGAATAAAATAAAATAAATAATAATAATAATAATAAATAATAAAATAAAATATTGAATGTCCAACGACAAACCAGAAAAAGTTGAACGTAGTATTGGGTAAATTAGTGGGGCAGAGGGGGGTGAAAGAAGAACAGGTGGGGGTCACTGGTCTTGTTGATGAGGCCAGTTGCTGCCGGATAAAAATGTGAATATAATATGAACAACAACAGCAACTCTGAAAGAAAGTTAAATGTTATAGACAAAAAAAAACTCAAGGCAAAACATTATGTAGCTGTGCTCACTAAGTGTTGGTATTTTGCTTTGCTATAATCTCACAGTCTGGAGTTAATCCTATCCTTAGCTGCAGCTTGATATCAAATAAACACAGATGTAATCACTGAGACAGCTTAGGTTTTTTTGGGGTGAACATGAGAACTCACTGAGAAAAAAAAAACTTTCTGTAGAATCACTTTGTGAAAAGCAAAATACTTTCGGAATTTTTTTCACTTTACAGTGTTATTACATCCATAGCATAGCACACATACGTGGCAGTTACCTGTATTTCTCCATGTTTTTACAAGTAAAATATCTCAAAATTGTCACCACTGTCTTTCAAAATATGGCTAAATTCTAATATGCTTTACAGGCTAAGGCATCTGTCCAAACCCCCAGACAAATATTGACTGATTATACTGTATGTTACAAAGGGTTCTTTGCTTCTTCCAAATTGAACGCATTCGATTCCTTACAAAACACTGTGTAAAATTTGCTTTGATAGCAACTCACAGTAAGTGGAGCTTTGATTATGGCAGTGGGTTAGTTTATCAGGGTCGAAACAACATTTACTTTGTGTCTTTTAGCTCTCATCTTATATAAACTAACACGGTTAGACCCTGACAAGGCTTTTGTGTAAATCCTGTATAACAGCCCAATGTTGTTATGCACGTTTGTTTGCTCAAATTCCAACACATACCAGGGGTCTTTATTGTAGGTGTGGGCCAAAATTCCTCTGAGGTCACACTAGTTATGACAACTGAATAGAAAAATGTCATTGAATGAAAGAGAACCAGAAAGATTAAATGCAACAACAGAGCAGTGGTCCAAATAAGATAAGTCTACCTCCATCCACAACGTCCACCTTTTTCTCTTTACACTTATGTATTTGATGCCCTGTATCATAAAATATGAGAAGTCAAAAAGAGAAATATTACCACATCATAATCTTTTAGCTTGATTTAAACTATTTTTTTAATTCTAAAGAAAACATCAGCTAAATCAGCTGTTTTTTTATTGCTCTAAGCACAGTGTTTTCCTCTCCATGGTCCTGAAACGTAAAAATACACCATCAGGGTACGCTTCTCTGTCTACAGCTTTAGTCATCCAGTCTGTTTCCAACACTGATCATCTGGTTCCAAAGTCCTTGTAGCACCTAATGACCTTCCAGCAACGTACCGTAGATTGTGATATAATGGAGATGTGGAATACCATCTGTGATACCCATCTGAATCCCTTATCACAAATAAGCACGTTACATTCTATTCATCTAAACACTGGAATAACTTACTAATGATACAAAAGATCCAGATGATTTTGATAATATTTTAAGTAGTTGTGTGCTGGCTATCCTTGAAAATAATGCACATCATCCTCACAATAATGCAACGAGATCAAGGTTTGGTAATATTGATTTCAGAATATAAACAACATAGATTTAAACCAAAAAAACTAAACATAGTTATCATTTCGCCTTCATTTGACTTTCTTATGATATTGTCTCATTTCTTCCTTCTGTGAGCTATTCATTAGTTCCACTGTTTCCGTCTAAAAGCACAAATCTTCACACCAGAGATATCCAATAGTTTTATTATCTTGAATAACAAGGTAACCCATCCATTGTTAATTGCAAAACAGATGGCTGCACATAATCCATTTTTACAAGCAGACCACTTCTATCACACTCACTGGAGGCCAGGGAATGACCGTGTGACCTTCATGGAGATGCCTTCAAATGAGGCAATGAACGTTGTATTAATCCAAACGGTCAGCTGGGCTGTGGCTACTTCTGGCTTCAAGCCATCACGATGGTCTTTAATGAAACACTGTTTTAACTCCCACGATACCCTTAAGATAAAGGGCAGTTATGGTGTTGCCGGTAGTGAGAGAGTGAGAAGATTGGTTAAGTGAGACACAGGTCTCAGATATTTAAAGAACACTGAGATAATAATGAAATGCTTTAAGGATCCTTTACTGTACACAGATCCAACACTGGCACTGGAACATGCAACAGGCAAGTTTCAAGCAATGGAGAGCAATATTTTAATAGACATTAAAAATGTATGTTTTGTACCGTGGGCCACCAAAAACACTGATTTAATTTTTCTCCTCTGTTTTGATTAATTTGTTCTTTAAATATGAGTGCTTGTCTACCCGTAGGCTGCATTAGGTATCAGTAAATTACATTACCTCCAGTGACAGGAAGTGCGTAAAATACACCACCTCCAATGTACCCGTGTGCGTGCTTCCTATTTTACGGACCATCATCCAAACCCCAAAGCTTCTACAGTTGTTCTAATATTTTTATCACTAATTTGTTTGTTGTGTTGACCCTCCTGTGCAAACATCAGTTCAAACTGACTTCCCAAAGGGAATTTTCGTATTTAATCGTTTATTTCAATGAAACTGTAGTCAAACCATCAATAGAAACTGATTTAGTTCACCCTGACTCACACCGCCAGTGTTGAGTTTCAATGGATAATGGATGGAGCAATCAATTTTATATCATCTGCCAACAAAAACCCTTCAGCTCAGATTGCATTTTTAAAAATGTGGAATTTGGGTGTAGTTGTCAATACTTGATAACATTTTGATACCATCCTGGTCTGATCCTCACCTTTCAAATGAAGAATGTTCTCCACGTGGGCTTTGATTCAACAAACTGCAAAAGAAAGGACTTTCTACACATATTTTAATCCCAAATGGAAAAGATTGATATTAAACCTTCTTATAAGTTTTTTGTTATTAACTGATAAACAGACATTCTCAAGCATAGAGAATAAAGATGTTGAATTCAAGATTATTTTGTCTTCTATTACTCTAAGACTGCTTGACATGTTATGTTGTGTACTAAAGGAAAATAAACTGTGTTACGTACTCAAATCATTCACTGTTCATTCTTTTAAAATCAATTTGGAAAATTCACAGCAACGACATACCAGAAAACGCAGAAGTCTCTCAAGTGGTGGAATCCTTGGTGAACAACCCGGGCTTTGGTACACGCTGCATGAATGGAGACCCAATACCGTGAGTTTACAAGGATGTTCCACCAAAATTATGTGGGCATATGTCAATAAAAGAAGATGCTGATAAGATCATGCATTTTGCAAGCTGTCTGGGTAGCAGTTATGCATGTGTTTGGCCCTCTTTTCTCAATTCCTGTTCTTAACATGAAATTTAATGTTAGATCTAAAAGACATTTTCTATTACTGAAAACGAATCACTTTTTCATAACACACACATACACACTAAAGACACTTGAGCATAAAAGTTCAAATCTTCAATTCTTTCTTTAAATCCTTTTCTTTATACATTGATTATGACACAGTCCAGAATCTGAAAACAACCATGCTGTCATACATGTAAATGATCCTGCCTTCCTTGTTGCTTTCTTTTCTGCAGGGAACTTCCATGCTCCTCAAGTGGTTCTGATTGGTTCACACCATCTGTGGATCAGGCAGTCATTGACATATTCCTCAACGGGAACTGGAGCATGTCTAACCCTTCTCCCCCCTGTCAGTGCAGCACTCCAAAACGCACAATCATGTTGCCGGACTGTCCACTTGGTGCAGGAGGTCTTCCTCCACTGCAGGTTAGTGAATCGCACCTTAAGTTTGATCACCGGCAACGAAGGAAGTGAGTGCGATGGCGTGAATGTAAATGAAATATTATCTGTGACATGGCGGCACAATGAAAGTGCTTATCATGGTAGCATTTTGCCTGCAGTCTGAAAGTCCCAGTCAGCATCATTTTGATTTGAAAATGTAAAGGTACTTACTAACAAGGGATTTGCATTGCATTGCGAAATGTAAGTCAGGTTTTTGAATTGCCTTACTTTTTTTTAGCAAAGTTGTGCACATGAAAGTTGGACCAAATTTGATTTCTGTTTATAAATACACTGGAAATGTTCAGTGCCAGTGAAAAAGAAATGCAGTTGTACACAGACAGGGTGTCCTTCACGTTTATCAGATGTGGTGGCTTTTATACGCCGTGGTATGCTTCAGCACGTTTCACTAACAGTGCCAGTATAGACTTTGAAATGGACCTCTCCTTTTCTGCACACATCCTGAGAGATTTGCACGTCTCATCCTCCAGAAGTCAATACCAATTTTTTATAGGCCATTACTTTAACAATATACATGGCCAAATGCAGCCAGGGCAAATGTTGCATGGCCTGACCTGAGATGATGTGATCCAGTTGCAGATCGATGGGCAACTTAGGGGAGCCCGCATCACTGCCTACCAGCCATCGCCTGCTGACTGAACCAATCATGATACAGAGAGAAAGTGGTGTCTCATTTGGAGCTAAATGATTTGCGCTGTGGTCTCCTAATGATAATGAGAAATCTACGAGAGAAGCTGTTGTTGCCCCTGTTTTGCCATTATCAGAGATGGCATTGTCCGTTTACACTGGTTTTTGCAGCAGTGTCTTAAAGGTATCCTTATCCAGATCTCCCTTTTTCTCCCGGTGAGGAATAGGATTGGTTTGTAATAGTTAACACTATCTGGAATCTTAGACTCTAGGTATCCAGTCAAGCGGTCTTTGTTTCTCAGGACGGTCCCTAATGATTTTAAAGAGCTGTTTAGGTTCTTTGCATGCTCAGGAAAGGAGCATCACTGCTCCCTTTGTCTTTTAACCATCAGAAACAATAAAACCTTCTTTATCCAAAATAAATGCTTAGGTTTTGCACAAGTTTTTATGACAACAACATTTGAAGGGACACTGTGGTGTTTATTTATTAATCCATCTGTTATGTGAGTAAATATGAGGATGACAGGGTTTTAGCAGCATGCATTACGCATCAACGCCCCCTTTCTCACCTTTTATAATGAAGTAATGTTTTCTTATTCTTATTCTAATACTGTATGCTGTTTATGAAACAGTGAAATTAGATCCCATTATATGACATAACTAAAGAGCTTTGTATATAATTCTGTAGTTTCAGTGCCCCAGACGTACACCTCGCTCGGTGTAACTGTGGTCATTGCAGTGTGGTTGTCTTTCCCCCCTTAATCCTGAATAAATTCACCCTCTCTTTTCTGACCACTGTTGTAATAGTGCTTGTTTATCTTACCTATAAAAATAATAGCATCCCACACAACCCTCTTTTGGGCCAGCAATTTGTAAATCCTACCTTGGTGGTGTCTTGGATATATTTTTGCTTTTTTTACCCTCCAAAAAGTTTTAACCAGCTTTTAAAACTCTTGGAAATAAGCAGCGGCTCTACCTGGATGCGTAGAGAGCTGGTGGGCAGCCGTGGTGTAAATGGATTTAAAAAGTGAGGGTGTGGCAGCAAATCCTGTTGTGCAGGTAGGTGTGGAAAATGGGGTTATAAAACTGGGTTGTGTCTTGGGAATGGAAACGCTAACACCTGCATCTCATCTCCTAATGGTATGGAATGTTGGTTTGGCACCTTTTCCGCTTAAGAAAATTGAACTTTAAATTAGAAAAATCATGAAAGCAACCTTGGATTTAAAAATAAATACATTGTGTTGCCTGTAAATAAATTACCAAGTTATTAAGTCACATTAGCATTTAGTGTATTCATGAAACAGATCATTTACATATTACTCAATTAGAGATCAAGACAAAGACAACCTAATTAGTGTTTTGCTTAGAGTTGTCGTACACATAATCCAGGCATTCAGTGGATTCATTTCACAACATGAAAATGAATAATGTGCAATACATCGAGACCTCTCATAAAGACAGATCACAGCATTAGTTGTTAAACAAAAGAGCTGCACATCTGCAAGCATTTTCACTGTTTAGCAGAAAGCAAGGGCACACTTATATCAGTCACATCTGATCAGCTCCTTGCAGCAGTTGACAGATTTCATATAGTCAGAGCCATACTGTTCACCAAGTTCTTGGGAAAAGGTTTATTTTTGTTGCTCTGATTTTGTAAATGCTTAATAATCACTTGTAGAAAAGTTGGAATCCTGTTTAAAAAAGAAATAGGATGCAATAACTTAAAAACCTCAATCAAAGCAACTATGATTTGCAAAAGGGTACCTGTCACATCAACCTCCTCCATTAAATAAAGATGCATTTTCTTTCTTGTAAGGACAAATTAAGGAATTTTCATGGAAGGCACTTTTCAAAGCTTATAACAACAGGAGGTCTAATTATTGTTTAACAGTGCTCTTACACTCCTTTATGTCACCACATATCACCTCGACTTACCCTCTATACTGTTTTATGCCACATAATGTGGTATTTCACACTCTTCATGAATTTGTAATCTCTGAACTTGTTTGAATTTTGCGGTGTGCTTTTTTCCCTGACAAAGCTTTTGAAGTCCACCAAAAATGAACCACTGTCCAGGAGACATGTTGGGGATGATTCTTGACAGTCAAACATGAGAACTGCCCTTTCTGTGACCTTTGCTGGTCCCTCATATTTGGGTCCATATCTTATGAGGGTGCTGTTTCTGTCAAATACTCTGTCGAGCCATTATATTTTGTCTTTCCGACCCTTTAGTTATTTTATTCTTTTCTTCACATATTTCATTTTAAAACATCTTGGTAATTTGTCAAACCTTGGTGAAGCTTGGTAGTTTTACCATACTTAGTCCCATTAAATGTATGAAAAATTGAAAAAACACAATACTGATCTGACTATTGTGTTTTAAAAGTGACTTTCAGTCCTTTGAAAGTGATATTTCATTATTTTTTTTAGGTCAAAGGAATTCATTAGTCACCTTTTTGACTTCATCATCCTCTTCTTCACAAAACAAAGCTTAATTAATTTGGCAGGTGTCCATTTTTCATCATCATCATTCAATATGTCATTTTAAATGATAAAAGTGCCAAGTTGCTGTGACAGTATGATTTTTAGGTGGTAGAGATTTAATGTAATAAAAGGCGATTTTAAGAAGATTATAACTGATATAGTTTGCCCAATGAATTTATATTTAATGTTAGCACTCCATTTCTAACCTGTAAAACTTGGTTCATAGTAGAGAGGCATAAATGAGTTCAAGTCCATTGCAGAGACCACCCATGGAAGTGGAGCATATTATGAGGATGTATTCGCCTTGACCTGAAAGATTCCCCTACTAAATAAATCATGGAAAAGTGTACCAGCTTCACATGAGTTTTCCCTTGATTTTTTTCACATATATATCTTTCATCAAGTCGATCCCCTGAATTTGTCCTTGAGAGACGACAGAAAATAAGAGAAAGGGTGGAAAATGGACACAGAGCTACAGGAGGTAGTGTGAAATCATTGTTTCCATGGTAATGGCAGGCAATAGTAAGCCTGCTATCAATTCTGAGGTATTGACTCTCATTCACTGATGATATTTAACCTTCATAGATGAATAGGCCGCCATGCGTGCAGAGGAATTGATAAAGCAGACACATTCACCACATTACGATTGATGTCTTTATCATTTGGAAACTGGCCTAACTACAGCTTGCTTGCAAATTACCCCGCTTGGCCTCATCTATCACTCTACTGAAGTTGGCCATTAGCTTACCATTTGTGCAGAGATAAAGAAAGACAGCCTGTGTGCTACCTACATTAACTTGTTGGATTAAACACCTAAACAAAAGTCTTTCAGCTGGAGTGTTTGCAGGAAGGGTGAAAGTGCTGAATCTATAATGGCGGGGATCTAAAGCTCATTTAATGTGCTTTTATGTTGTTGACTCAAAAGCCTCAGAGAGTACTATTGTTGTGTTTTCAGTTCACTATCTTATTGAAAATAATGTTCATGAATCCAGTGCATGTTGACCCTGAACACAGTGGCACTTAAACAAAAGTGTAGAAACATAACATTTCAGAAAACACAACAGTGCAACTGACTGTCGGTGTAATGTGTCAAAGTTGTATTAGTTAACAATTGGAGGGGTTTGCTTGTTTCTTTTTTGTAACGGATAACCTTTTTTTTTAATGTCATGAAAGTGGAAAAACACATCTGTAAAGAGCTTTTTTTTGTGTTTGTGAACCAACCTGTGCTCTTCACAGTACCCTAGTTTTTAGGTGGTAGAGGCATAATGGTTTGGCTCACTTTCAAATGTTTATGGGAATGGCCTCATTTTGGACATAATCACACAACACACTACCACATTGTACTGTACTGAATTAAAAATAATACATAATGATAATTCATGTCACCACAGTTATGTTCATCACTTGTAAAACAGGTCATGAGAGAAATGAAAGCATTTTTAGCCAAAGAAGAATAAACTTTTGCTTTTATGTGCACGCGTAGGATTAAACTTCAATATCACCGTAGACGTACAGCGCGATCAATATGAACACATCAAGATTAATATGAGCACAGCACAGTCACTTATCTCTGCAGTGCTCAAGTATGCCCATGCTCATTCAACAGATGTGATTACTTCTTAGTTTACATTTCCCTCATACCAATTTGCTTCTCCAGCTAAGAAGCTGGGGAAGAGCTGTCTCATACGGAATGCCAAGCACACTGGTGCCGTTTCCAGGTAATAAGCAAGAGATGCAGGTTCAGGTATTACACAGCCACATAATGTTCCCATTTCTGTGCTTTTTATGGGGGATATGGACAAAGGCCAAGATAATTAGACTCATACTGAATGTGGGCCTGGGTGTGAATTCACAGTAAAAACAGAAGAGCGTAAAGGCTCTTATTTTAGGGTTTTGTTTGTGACTCGGTTCCTGTGGCTTTTACATGGAGAAGCATGTTTGTTCAGAGATAAGCCAAGGTTGCCGTTATTCTCCCCCGTCTCTGATTTGTAAGCCAGATGGGGCCTGTCCTTCCTCTGCTTTCTCCACCTGATTTCTCTATGCCTTCTGATTTCAGCTTTCTCCCCATTTTCCTCCCGTTGTTTAAACCAGGTTTTGTCCTCTTGAAAATATTGTTTTTCTTCCTTGTTTTTCCTCGCACGCAATGCTTCTGTTTTTGTGGCTCATGACTATTTAACATATTTTATAATCCAACATGTTTTTTTTGTTTGTTTTTGTTTTTTGCTTTTTTATATTTATGGTAGGTTCTTTATTTGTGTGTATCAATTTCATTAATTCACCACAGGGATAAGAGATTACATAAAATGCCATGTATATGCAAAGCACACACATCAAGCAATTTGTAACTAGGGGGTATGTTGGTAAATTACGTTGCAGTCAGGGGTCTGAATTGCACTTTATAAAGGATAATTCTGCTTAATAATTGGTGTTTTATCTCTAAATAAGCCAGGCGAAAGCAGCTTGAGGTTGTTGTGTGTGTGTTGATGAGTATCACTCTGCACGAGGTGGAGTGTATTCATTGCAGTGTGTCGCACCCTCTCTTAATTGGATGTTTGAATGTACCCATTCATCCACAGAGGGGCATCTAATTAGGGTCCTTTGCCATTAGACACAGTTCTCTGAGTTTTGGCAGGGGTCTAGATTTCAGCAAGGCTTCCCATAGTCAGGCTTAATTGACTATTATGATAAGGGGTGAGAGAATATGTTTCGCAACAGCCTGAACAGATTCCACCTGTAACATATTCGTCCTCTTAGGTATTGATTTTTGCATCAGCTGGATGAGTTTTCATGGGCGGGTGAGCAGCTGCTCCCGTTTGAGCTGATCTTTGATAGGCCTCTGTGCCCTGCATGTTGCAGTGCAGGCCAGCTCGAAGAGGCTCTCAGTGCAGTTTTGGAAACATGTTTTCACAGCAACAAATTACAGAAGGACTGTTTCATATGAGTCTTACATGAAAAAATGTTCTTATCAGGTTTATCTTTCCCAACTGAATAGAGCTCCTTACAGCTACACGCATTAGGGCACTTGACTGAACGTAAAGCAGACGGTGTCACTCATGACAATCCCACTGAAGATTAGCAAACTCTTCAGTTCTGTGTTATTTTCCACCCTTGAATATTGTTTTAACTGCAGGAAGCAGTTGTTTTCAGCATAAAAAAATTCTAATCTCATAACTACGTGCTACCTTAACAAGTTCAAATGTAACTCAAAGTTATTAAGTAACCATGGAAAAGTACTGCTCTGAGCAGTTTGATGGGTTTATTCATCAGTAGCTAAGAACCCCATCAGGGTAAGAATTAAAAGATTTCTATAGACAACTCCAGAGGAAACTGCTGCTTCATAAATCAGCTTATTTGTAATTACTGAGTATTACATGTTTAGATTTTGTTTTGGATTTCCAAATAAAAAAGTGATCTTTTAAGTGTAAATCTTGGATTTTATAGTTTTATAATTAAATAAGCATGTGTATATATTGTTTAGTAAATTTTAACTTTGCAAGTTGATTGTTTTTTTGTTTTTTTTAACAGAGGACCCAAAACACAACAGACACTTTGCTGAATTTAACTGGACGGAACATGACAGATTTCCTGGTCAAGACTTTTGAGCACTCGGGTAAAAAAAGGTAATATTATTGGGAGTATAACTTTTTCCTTTTCTATTCTTTAAGTTTTCAGTAAGGTTATTTGTCTGTCAGACACTGGATGGATCTGTAACTTTATGGCTTTCTTCCTAATGCTTTGGCTTACAGTGTGTTGCTTTGTTTTTTATACAAAGTGAAATCATTACCTGAGGTGCCTCTGGGATTTTGGTGTATCCATTTTTAGAAGATCACCTGAGAATAGTTTGATTGAAAAGACAACTTTCTGCATGTTGCACTGTCATTTCCATCTTTATATGTTATGCAGTTGTCATTTTTTGACAAATCCTGCTGGGCCACTCTCTGATGCGCCTCCCCCAACCTGTCATTTCACCGTATGAAAACATTTAGAGCCAACTGTCTGAAAAAGACGATAATTGTAAGCATCAGATTGATGGTTGTTCAATCATGAGTCCAAGGCAAATTATTCATGCTCTTATTACCTTTGTAGGTTTTGCTCAAGTTTGTATGTCATATGTATTTATACATGCAAGCATGTCACAAATGGTTTGAATCAGGCATACAGTATTGATTAGCTGTAACCTGGAGTCTGTGGTGGTCAATAAATGTGTGGAAATGATCCTTTATCTTCTGCCATCAGTACAAAAAAATAAATTTACGGAGAAACCTTAATTTAGTATATTCATAAAGTAAAATAGCCTTGTTTTTCAGACACACAATGTCGCCCAACATGCTCATCACCAACAGAGATTAAAACTCCCACAGGATTGCAGGGTAGAGACCAGACATGATGGGTGCAGCACTTACTCTGCCCTTCTTTTCAGTCTGATGCACCCATCACTCTGAAACAAGGTCAATATGGACTCATCAGACCACCTGACCTTTTCCTGTTGATTCAGGCTCTTTACAGACCCTGGTAAACTGAAGTGTTTTATATTTTTGATTAGTATACCTGATGAATGGATTTTCTTCATGCTCCCACTTGTCTCGTCCCAATACCCAGAGTAATCTGCCTGTGGAAATGCTTATTCTTTACACTTTTAGAAATCCCTCTGTTGATTTTCTCAAATTTCATTTTGCTAAACATTTCATTTCTGATCAGTCATCTAACACTGCTGGTTCATGACCTCCAAGTTTCAGTAATACTTTGAGCAGTAATTAACCCAGTTTAGAGGTGACCATATAAAATTATCCGGAACTGGTGGATCCTTATGTATGAGTAGACTTACAAAGACTCCTGAATTGTATGGTTTATCCTTAACTAAAGAGAGCGAATATTTAGGTTTAATCCAGTTTTTTAATGTAAATTCTGTTCCATGTAGAGTAAAATCCTGCAGCTCTTAATGCCATAATTGCTTTATGGCCAATATTCTGGACCTCACTTTTATACACTGAAGCTCGCACATTTCAGAATTATTGGCTATCCAGCTATGGACATACCTCCTGCTGCTATGCGAAGATGTGCTAGCTGCAAACTACCTAACATTGTCCAGTTTGACTTCCAACTGACTACACTCATTTCTGTCATGGCCTCTCCAACCCTAGAAAAAGGCATTCAACAAACATTGCAAATGAAGTAGTTATACTAAACCACACTCATAGCTTCATATATTCTTCCTATGATTGAGATACTCTATGACGATGGCTTGAAAATCTACCATAAGAATAATCTCATGATGAAAACGGAGTGAAATTTGTCTATACAGCTTCATAAAAGAGTATGTCTACACCTAAAAAGTTTTTGTCTCTTTTCACTCCAGTATAGGCTGAGGATTTTTATTCAAAGGATAGGGTAATTCAGATGATCCAGACTTTTGTGCTGCACTTGTTGTGGGGCTTTTGCACAAGACATTTCCCTGTATCTTCATTTGAGCCTTACACTTTCTGCTTTTACTCTGCTCCTGCAGGTATGGAGGGATCTCTGTTGGAGCAATCAACTCACAGGTCCGTCTGACCGAAGCAGGAGTTGAAGCTGTGTTCAGGGAACTAAAAGACCTCTTCAATTCTTCTCTGGTATTGTAAAAAATACTGTCAATGATTTTGTCAGCCTTATTTACGCTGCGCTGTGGTATGGCACCTGGTTCTTTCTTTGTGAACAAGTTATTTGGGTTCTCTTAATTTTTCCTAGGGATGTGTGTCTGTTGTTTGTCCCTGTGTGGCCCGCTGATGGATTTGATGAAATCCTGCTCAGGATGTGCTCCACCTCTCACCCACCCTATGACAGCTGGCTCCAACTCCCCCACATCCTTGAATTAAAGTGGGGGGGGTGGAAATTGGATGGACGGTTGTTTATGCCGGACGTTTGTGTGGATTTTTTTTCATGAGTTTGATCCAAACTGTAAGTTATACCAGCCAATTGAGATTGCTAAGACTTAAGACTGTTAAGGGTTAGCAGTGACACAGGCTAGTCCCAGAATAGAGGAGATAGAGCGTGTCGGTAAAAATCAAAGTTTATTTTGGAAAATTGAAGAGCCTTGAGGAGAAACAAAATTCCAAATGATCGTCTGAGGCAGGGAGTGTCTGTGAAGGGATGTCTGGAGTAAAACAGTGGCAGGCAATCCACAATATCCAAAAGTTAAGTAAGCTGTGCAAAAATGTAGACGGGACTCCTGTGGATTTTACTAATCCTCCAAGGAGAACTTGCGACAGATTCTGAGATACGTGAAGTGCAGTGTCAAAACAGGTTCAGTACAAACAGATGTGTGAACCAGTGTTAAACGGGCTTCATCTGAAGACAGTGACAGAACTATATGGGGACCTTGTTTAAAAGCACCTGTATAGAACAAAAAAACATTTAGATTCTTCATTATAGCAATTTTTTATAAAACAGTTTTCATGCTTATTTATAAGTATTTCTATTAGTGAACATTGTGAATGTTTAACACTAAATGTCCAAAACAAACAAGGGAGAGCTTAGAATCTCTTACCCTCCAGTCAACGTTGTGGGTTGCCAGAAGTTATTTGAGTGTGTTACTCCTAATTGGGGGATTGGATTCAGCTAGCTTTATACGTTGGATACAAATGTTTGCATTTTTTTGTGGAATTTTTTAACCTACCAAATTAAAGAAATGATTCAGAACAAAGCATTAATTAAAAGGATAAAGGAAGTTAGGATTATTTAAACTCACTTTGGGGTTCCCATGGCAACAGGCTGCGGTTCCAGTTGTCGGAGCAATGCTTTGAATTCATCAAGAAATCTGAGTCTTGAGCAAACAAAAGTTCACATTCAGTTGGCAAAACGTTTCTCTCTTTCTCTCCTTAATTTGACTTCCTCTTATTGTCCAGTATCTGGAATGCAATTACATCTATACATTCAATATAAAAGAGAAAAACTCAAGAATCCCACTCCCAAGTGATACTCATGGGTTCCAAGGCCAGAAGGGATATGTAATCTCTCTGGTGAGGGGCTCTTTGTTGGACATGCCTTAAAAACCTACAAAAAGAAGACACCAGTTGGTACTTCTGGGAAACCACAAGCCTAAACCGCCTCAAACAACTCCCTTTGATCCAGTTAAGTGTATCAGTCAGCCGCTTCATTTGATCAAGCGCTACAGGCTTCCTTCCTCAGCTCTCCTTACCTCTGGCATCCAACAGGGGGTCCTCTGATCACTAGCAATGATCCAGCTACCTCCACAATGGAGATCTTGAACATCAATTAAGTTGCAACATGGCCAATGAGCCCATTCCTCCTAGATCTAGCAGTGTTTTCCTTTGTCTCAGTGAGGTAACTTTTCTTGACTGGTGCTAACACATTAAGGTGTTTGAATCAGTCTTTGTTTGACACCCATCTGACCATTCTATGAGGGGCTCATATCACATGCCTGACAAAAACAAAATATGTTCATGTCTAAACTAGTCCCCTCATCCTGTCTTTTTCCATCTCCCTTTTAGTCTTGCACAAACTTATAAACATTTCACATCTTAGATGTTCCAACTGCCGAGAGATTATCACATTGCTTTGCCCTCAGGCACCTCAAGCATCATCCTTAACCACCTTGCCCCTCTGTGTCTCCCAAATCTCGATACTAATGTGACTTTAATTTGAGCAGCAGCTATGATCTAACCCTAATAGCAGGGCATTAGCTGCTCCATCTCTACAGTCCTTATTATTAAAGTGGTACGCTGTGCTATGGAGATGCCTGGCTTTCTGCTGCTCGGCAGGCATTGTGATATGAGACAGTGACTGGAAGTTGAATTGTGCACTCCTGGCCACCCGTGCCAAGTGGGATCTGGGATCTTATATTTCTGTTTGATAGCACGTCTTGTGTAACGGAGAAAGTTGGAGTTGTGACCAGCAAAACACAATAGAGATGGGAAAAGCAAGAAAGCTTTAGTGCTAAAAGCTGTTATGTATATGTAGAATATTATATATAAAATGTCTAAAAAAAACTTTAATTTGATCAGCTATCATTCTTTCCTGGCAGACTCTGATATAATTAAATACACACAGACAAACAGTAACACACTGCCAAACATCCTCTTTGACCAGTGATATAAGCACACCGCATTGACATACTGGACAAATAAATAACCTCATACTTCAGTTTTATTTCCCTGCACTGACCCGGTAATCTGGAGCAGGAAGGAGTTTGTCATGGGTTGGACACAGGCAAAAGCAATACTGCTTCTCTTCTCCTTCTACCCACCATGAATCCTCAGGGCTACTGCTTATTTGAGCTGCTCTTCCCTGCATCACGCTATTCAAACCAGATGGATGTGAAAGCAGAAAATCCAAAGAAGATTCTTGTGTTTTTTTTACCGTTGGATGCATCACAGACAAGAGTGGGAGTCTTGTACTAATCTTCATGTTCCATAGACTTGGAACCGGAATGATCTTATTCAACACAAATATTTGACTCAGCATGGATTTGGTTGTTCTCCCCCTTTCCTCTTTCAACACTGTGATGTGGACAGTGGGAATGAACTTATGCATATACATATTGTTAAACAATGGAAACAGACTGGGTCTGAGGCAGGACAAGAAAGACTGCACTAAATCTAAAAATGTTTTAGATTTTCCCAATGTGTCATATTTCTGGGTGAGGGAGGCATTCTCAAACAGAAAAGTAAAACAGACCTGAATGATCTCAGTCCCTTGTCCTTAGATAACTGTCTCTGGGGCTGGAAATACCTTTTTGTTGTCAATTTCTCTCCATTTTCCCTGTTTCAGTGCAGACAGGAGCTCGCACCTGAGCACATTCATTCATTCCTCGGATGTCTTTCTTGATTTCTCTCTTCCTATATTTTCCGCCTCCTACCTCTCTCACAAATGTCGCCCACACTTTACCTCCAAAGATCTCTCTTCACTTTGTGCCATACCTACTTCCTCCCCCTTTTTTCCATTTCTCTCCTCTGCTTTCTGATCAGGGAGGAGTCCAACAGGAGGTCCATTTGCATTTATATCACATGTGATGTCCTCAGCACTCTTATGGCTGGGCTGAACAGCATGGTATCAGCATGACACTTTAGAAATCGTATGCCTGTCATATCAAACCCTCATCCCAAGGCTCATTTCACATAGTATGAGTGCAGCAGAGCAGCTTTTAATGCAACCTGTCCAGTCTAACACTCCTGCATTATTTCCATCTCTTCACCATAACACAAAATCTAGAAGACAGTTGATGTTGAATATTCAAATGTTTGTCCTGAAAAATGTACAATGCTATACTAGTAGCTACACAGGATAATAATGTTATTACTTTAAATAGAGTCTGTGTTACATGTTATCTCTCATATCTCATGATTTTAATATTGTCACACTTTTTGGTGTCACAGTGCAGGAAGGATCTTTTTTCCTCAAGTCTGTTTTGATTAAGAGGCTCAGTCCTCCCAAAGGCTCTGTAAAAGTCTCAATTCTCCTTCTTCTTCTTCTTCTTCTTCTTCTTCTTCTTCTTCTTCTTCTTCT
>JABUIW010000074.1:2794584-2805956 GCA_013363375.1 Menidia beryllina
GTGTGTGTGAAAGGCAAATTAAAAATGACTGATTCACAGTTTCTGCTAAAGCGAGCCACTCCAGATACTCAAAGATTTTCTAAAGTTCAAATAATTTTGCCAATCTCAGATATGTAATAGGGGATCAGTTTCTCATGGGAATAAATGGTCTAATTGTTTTAAACTGCCATCAGATTGAGCAAAAATATTTTTTTTGTTCTTGACTCTGATATATTGGCAGTGTGCTGTACCTGTCACCCAACGATGTCTAAAATGGGAGTAAAAGTCAGCGAGAAAAAGCAAACTTTCTAACGCTGCTTTAATGGAGTTTCCAGGGGTAAAAAAGTCTCCCTGATATGTTATCACAAAGGGCTACTGTATTGTTACCGGTGTAATGCTTGAATCAGTTTGTCACATTGAATATTTCTGCATTTGGAACATAAGGAGGTTGAATGCAAAATGAGCCCTATTGCTGCGATAGCATTTCAGAATGAACATGGAGATTTTTTTTTTTAACTCTTCACTTTCAGGGAATCTTTGTGGTAACATGTTTGCATACACTCACTCCACAGCGTGGAGTCATCTTTTATTGAGAAAGTGAGCTCCATGGTGTGAAGCATCGCCTACAGCTTTGTGGAATAGGAAATCAACTGTACTACTGAGCCCAATCAAATGCATTTAGAAGTTGTAAAATTTAATTGAAATCAAATTAAATATTTTCAAATCCAGAACACATAGCTGGTTTTATTTATCTCCTCCAAGAGACTGAATAGCAGTTTAATGTTTTAAAATATGCGCATCAATTAGAGTACGTTATATGTGAGATGTATGTTCCATGTGTCGATTGTGTCCTCTCTAGTCAACCTCCTGTTTTCCGTATTCTGTCTTCAACCACAGGGCCACAACCTCAACTGACGTGGTGGTGTCCATCTGCGTTATATTTGCCATGTCCTTTATCCCTGCTAGCTTTGTCCTCTTCCTCATCCAAGAGCGGGTGAGCAAAGCCAAGCATCTGCAATTTGTCAGCGGAGTAAACCCGGCTGTCTACTGGTTGACTAATTTTGTCTGGGATATGGTGAGTACCAGCTTCATTAGTACGGTGGTGGGATTACTTCTTCAGGTGTAGTTTAGGGTTATTTAAGGGTTTTAGGGTTATTTAATGATTACTTGAAACTCTGAATCTACCTAAATATAGGCTACAATGTTATGTATCCAAGTTTTTAGTGTTTTCAATTTATCTTTGGCGCTACTATACGATTATCCTGAATATTTTATTTCCACCTGAGGGTATAGGTGAAAAGTATCCATCCACTGTAATTGATAATGCAGCTTTGACACTGCTGGCTGCTGAGAAGAGCTTCACCTGAAAAACAGTTATTGACTGAGGCGTAATTATCGACAGCAGCTGCCCCTGCTGGTTATGCTCAACAGGCTTACCGGTAGTTTCCCTCAGGCATAATGGAAGTAAACATTTCATCAGGCACCTTTGGTAAAGAAATGGCAACAGGAAACCCATCATTATGGTGGATAAATGCTGTCTGAGTTGGAAACTAATTCACCTGAGGAATCAGTTTAAGAATTATAGCACAGAGAATGCTCCTCTATCATGAATGTTCATTAAAAAAAGGAAAGGATATTATAGTGAAGGGCTATAATGTTACTTTAATGTGGCTATAATATTTTCTTTCAACAGTAAATATACAAATCACTGTTTTAATTACTTTTAAGGAATCTAATTCGTTCTTCAACGAACACTTATCCAACATTCAGCAATATTGTAATCTGTTCCTTTTTTTCGGGGGAAATTATAAATGTAAAAATCTACTTTTCCTTGTTTATTTGGCACTTGGTTTCAACAAATACAAAAGTTTTCAGATTTGGGATATTTTTTTATATTTTTATCAGTGAATGAAACAGAAAGCTGTAGTTGTCGCTGGATTCATCCAAGTGCTAATGGGAAAAGTTAGCTTCAAATTTGATAATTACCCAGCACTTCAGATTGCTGAAAGCTTAACCCCTCACAGACGTCTCCTTCTGACTGTAGACTTCTTTTTTGTCTGCTTTTTTGACAGTGTAACTACATCATCCCATGCTTGATTGTGATTGCGATCTTCCTATGCTTTCAACAAAAGGCCTACGTTTCCCCTCCTAACTTGCCTGCCTTGATTCTCCTGCTTGTTTTCTATGGGTAAGAACATTTAACCATTTGAGGTAACCTCAACTCCTTGATGTTTAGATGCTGTAGAATGTAAATAAAGCGTTTTTAAAGTATTTTTTAACCAAGGTTCAAATGAGCGGAAATTTTTAGAGCATTTTTTCCCTTTAGGCATTTGATGTTTTATATATTCAGATTCGGAATCTCCCATTTATTTATTGTGCTATCACTCGTGAATCACTTTCACATTTAGTTTTTTTGTTTATTCCTCTGTGAGTGACACAAGCTGTTTTATTTCCTTATCACTTGTTTGCACAAGTTAACATATCGGAATAGGTGAAGACTATTTTAATAATTGGTGCCACCCTCACCCATATGCAAAAGCAGCTCTTGTTGACAGCCTTTTCCTTTACAGCAGAGCCATGGCCACTAATGATTGGAGATTTACTTATTCATACATGAAAACTTTTTATCGAAAGCTGTGAAAAGAATTAACCCTTGTTAAGACCCATCACTCATGACTAGCAAATCGCATCTCATTTCATTTATGGCAAACGCTTTGCCCAGTGAGCTTTTCATTCTATCTCTTGCAGAGATGAATGTCTCCATATAATCTTTTGGACTCATTTTGGACTTTTAAGCCACATAAAAATTAACAATGAAATTTTTTTTTTCATCATCAAATTTCATAATCAAAATTAAAAATGACATCAATGGGAATTAAAAAAAGAAGCAAATGTTGGGCGATATTTTTTTCCGCTGTGGACCATTTCAAGTTGAACATTTGATCAAGTTGATCAATTAAAAACAACTTTAACAACTATGTGTAAAGTGAATAATGAGATGTAACATACACACATCTTAAACTTGGATTAAAAAAAACCTGTACCACCAAGCGAGATATATGGTGAAAAATATCATGAAGTTGAAAATAAATATGTGCATCTGAACTACTGTAGATCAAACTGGAATTAAAACCAGAAATGAAGTATTTTTAAAAGAGAAAAGAGTATTATTTATATTACATCTAAAGCTCAGGTAGTGTGACTAGATACCCACCATAATGCCACACTTCACCCACTTATAACTCTGAATCTGATATACTGACTGGCAAGTGTGGTAAGCATTTATGTTGTGCTTTTATAGGTCACTTATTAAAATGTAAATTATCAGAATGTCATGAAACTGCACAGCTGACCTGTTGGTCTACATTCATGGATTTGAAAAGACATGGATTCACTCACTGATTGTTTTTAATGGTCACTTTAACTTCTAACTCTGATGTTTGTGTTTGTCAGCAAGAGTGGAAATCACCACTGTCAATTAAATTCAACCAATTGTTTGTTTTAATTGGATGATCTGTTGTCTCAGTATGTGTGTTTTATTCCCTTTTAGGTGGGCAATCACCCCCATGATGTACCCCGCCTCCTTCATCTTCAGTGTGCCCAGCACAGCTTATGTGGTGCTGACCTGCATCAACCTCTTTATTGGTATCAACGGCAGCGTGGCCACTTTTATAATGGAGCTCTTCGACGATGATGTGAGTGAAATGTCACACAGACACACGCATTTTTGGAAAATTCCTCCTTATGATATTCATTTCAAATTATTATAATCACTGAAACTTGAATTTGGTGATGTTATGACACAGTGCTCTGTTTGGTAGAGAGGGGCCCTGTCCATGTTCATGCCACTTTAACCTATCTATCTTCAACATAAGGAATGCTGTGCACAAAGAGCATACTGTGAATCGCAATGGAATTCTATGATAAACATTAACAAGGAATGATTTATGGAGCTTAAGGAGCCAACGGCGTTCACCTCATTGACAGAGACTAGAGGAACTGACAGTTGACCTACTAAATATATATGAGCGTTTGCAGGATTTACCTAAACCAGTTTGATTCACAGTGGCTGTCCACTGGACTCAGCAGCTGTCCTGAAAGCTTGGGGCATGGCCAGATGTTCCAACGACTGGTCTGAACTGCCATGCATTAAATTAAATATTAAGCATGTGTATATATATATGAGCTTTTTCTTTTTTTTCATCATTGAGGACACTCTCCCCTCCGAAATGATAGGCACTGACTTTTAGGCTCCCTTAGATGCTTGAAATTTTTATTAATGTACAAGGTACAATAGTCCATGACTAATTGACTTGCATCTTAGATAAACGCTCTGTGTTTTTGTAGCAAAGCCTTATTCACACATGTGGGTGGAGTGTGTACCCACCTGGTATAACTTAATACTGTTCCTTTATCCTCTCAAGGAATTTTCAAAGAAGTTATTTTCCCTATTCTCTTTCATGTTTAATCGTTTGCTGAGAATTGGGTCTTCGGAGAACTTTCCTCATCCATCTTTCAGCAAGTGTTCATTTTAACTCCAAGCTGCTTCAGTCACAGAGGAATCAAAAGACAAAGACACCAAAAATGAACTAAATAAGAAATGGAGAGCTTCATTTGGAGAGGAAGAGCGGGGGATGCTGACTGTCAATCATTTTACTTTCATTTCTCATTGAAATGAAAATACATGGGGGGAAAAAATTAGGCCGGTTCCAACGTGGCATATAAAGACTATTATTAGCAGGACATGAGGATAACAAGGAAAATTATTTATATAAGCTTCTTTCTTTACGTATTCTTTCTGTTCTTTGAACTAAATATATCGTGTTTGATTTGAACAGTAAACAGTTGCTTACATGGTTAGCATACATCACCCATACCGCTTTGTTTTGTTCTGTTTTTACACTGTTAATTTTTCAACTTTGTGCTGCCGAGTCGTTCCTTGTCAACAGACACAGTAGCTGATCACTCTGACAAGCTGCTCATCCAGTTGATGCTTCATCCGAATATCTCCCACAGCCCTGTTCCCATACTCCAGACGCATTTTAATGTTGTCTGAAAGACTTCATTTCTGCACAGTTTGTCCTCTCAGACACGAGTGCCTTTATCTTTACATTTCCTCTGGCACTGCTTGGCGATGGCAGGAGACGTTTCTGTTCTCCTAACAAGGCAGCCTCATCTGCATTGTGATGTCATTATACACAGCATTCATCATCGATTTGTGTTTTCCAGTTGGCATGTCCCTTTCGTTGCCTGCGCTCTTTTTATTTATTAATACAGTATGAGTGGAGCGTATTGCTCATAAAGGGTGCCGTTGTTGATCATTTAATAGGCGCCATGTCGCCTGCAGGCAGCGTAAAAGGGTGGATTTACAGGACGCCCTTCTTGTTTGAGACAGCAGTAGTGCTTCTGCAGGAGTCGACGGGGACAGACGTCCATAATAATTCTGCTAATCTACCTTGATTTCACTCCTGATAGGAAAGCCCAGGGAATCGTCATCAATCCACAAAAGTTAAAACGCAGAGCTTATACCTCTTGGTAACAGAATCCTCACAGAGTAGATGAAGCAGTTATGACAGCGAACCGATCTGCTTCAGTTCAGCACAGAAGGTAGATGACAGCTCAATCCAGTCCGTTCCTTCTGCTGCTTCAAAGCTTGATCTCATCATTTATGGGCTCCTCAGCTGTGGTATTAGTCACTGAAAAGTAAATCTACAGGCTTCACCACGTTGTCTGTTTTCGAGCTTAGGGTGAATCCAGATCCCTTTTGGGCATAGCACTATTCTTCAATGAGAGGAAATGTGGAGAAAAATAGTGAGCAAGCAGAGCAGCACTTTTTAGGTTTAAGTCGGTGCCCTAGTTTTATCTGGAAACCAATGGGATATTTTCCTCCCCTCTGGACAGTCCAACTCCCTGCGGATTGCATCAATCTCAGTCTGCCTTGTAAGCTTGAAGCAGTGTCTGAGTCAATATATCCACCACGTGCCACTCAGATAACCTCAGATTCTGCAGGGATAAAGGTAAAGGTGTGGCAGTATGGTTAAGCACTACGTTCTTCATGTTGAGTACCAAATAAAGCATCACTTACTGACCAGAAGTGCCCTTCTTTACTGAATATCAGTGTTAATGTAAGAAACAGTGGTTTCTATTCAACTTCAAATATCTTGACAGGATTAGTGAGCCATACATTTTGTTTCTGGGCTTTCCTTGTGATCCCTGACATTATGGATAGAGCCATGTAGTGGGAATAAGGACAAGACACAATGTAGGTCAGAAAAGCATGAAGTACACTTCACCACCTTCAAAAATGATTTATAGATGGAAAGTTTAAATGCAAGAAGAGCTTGTCCAGCATTCCATCATTCCTGACTTTAATCCTCTTACATGTCTTGGATAAGATGTGCTATTTTTTCGTAGTTTGATCTTAGATTAGTTGCTGCCTTCTTTGCATCCTTCTGCCACAAAGAGGAGCTTCTATCAGCCGAGGTCAAAACTGTTGTTTATTTATTCGGCTTTTTTGTCTTGGTGTAAGCTTTGTGGTGAATGCATGCAACAGAGATGCCTTTTAGCAAATACTATACTACATTCAAATGTGTGCTTACATTTTTTATTGTCAATATGTGCTTACTGCCGTTGACAAAAACAGAATATTAAACAGAACAAAGTTGGTAGGAGCAGAGGTTCATGGATCTCCTGTTCTCCTTTTACAAAGAAAAAAATAATCCACTTGATTTGTTCTCTGCCACTAATATTTATTTTGACTGCATTTCTTTTTATTACAGTTCTCCCTACTGTACCTTTTCATTATTCAATCAAATGTGTAAATGTAGATAAAAGGAGCAATGAATTCAAACTTATGATCTGAAGATTTGCTTTGACATCATGATCAATGAGGCCCTTGATCATTGGCCCATATCTGCCTCAGAGGAACTAAGCCAGTGACCACCCACTTGAGAAAAATAATCAATCTTGCATATGCCCACTTTTGATCTTGAGCAAAACTTATTTTACCTCAAAGAGAGGACATTGATTTCAATGCTTTAAACTTACATGTGTTGAGGAGTGTACAGAGGTCAAGGAGAGGAAAACAAATGTTATGGTTCTCTGAGTATTGACAGGCTTTGTGTATTCATAGAATCACTTCAAGAAAACTCAGTCATGGAGATAAGTTTCATTGCACAGTTGCATTAAACTCAATAATGGCTGATGTCTGGAAATGTTGTGTCCAGCATCAATAAGTTGCACCCTGACCCCATATAATCTTGACACAGGCTCACCCAAAGCAGAAATTCTGATTTCTTACTCTGTGTATGTGGGAGCCCAGAAGACTGTGCTGCAATGGAGTATTTTGAATCATGCATGAATTTTCATCTGAACGCTACACCATGCCAAATGTTCTTCTATTTCTTTAACCATTTCGGAGAACAGCTAGTGTTTGCAATCATTTAAACATTTTTTTCCATATATACCTGCAAAAAAACAGCTTTGCTTTGTATAACTGTGTATTTTTCCCATGATGAAAGATTCCTTATGGTAAGAAAAGAGGCAGACTGCTTTTCTCTTGGTTTGTGGATGCTCCCTCTAACTGCAGTTAGGATTTTGAGGACGAACATCTGTTTCCCTGAGCAGCAGCTGATTCATTTGTGTTTGCACATACTTTACAGTATGCATGCCCCCCCCCACACACACACATCCCATAGTGTTCCCTAATGTTCACTGCAATCCACCATCGAGTCAGCAGATGAACCTCGATGTATTGTGCTCCCTGGGCCTTGCATTTGGCAACACAACAGGAACCAGAGTATAAAAAAAGAACAGGATTTTTAATTATCCACTCTGTCCTTTAAACCTCTCATGCCTCTGGACCCGCTGGTTTTGGATAGATATTCATCATATTGGGCTTCTGATATCCGATTTCCATCAAGGCTTTGAAATTCAAACTTCCAGCTGCATCTCATCTGTTTTGTCTCCTGGTTTTGGTTTTCATTTCCTCAACAGAATGTCTCCCGCATCAACGACATAGTGAAGCAGGTGCTACTTGTTTTCCCACATTTCTGTCTGGGCAGAGGGTTAATCGACATGGCCAAAAACCAGGCAATGGCAACGCTCTTCAGCAATTTTGGTAAGATGTGTCATAGAACTCAGGCAGACAATGAAGAAATTGAGCAGACTACTGTCTTGGCATCATATTTTGAACCTGTATTTTAAAATTAGGGATGAAAAGACAGTTTGAGATTCTCTGTTCAAGTACAAACTGGTATTCTGAACCTTTGAATCGATAGCACAAAGCATAAAGAGCGGCGCACTCTGTGTGGCACTGACACTGACACCTTCTTTTATCAGAGCTTCCTTCTTTTTTTAATAAATAACACATGAACATGATTCAAATGTAAACCTCCACAAAGTGTAAAGACAAGACAAACTGTCCCTACTGAACTGCACCTGGCAAAGTGGGAGGAAAACTCCCTCCTCAGACAAACAGACACTCCAAATGGAGGGCATTAGCCAGCTGATATGAGGGGGGAACAAAGTGAGGAAAAACAGGCCCTGTGAAATAGCAAAAACTGATAAGTTGTGTAAAGCTACAAAATGCATATCAGATGCCTGCTGAGAGAAGAGTAGAAAGGCCAGAATGGTTATGATGTGACGTTAAAGAAAAACGACTGACACAGTTTATCACGTGTCTGACGTCAACATTTTTTGTAAGGTGCAACATCTATCAGTGATTCACATAAACGTAGAATATGCATACTATAAGATTTTTTTCTGTCCTGTGTTATTGGTATCCATATTTACCAACTTGTTTTCTACTGCTATATCTTATTACATGTAAATGTGTGCAGAACTGCGTTTCTTTGCTCGTCCTCTGTTCCATCAGCTGTGATGTCCAACCAGTAACCGACACGGCACATGGGCTCTCAGATCATTCTGGCTTTCCCAAAAGAAACGTTCAGCTCAACCCTGCCCTTGTTTTAAGGGACAACATACTATTCATTCAAAATAAATGGGTTGGAGAAATATTTGACCAGTAACGTGGTTCCAACACCTCTTCTAGAGCTTTTCCTTCCACAGGAGTTAAATTTAGACAGGAAAAAACGGAGTAGAGTGGGAGTGCAACTGTGGAGGTGGAGCTGGGGGTTGAGGAGGCCATCAAGAGGCAAAGAGGCACATGAAAGAGGAAGTGGAGTCTTATCTGTCGAGAGATGGAGCAGGAAATAGCGGTTTGAGGAATCATTTGCTGCGGCGGTCGAGAGCAGGGGGAGAAAAGCAATCACAACTTAAAAGGGCTAGCTCGGAGAGGGGCTATTTACCGGAGAATGAGACTGAAAGCGTTTTCGTTTTTCTTGTCTCCGTACTCTCTTCCCTCGGGCTCGAGGGTTGTAGAGGATAAGAGGAGGAGAAAAAAAAAAGAGAGATTTTAAAGTGTTACTGTGGAGGGCTTTAACTGCATTACTGTTGTGTTCATTAGCCAAAGAAGGCTTCAGTATTTAAGAAATAAAATAAAAAATGTCCACAATGTCTTCTTATGACAGAGGTGACAGCTATTTTAATTCTTGTAGCTTTAGTCCAAGTGGGAATTTAAACTGTTGGCTCTCAACAATAAACATGCCTCACAGACACTTCAAAGAGCTGGCAAAACTAAGCTAAAATACATATTTGGCTCCCCATGAAAGAAAACACAAGGTTAAATCTTCTTGTTGTGACAATGTTTCTGCTAAATCACCCCCTGAGCTTGTGGATAAGGAGTAGAAATTGACATCAAATTTAAAAGACCATAACAATTATGCACTTAATCATTTACCTGCTTGTGTGTATTAACTTTTTAACTTTGTTCCCTTTTTTTGTTTTTCCATTTCTTGTCCATTTTTCTCTTCTGTCCCCCTTCTCTCTTTAACAGGGGAAGATCGTTTTGAGGACCCTTTGAGCTGGGAAATGGTGGGGAAAAATCTCTGTGCCATGTCCATCCAGGGAATGGTCATGTTTGCCTTTACAGTGCTCATCCAGTATAAGTTTTTCTGCAAACCGAGGTAAAAGTGGATGTCAGGAATTGTGGGCCTGTCATTCTTTTTTTTTGTATTGTTTTGAAACATCCAACCATTACTGTTTTACAAATCTTGCTAGGTGAAAATTTAGGTGAGGGATGTTGGAAGGCTCCTCTTTTCGTTAATGCTTGTTGAGCAAACTCAGAACTGTGACCACATTTTTAATGCCATCTAAAACATCTGTTGCACTGAAAAATCTACCAGATAAATTGTTTGAGTTGTTCAGTCTAAAAAACTTAACGTTGCCATAGAAACTGACGGCTGTGGCCTCCACTATTCATGAAAATGATAGAGAATGTTTCTCTGAGTTTAAATTTTAGCATGGATAATGTGTCCTTTGTGTAACTTTTCATTCTAATTAGAGTTTTTGTCAATGTCTCTCACTCTCTCTCAGACTTATTTCAGCAAAGGCATTGCCAACAGAAGAAGAAGATATTGATGTTGCCCGTGAGCGTGAACGAGTGCACAAGGGCAAAGCTCAGAATGACCTGTTGAGGATTTGTGACCTAACTAAGGTATGTTTTCTTTTGGCAAAGTATATGATGACAGCACTAAAATAACAAACCATATTCCCACACATTCAATTTACTCTCACCAAAGCTGGCGCCTGCACCTTGACAGTCTGATTTGCATTAGACCCTGATTTCTCCAGTTGAGCCACAGCTGCCTTTCCCAGAAAGGGATATTGTATTTTAGAATTAATGTGTGACAAAAACAGCTTGTTCATTCTTTGTGTCGGTATGGTGAACTTTGTCCTCAGACTTTTTCATTCCTTAAATCCTGTACTTTAGCTTTCATGCTCGCCCTTGAGCATTCTAATACACGTCTCAGAGCAGTGGACAAAATGCATTTTAACATAGAAAGAATTACACAGGCTCAATTTGTCATTCAACAGATACCAAGTCAATCTGTGAATGGTTTAAAATAGTATTGTCAAACAATATGTGTTTGGCAGCTGTGTACATTCCGAATCTTTTTAAATGGATATGAGAACCAAATAGGATCGCCTATTTTTTAAGGTGCAAAGGTCTGTGCTCATAAACGGCTTCTCTCAACAATAGTTTATGCACACTGTAGCAGTGTGCGTCTCCACACTGCCAAGATTAGTGTTTCCTCCAACAGCAGATGTTCCCTCCCTGTGGGCAGCGTGGCAGCAGGAACGGTCACGACAGCCATCTGATTTGCACCTTGGATGCCAACAGTTGGAGGATCTGACAGCCTTTTGCTTCTTCCCACCTTTCTTCATTCCTAAACTCCCTTGGTCTTCTCAGTCTCAGTGCATTCAATCTTTCACTTCTTGCTCACTCACACAGTTGTGCTCCACACTGTCTGGGATAATTATCGAGCCAGCGC
>JABUIW010000074.1:2806356-2871310 GCA_013363375.1 Menidia beryllina
TTTATAATCCATGTTGATGAGCACTCAAGGCTGCCAGATGGTACAGAAAGCCTGTTGGATCTGTGTAACTCCACCTTTAATCAGATGCCTTTGATTTGCCAAATGTGCAAAAATGTAAAGTCATTCTTTGTCATACTTCAAGTGCGTGGGTATATACCTTTACTTCAGAGCTTTTAGAATCAACGTAGTCATTAACGGAATGCCTCTGGTTTACAGATTCTATACAGACAACATGGGCTCCATATTGTGAATTGTTGTTATGACACCATACTGTACCATATAGGAGAACACATGAGATTCAAATAACATGAAAATAACCAGTTTTTCCGAGCATAGAGAGGCTTAGCGTTGGCCTCAATTTTGAATGCTGAATGTCTGAACTGTCACTTGCAGCAACAGCAACAAAGGCCTTGTCTTATCTTTCACGCGAGAGCAAGAGAACACGGATTTCTATCCATTTGAAAACCTATCAAACCCTTGCATATTTTTAGATGGGGGAAAACCACCCCAAGCACCAAATACCTAATTCTGTCATATGTTTTCTTGTATAACAAATCTTGTTCACTACATGTTGACGTTTCCAAGCAGCCTTTGGTGAGACTTTTCATTTAGGAAGGCTGGAATGTACGTTAATGAGGTTTGGCAGTATCCGAAGTGCTATGAGGGAAATTTTCAAACAAGAAAAACCTGATAATTGACTGTCTAATTTTTGTCAGTTTTGAGATCTGGCAAGTTTCACATGGCCCAAACTGATCAGAAGAGAAGCCTTTTCCGCAAATGGGAGTGTGAACGGGGAGCTAATGGTCAGTGTGATTTGCAAGTTGAAAACATTGACAACAGTGAACTGGCCTTTCATGTGCTGTCTGTGGTCCTGAAAAGTAGAAAATGAAAATTTCAATAGACATTGGACTGTAATTGTCAGCTGAATTGAAGATCCTCCTCAGATGATAATCATGTGGGAGCAGTTTGTTTTATAAAGTTCGTTAGAAAATCCTTTAAAAATGAGCCAAACAACCCAATAAACTATTAACGAAATAACTGACGGTGTGGGTTGCGTATTATCTTACGCTGATAGTAAGATGTCTGTTTATTAGCACGGATCTGTCGTGTATTAGGCCAATTGATTGGCCATAATTAAAATTGGATGGCTTTAGCTCACCTGCAGCTCTTTCCTCACCCATCTGCTGGCTCTGAAGTGCAGTCGCACTCACCCTCTCATTTGCACTGTGTTGAAAAGACTTTACAGAACAGTATGTTTTTCTTTCACCAAAGGCATCAAACTATCAATTAAAAACCTGAATTTGGAGCTCATAAAATCATTTAAAACTTGTGAGTGTTGATTGTTATTATTGACTGATGAAGTTGGACTCAAACTCCAGAAAGATTACCTCATAAATGTTAAGTCCCAAAAACTGATTTAAAGTTCTCTGTCTAACTTTTTTTAAATGGCCTTTTCCCATCTGGCTCACTCTGACTGTTGCAAATTATCAGCTCTTGTTCAAATTTGTTTCCTCCACTTTTGCCATCTCGCCTCCTTTCTGCCACCTGCTTCTTCCATCTCACCTCCTCCCTGCTGCTCTGGTCTATCACTCTGCATTTTCTCATGCCATCCAGTCTGCTACATTCCTCACTCTTGCTCCCCACCCCTCCTTGCCTCCTGCCCTCACTCTGACTGGCTGGTTGATTTATTTTATTTTCTGCTCACTGTAGGTATACCCTCGGAAGAGCACCCCCGCTGTAGACCGGCTATGTGTGGGCGTACCTGCTGCAGAGGTGAGCCAGATGCTACTGGATCACGAGCGCACTTTTTCAGGGAAACCATTTGTTTGGGTTTTGAGTCCCTTTGGGAGGGCTTCCATCCACTTATGCCAAATCCAGCACATAAGTGAAGCTTTTTTATTTTTCATTTTGATTAAAAATGTTTGGCTGTATGAATGTACTACAATTCACGGGGCCATGACTTGTATAAAATTATCTTCACAGTGAAATTTACAGAATAATGATGCACGAAAACAAATGGTCTTTTTTTAAAGAAACATCTTTATAATAACTTGTTCTGCTTTGCAGATGGCTTAAATATCATCACCCCAAAACTTTACTGCTGGAAGCCAGATTTAAACACAATATCAAAAGCTGACAGTCATTCATCTTCGGTGGGCCTTCCGCTGGTATTCACCCTCCCTGCCAGTGTTTACTCAAAGCCCAGTGTAAATGGCAGTGGAATATAGTGATTCATAGGGCTTTGCTGATCACACACTGCATTTCCATGCATTATTTACATCAAGCTTAGCCTTCCTCTATGCATTCACAAGCACAGGTCACAAACAAGCAGAGATCAATGAATGACAGAAATCAAATATTTATGCCAGAGTACCTTAGGCAGGTCACATGACGGTGATGCTCCACAGGGATAACTTCCTGTCATGTGGAACTTGTAAAATCAGCAGTATCGGGGAAAAAAATAACCCAAAGACAGGTTTGTGTTTGTTGTAGCAATTTACAGAGGCGGGAACAATGGCTTCTGGGACTGATAGTTTTTACAGTATTTGCTCCAGTGTGTTTATTTACCGTCTGTTTTGTTTGTGTACAGAATTTATTTTTCAAAACAATGAACCAGCCATGCATACACAGTAAATTGTAGTTTCAATTATGCACAGAGAAAAGACATTTGCACTGCCCAGACATACACTTCATTGTGGTTGTTAATGCACAGTATTTAAAAAGGGATGAGGAAAAAGGTACTTCCAGAATATTTTTGGATGCCTTCTTTACAATGTTATGCTTTATATGTTTTCCAGTGAGATTGCTTCTCTAAAACATCGTTTTTATAACAGATGCCTCCCTATTGTTTTCTCCAGTGTTTCGGCTTGCTGGGGATCAACGGAGCAGGAAAAACCACCACGTTCAAGATGCTGACAGGGGACATCCCAGTCTCCAGTGGAGAGGCCTTTCTAAACGGATACAGGTGAGGCACTAACTCCCACTAGTGCACCAAGTAACCCATCTTAATTAGCCACCCAAGATGGCTGTTCAGATGGGGAATCTGTTTTTTTGCGAGCTCATACTGTTCTCTGGTGCACTGCTTTCTTTTCTCAGTCTTTGTTTTTTTTTTGGTTTTGTGTAGTTTTTTCCAGCTACATATTTTCACAGGTGTATTCTACACTCTGCCGTCTCTGACTTTGTGTCTTTACTATGATATCCTGAGCTGAAGACTCTGTTCTTTACTCCCGTTCTGCTCTTTCTCTCTCCATTTGACATTCTCACCCCACACCCGGTGCTGGTTTTTCTTCTTTTTTTATATTTTTCTCAGCCTAACAAAACAAGACATACAGAATCGTTGCACCCGCAAAAAAAAAATACATTGACACCAGCAACATTAAAGTCAAGCGCTTGAGAAAAACGTAAGCTTGTTGTTTCCTATTTTTAAGACAAAACTACTATTTTCCTTTGCCTCGACAAGCACCGCCACGGTAACACATCCGAGCATGGTTGTGTGTCACCGCCATCGCTAGACTCGTTCATTTATACATCTGGTAATTGACTATATGTCCAACAAAGAAAGGGAGCTGCATAGATCAGGGCCTTACGTAGCACTGATAATGGTGATAAATGTGGGTGACAATAATCAGAGAAAAAAGAATCCCCAAGACCTTTCAGGGAGCCAACTGAAAAGAGTAAAACAGATGTGAGCAGGCTACACCCACTCTTCTGTTTTCATCTCATTATGCTCTCTCTGTGCAACTGGCAAGAAGAACGATCAGTGGAAGAGAAAAAGCAGCAGTTCTTAAACGGATGTTTCTGCTCCCCTCACAATTGTCTCACTTATCTGTAATTTTGGGCTCACAAGAAATAGCGTTTCATACCTGCATCCGATTTCTTTTTCCTGCCTGATGTTACTGTCTGTCAAACGGTTTAAGGAGCTACCAGGGTTGTTGTGGGTGGTGGCTCACCTAAGCTGACACTGGAGGTGGATTACCTTAGCTCTGACAAACTTTCATCCAATCTATGTATTTTGCACTTGGTGGGTGTGTAGCTGGAGACCTAAAAAAAAAGGAAAAGGTTCAGTTATGAGTTTAGCTGTTGTGCATTTGCCTGACTGTGGAGCAATTTTTTATCAGGCACAGATTTACCAATGACGTCCACCAGTGTTTGTATTTTTGCAGGATGTAACATTAATGTTTGTCTGTAAAATTAAAAGACAGTGATATTTAAGTGAATAAAAGAAATAACTATTGACACTTTCTACTTGGCATCTAGCAGTCACAACATGCAGCTTCCATAAAGCTAATTCTAATCTAGTGTTGATCATGCAGAAACTCCCTCAAGTAGCATTAGCTCTGATGATCTGGCTCATTTAATTGATATACTTAATTGGCTGCCACACACATGCCAGCACTGCTCAGGATCAGTAGTATTAAGTGAAGATGGAAAGTTTTCTCTCAGTTAAGTTACTTCAAACTCAGTGTAAAATAATGACTTGAATGTATTTCATCAAGCACAAGAAAATTCTTCATATGAGAAGCCAAAACATTTGTTTTGTTTTTTAGAAGTCAGATTTTTTTAATACAAATTTATCAAGTTCAAATGACTGAAATACCCCATTTACACAAGTACTCATAGCTTACTCTAAGCATTTAAAAGGGTTTAAGCAGCTTTGGCAGTTTCGACGAGGAGACTCTTTGGGAATGATCCGACAAGTTTGGCATGCCTTACCTTTACAAGTTTTTTCCATTCACACGTTCATTTTACAGCTTTTTTTCAGCCCCAGTTAGAAACATGCAGCCTGACTAGGGCCTGACGACAGACAAAACATGTGATGGTCACACAAATTCTACACCCAAACAGCTGAATAAGTTTTAGCAGGCAGTAAAAATATTGTTTTGCCAATTTTTATTGTTATTTTTCATTCTGGGGTAAGGAAGTTGTTGCTAATTTGTCATTATCATCTTGCATATCCCTTATTTTGTTCTTTTATTGTTTACAGCCTTAATCTTTCTTCATAGCACTCACATTCATACATGCTCATGTCCACTGTCATCTGGATATTTGTTCTGATCTCACGAAAGAAACCTGTATAGTCCTCAGTTAAGTCATATTTAACCTTAACAGCATCCATTTTCAGATAACTCTTGTGTTTCTTCCTCAGCATCCGAACAGAAATGAGGAACGTTCACCAGAACATGGGCTATTGTCCACAGTTTGATGCTATCAACGACCTCCTGAATGGGCGAGAGCATCTGGAGTTTTATGCCAGATTAAGAGGGGTACCTGAAAAAGAGGTTGCCATGGTAATTACTTATTTTTGCATGAACTTCCCTCCTGATATCTATGGAACAGTGGTTTTGCGTAACATATGCAATCAAGCAAATGCTTTCTATAAGTGTCTTTCAAGAAAGGGTTTTTTCTTTGTTTATTTTCAGCTTCAAACTGCATGTCAGCCAACATGCACATAGGGCAAACTGAAATACATGTCAGAGTGATAGATAACCTCAATGGGAGAAGCCATACATAATGAAAAATGGCCCATGGAAGAACAGCAGCAGCTGCAGGTTATGGCTCTACATTATTCACAATGCCCAGTGGTGTGGCCTGCCCTAGGCGGCCTCCCTGCTCTCCTCTCGCTCCAACGGCTTCTGCAGTAGTAACATCAAACGCAGAAGGGGCTGGCAGTGACCATAGGCCTCAGACCTAGTGCCAAGGCTTTGATGTCCTAGCTGAACTGCAAAGGGACCCAGTTCTGCACTGCTAGCATAACTCTCAATGCTGCTGTGGCCTATTGGGATATGTTTGTTATTTTCCAGCGCTAGTGTCCTTATATATACTAAGCTCTACAGGTTTTCGATTTGGATATATTGGAAGTGAGTGCCTCCTTTGAATAAGTGAAAGAAATAAAATCAACATTTGGCCCCCAGCGCCTGTGTCCTGCACGCTGCGGGTTCTCTGATTCACCTATTTTTATGAGGGAGAGTTGAAAAAGCAAAGAGAAACAATAAGTCCCTCGGCAGCTTCTTAATGAAATCTAATAATTATGCCAGCTGCCATGCATTGTCCTTGAAAACCACAGTGTTCCAATTCACAGGAGAACCAGGCCAAAATGCCATCTTCTATGAGACCTTGAGTCTAACGCTGCTGTATATGCTGCGTAAACTTTGCCATTTTTCTTCAAAAGGTGGCCGAGTGGGGGATCCAGAAGTTGGGTCTGATCAAATATGCCAGCAAGTCAGCTGGAACCTACAGTGGTGGAAACAAACGCAAACTTTCCACAGCAATAGCCCTGATTGGGTCTCCCCCAGTGATTTTCTTGGTGAGTTACAGCTTACTTGATAAATTGTATGTGGTTTGATGCAATACGCTGAAGTGTGTAATATTGAGTCAAATTTTGTGCAGAACAGATGTGAGGATTGAAACAGATCGCTTGCTTTTTATTTGTTTGCCCGCCGACTGTATTGGGATCAGAGTGCAGGAATTGGAAGTGATTTATACAAAGCAGTTAAAGCAAAACACCAATCAAACTTTCAGAAGTTCATTGAGTTTCTCAAAAGACCTGTAAGCATATTACTTATGGATGAAAAGGGTATACTTTCCAGCAAACACATATTGGTCATGTTTAATTTCTGGAAAATAATCAGCTCCTCTAGGAAAATATAGAGGACACTTAACTGTGTTTGGACAGACGCACTTATTAAGATTTTATTAATCTGGATTTAAAAGTGATGGCAAGAACATCTTCTCACCAATGGAAGATTAATGAAGGCATGCATGAGAATTCACTCCATAATGTACCTTCAATTATAAATGGATTTAATGTGTATTAGGACATTGTCATCTGGTATCATCAGGGAAAAACCATAATCACCTCATGTCATACCTGAAGCTCACAATGATTCTCGCCAAATTAAACATTTTCATTTAGATTTGAATGATTATTAGTTCTTATGCCATCACAGACACTCCTGACACATTTTCCCCAAGTCTTTTTTTTTTTTTGTTAGACATTGATATACAATTGTAGTTGCACTTAATTTTCGTCTTTTTCAGACACATTCAGGTCCTTGTCAGCTGTCATATGCTACCTAGTATTACACTTTGTTCATATAAAAGACCCAATTTCTGTGGCAGGCAGGAGGAAAGTTAAGGTCAACACGGAGAACATATGTTACACACATTGCTACATTTTTGGGAAGATACATTTTTTAAGATAATAATTAACCGAGGCTCAAAGAACATTCCACGTGCACACAAAGGAATAAATTCCATAGATGTCCTGCAGCCAGCAGATCCATGGAGAAAAAACAAAAATACTTTACAAGTACAACATGTTTCTCAAAATAAATATAATACTCGCTTTAATTATCATTTACCATCAAACAATTGCTGATCACATAGTTTGATGAATAATTAAATTAATTTAATTTACAGTGACCTTCTGCAACCCTAATACAGGAATTAATAATCTGTTATAAATTTCATGTAATGGGGTAATCTTCCCATCTGTCACTGGATCACTTTGTAAACTTTATTTCAAACTGCCTTTGCTACTCACTGCAACCAAGCCAGTCTTCACGTTGAGACAGTGGGATGATGTTTTGTTATTGTCTGTCAATTTGAGTACTGTGTGCTAGCGCAAGGAGCCCAGGTGACCTTGAGGCAGCGCCACATTGGGTTCTACAGGCTCATGTTGGGTGTGCTGAGAGAAACACACCATGGGATTTATAGAATTCTGCTGGCGAAAAAGTCTGGAATGAAAGCAGTCCGACCGAGCACTGTCACTTTCTAATCGTGTATGAACAGACTAGCCCTGAGGAAAGGAAACTGCACTGACACGATGTCTCTGTCTGTTGTGCTGCTCTGAACTGTGCTTCAATATGTGTCCTCACAATGTGCAGACGGGTATAGTCAATAATTCTCAGGAACTGTGTATATATATAAATATACATGTATGTATATATGTGTGTATATGTGTGTGTGTTTTTAGTAATTATGTAGTTTGTCAACAGCACCTTACCTTATATTTAAGATTTAAGTGAATAAACAGAAATACTGTTGTTGTTCAGGGAAACATTACTCTTTTTTTTCCCTAGTCATGCACAATATAAAACTTAGGGAAAACGTTTTATTTTATTTGCACTGCAGGATGAGCCAACCACTGGAATGGACCCCAAAGCCAGGCGCTTCCTGTGGGATTGCATCCTCAGTATCATCAAAGAGGGGCGCTCCGTCATCCTCACATCACACAGGTGCTGAATAGCTCATCTAATGATTCCTCATTGTAGGATTCACCCAGACAAAATATTTTGATTCTTCAGCAGAGAGAGCGCACCAACCAAATTGCCCGCAGATGAATATGAGCTGTAAACATTGTAATTATAATTGATTGGAGATGCACTTGGTGGAGAGGTATTGTTTCCAGAGTGGCAGTTGATATTGGATGCCAGTAACACGCTAGCTGCTATAAAGCTTTCATGAGGCATGAGGCCATATTGACTGACTGGAGCTTTTTCTCTCTTCTTCGAAAAGAGAAACTGTCAATATCAGTGCAGGAGTCTTTTCATTATCCAAGGCTTCCTCAAGCAAACTTAAGTTTCCCAAGTTTTTCACTCTTTTGTGTTGCCAAGCAGTTTACAGCTAAATTAAATGCTCAATTTCTGCTGAAGATGATAAAAACACCCCAGTTGATATAGAAAATGTAGAATTGAGCTTTTTGCACATTTCTGTTTACATTTCTCTGGCAGTGCAAGTAAAATAATCTGTTTATTTTGGAATATATTCCCCTTTTTATGTGTGTTCCTTTCACTGAGACCTGAAAGCATTTGTTGTTGTCCAAGGCAATGAAGCAGAGCTGCATCCAATTGCCCATAGCATGAACAGGTGGTTATGATTTGTAAAGTGGCAAATTAACTGGGTTTTACAAAGCCGTGGTTCTAATTGCACCATTCTTCAGAAATACGTCAAATGGTATGCTTGGGCTACAAATAGCTGGACCTCCAGCCCTTCACAGAGAGGGGGGAAAAAACAAGATAAGAACCACAGATGGCTGTCTCTCCCCTGTAATTTCCGAGTTTTTCCTCCACTTATGATATCACATTAGACATGTAGAATAATTTAATAAATAATATTTGAATATATAGGACAAAAGGTCTCAAAATGACTTGGTTCTTAAAGTAATAGGAGTTATTTAATGTACATCGAAACGTGAGTAAGTGAAAAAATGATAAAGATTATGTCAAAGATGTCTGAAACATGTGGATGTTGTTGGAAAGAAAAATATTCTATTTCATTAGATATTTTTGCTGTTTCTCACTGAAAATGTTTTTTGTCCCCTTCAATAGCATGGAGGAGTGTGAGGCTTTATGCACTCGCATGGCCATCATGGTAAACGGTCGCTTCAAGTGCCTCGGGAGCATTCAGCATCTGAAAAACAGGTAAGGGTCTTTATTTTGACAATAAGACTAATAGTATACTGATAAAGAAGTAGAATAACCCTCAAACCCCTGGCTCCTGCAGTAGGGCCCCCTTAGACAACCTGTATAAGCACTTTATATCCTCTGTACTGATGATAAATGTAGAATGTAAAGCCGTATTTCACTCGTAAAAGCTTGAGGAGTGGAATCTGCACAAACTACGTGAAAGAAAAGTTCAGCAGATTAGCCACACTCAGTGTGAGTCCTGTGGATTATGGTGATGTTGTTTATGTACAAGCTTCCTCACAATTTTTTCATGCATTAGATACAGCATCATGGAGTTCTGAGGATTATGACAAATTCTAAATCTCTAACTCGCCACAGCTTTTTGAAAGCTAGTGTTGTTTGGTCAACTTTGTCTGTGTGTAGACTGGGTCGTTGGTGTGTTCTTATCTACAAGGCTATTTATGGTTTGCTTGCTCTTTATTTACAGACCAACATCAGGAAGCTGTTTTTCTTGCAAATTCTTCATGTGATTATAATGTTAATTTTGAATTATATTAAAGTCAAAAGTACACAGAAAACTACCAAAGAAACAAATCTTGTAAAGTTTCTGAGATAAAAAAACTAAAAATGTACTAATGTAGTGTGAACGCTCCCTGCAACACTTAGCTGCTTTCCCTAACAATAAACTGATATTTATGCGTAGCGCCACACACAGGATTTATACATGCTGTTTCAAGCAGAATCTATTTTCAGCAGTTGGTGATGTTAAGAAAGAAAATGCCTGTAAATGTAAGTGGAGCTGAAACATGCTCCCGGATATCAAAATAAACAGCTGGAAACTGAGAGTTAGAGCTGATGCTCCACAGCTACTTTGTCTTTACATCCGTGTAGAAGCTCAGTTCTTAGTTTCCATTCTAATTGAAACAGATTGGTTCCACACAGGCTTTCTTTTATTTTTGTATTTTATCATAGCTTTTGATGTATTCATATTTTATCTTGTGAAAAGAAGCAGTCAAAGCATTTCACTTGGTCTGGTGGGTCTCTGTGGCGCTTCCCTCAGCCCCTGATGCAGTTACTTGCTTCGGCCAAGCAATGAGTTGATGTTAATGTAGCTCTGGGTATTCAGGGTGTTAGCCAGTGCTTTGGCAGTCAAAACAGAAAGAAGTGATTCTCAGTTAGGCACTCACTCTGAACTGGAGTTATTCGGGTAGAAATACCCCAGTGGGGAACTATGAATATACTTTTCTGGCTCAGACCAGCAGCAGCTGACACCTGCCTTCCCTGTCGCTGTATGCTAAGCAGGGGTGTTTTGGAGCCTCGAGAGTTTAGAGTACTAAATTCAGTTCAATGTATATTTTCTGTCAGTAATCTAGGAAAGGATTTTTAAAAATGACATGTAATTAGCCATTGTTAGGAGAAAATAGTAATATTAGTACATAGTCCCCTAAATTTAATCAGTGAGGAGAAACCACATCCAACGAGAAGCTCTTTGCCTCAGCTGGTGTCATTTTGAGTAACTTTTCTTGACTTGATTTAAAAAAAAAAGATTCAGAAAGTCTGTGACTGGAAAATTACTTATAATAATCGGTATGCTTGCAAACACCCTGCACTATAATGTGACACTGAGCAATGACCAACACTGATTGGTCTTTCTCACTCTTTAACATTCTGGAAGCTGCTGGCTTCGGTATCTAGCTCTGTCCCAGGAGGTCATGGTTCCTGGGCCAAGCTAGCCTGGCACTTCTGCGGTGTGTTAGCAGAGGATTGCCTTCTAACCTGGCTGAACATTGGTTTGGCCAGACGCCACAGGCTCCCAGCTAGTTTCATGAGCAATCTTCTTCCAACAGGCCTTACTTGTGTTTTTCACCTGGATTTTACTAAATTCGCTTGGAGTATGTTAGTGTCTCATTTCCTTCCTGACAGTGCAAAAACAACTAAAAATTGAAGCGCTACCCAAATAGAAGCCAAGACTGGTTCCTCCAGTGTTCTACATGCAGAACAATGGCTGTTGGACCTTTTGGTTCAGACTGTGCTCGGGCAGATTGGATTTCCTTAATTACAACATCAATGGTGATTTTGCAAGATAGGATGAATGATAAAACATAGAAGACAAAGGTTAGTTTGCAATGGATCTTTTACAGGATGTATTTGTACTTTATGTTATTATATCAATGTAAGGAAAAGGGCACATTAGAAGTAATTTCTGAAGTAATTTATGATCACACATATTTTCCCTCTGTATTTATGTCAAAGAAGGGAATTAAGTCAGTTTTGCAGAATTTTGTCAAAATTCTTTCACAAATGTGCATCACCAGACATTTAAATTCAGCTTCCACCATCACTGCTCTCATTCTTGGTCTTAATGGACTTGTCTCTAATTAATTTTGGGGTGTCTATACCACAGAAATCCCCTGCTGTTAACTCTTAGTGAAATTCAACCACGCTCTGATATTCATGTGACATTTCCCAAGGCCAGCATTGTACTCTGCACGTAACAGTGAGGCCAATCCATTACCTTTGGTACAGTCTAGTGGCATTATTACCAGTCCTTTGTGTGAGCTTGTAACAGGAAGGACATCCCACACAGACCTCTAGAAGCAGCATTCCTGGCAAACAAAAATGTTGTGGCAATCGTTTTGTGGACGGCAAGATCAATACACTTGGGATGAGAGGGAGGAGCAGACCATTTTTCAAGTTGTAGGGGATTAGGGGAAACGTCTGGAACAGCGAGGTGGGGGCAACGTCGTCAAGGGTATTTTCAATCTGGAGTGTTAATGTCATATCAATAACCAGGCTTTTAGAACTCAGTATAGAAATAAAAGGTAGACTGTACAGTAGACGGTGCTATAAAAAGACGGAGAGTGTAAAGGTGGAGGACTAAGGGTGGAGAAGGATGTTCTAATCAGTCCATCCCAGATGTTAGGGTAATTGGCATATTCTCTGTGTCAATTGCATCCCAAATGTAGGGATAAGTGCAGGGTGGCGTAAATAATTTATGAGGTGCACAGGAGGCACAGAAAAGGTAAGAGCCACGCGGGCTACAGGGGGTGAAAGGGGAGGGGGGGGGGGGGGGGGCCGCAAACATGGGAGGAGAACGGTGTTTTAACACATGTCCTACTTCACTCCACTTGCTATCAGGTAAAAGGGAAGCTCACTTCATAAGACAAGCAAGTGAGAGGAAACCAGATAAGCGTGGCACCCGCACAGTTTGTTGCTGTTCTCATTTTAGATCTCACACAGACAATTTACACACCGCTGAAACGCTATCGCTCAGTTCTCGCTACGAAGTGAATAATTTCTAATTAAGCATCCCTATCTCTGCAGTGCTCAATGTAATTAATGTTTCATGAGGTGTGGGACCCTGTTAATGACTGAAAAGGCAATTAAGGAATGTCTTCTCTGTTTTCTTTTCTCATCACTATCCCACCACATGTTTGTGCTGTCATGCACCCAAGGCACACACTCACTGACACCCATAAAAGACTGAAAAAGGATTCTGTACGTCCACATACTTTATGGGAAATTGAGAGATTTTTCACGAATGCACAAGCTGTTTCCAGTTTGCAGATGGGAAGGCTTCTTTCAGGCAGCAAGGGGGGCATTGCGATGGAGGCAGGTGGTGCACGTCATTGTCTCACTGCATGAACAACTGACCTGCAAAGCAGGGGGTACCGCTTCCTCCCATCTCCCCCCATCACCCCCTACCCGTACATCACGTTTTTATCACAGACCCCTAAAAGGAGTGCAGAATCTCACCACAGGGGCAGCTCTCACATTTGACCCCCCACTGTTTATATGTAATACCTGTAATATCTCCTCCTACAACTGCTCTCCTTCAAAAACCTAAACCATACAACCCTTATTGTCCCTCGTACTCTGTCTGTACTTCCAGGTGGTCTGTCCAACCAACCATCCAAGTCCTTGATATTGCTGCCCCCTTTAGTTTGCTGTTGAACGTATTTTTCACAAAAATACCCTTCTGCAGCTTTCACAACTCAGCCTCTGAGTATTAGTCAGGTCCCAGATGGACCCAAATAGCCCATTTACACCACCAGAGAGGTGGTCATCATTCGAAAGCAATCGAAGATTTGGTTTAGGCGGGGCATTCGGAGAAGTAGGGCAGACATTTTTAAACGGCAACTTTGTCATCTTCTTTCATGGCTCTTAAACACATCCCTTTTACCACTGTTGATGCTCGCAGATCAATCACACTTCTTATTATTAATACAAGGCAGACAGAGAAGGAGACAAATAAATAAGCAAAAAAATGCTCAGGAGGCTGTAAATGTTTTTTTAGTTTAGTAGTGTGCTCATATGAAAGCTCCCAGGTGCTAAGTAAACTCGAATGAAGTGGAGAAACCAATAAACGCAGCTTCAAAGCTCTCCTATAATCTTGTCAGTTAAGAAGGACACCCACTAGCCATTGCAGGATTTTTCACTGATTGATATCATTCATATCCTCTGTTCACAGAGTAGAGTGCAGCTCACAGCCTGGGGTCTTATTTTTGCCCTTCCTTGAAGCACGTCATGATATAAAAGTGGGGTATAAAGTGACTTTAATACATTAAGGTAATGCACTGTGGATGCTGGATTTTTTTTTTTAACAAGAGCAGTGTTGAAAAGTTTGGATCAATTCCCTTGAAGTTGACGTTGAGAAGACCAATAAACCTACTTTCCACTCACTGCGTGTCCGCTTCTGCAGGTGAGCCATTAACTAAATAGTTTACTGCATTTAAGTGCTTGTCACACCCTGAGATGGATGACAAAACAGTTTGCATTGTAGTTTACAACGCATCATCATCGTAGGTGTAATTCAGTCACTTAAAACAATGACAGATACAGATGGTGCACTGTATGGGCTGCATGTTTCAGATCTGTCTTCATTTTAAATGTATTTCTTTAGCTATGAGAGCTTGTGAGAAGATGAATTTATTTGAAACTTTGTTCCTTTATCATTATTACTTATTTTGTGCTTGCCAGCTACAGCAACATTCTCAGTTTTATGCACATAAGCACACATAATTACGTTTCCTGCGTTTTCTTTTCAAGCTTTGTGAGTTGTGTTGTTGCCAACAAATTGAATATGAGCTAAAATCTGGCTCGATTTTGGAATGAACTGATAGTGGGTATTGTCTCTTTTAAAGTTCTGTGACTCATGGACGTTTCAGATTATTACATTTTCTCTTTAATTTATATTTAACCAACGTCCTAAATCTTTTTTTCAGTAGGCGTTAGCTATATATTATTTATTTCTCGCTGAACAAAATTGATAAATGTCGTCTGGACTGTCTATCCAACCATCCTAGGGCACACGGCACCTCAAGCTCTGTAAGCACATCCCAAAGGAACTAAGGAAGTTTTTTGGATGACTTCCCGTCGGATCAAAGCATCAGACCACCTAAGTCATACTGTGACCCCTTGCCCTGCATTCGCCCTCCCCCTGAGTACACAAACACAAGGTTTGGCAGTGGTGAGGGTGACCTTTCTAGACTCCCTCTGATGAAGGAAGGCAGCTGAATTATTTTCAGGCTGTCATGCCCTTATCTGTGTCTGGCTGTTTGTTTTAAATTACATGGAAGAATGACTTTTCAGCAGACCAGGATGAAGGAGAAGATTGAGGCAGAATAATGAAAATGAAAAAGAGAAAACTGCACCACAGAAATTACACTGAGCCTGCCATGCTGTTTTGAGCTGCGGTATCATATCTGTAATGTAAAATGTTTGGAAAAGATCAGTCATAAGATTGTGTGCAGTCATGACTGTAAATCTAATCTACTCATTTTCTCTCAGTCATCAAACCCGTGCTTCTAAGATCATGTTATTCTGCAGTTTTCAAATCACTCTTTAAAAAATGGCTTATTGTTTCAAACATGAAGGGTTATCATAGCCGTGTGGAGCAGTGCAGGCTCTAGAATTGACATTCAAGCTGACTCTCCCCGTACAGGCTCTGTCTCTGTGAGTAAGGCCGAGACAAACAGTGTGTCCGGCATGAAAGAAGTTGCTTTGTTGCAGATATAGAGGCAGAGTAAAATATAAAAAGGTGAGAGAAATATATTATTTTCAAAATGATGCCCAACGTTTTTGTGCACTTGCAACAAGACAACAAGGGGGAAGAGTATGATGGGAGTCTAATTGATAAGTCCTTTTACTTTAGCCGCTCATTACAAAAACTCCCCAAACACACCAAAGCCCTTCACTGTACAGCTCCTGTGCTGTGTTGGATTCTTGCATCTTACGTGAAATTTGTCAAAGTTTGGAAAAAGGGTATCTCCTAAGCTGGCAGCCATGACTAACATATGGCAATTATGGTCATAGCCTTTATTGGATGACTAATTATGCTTGATTTATATAGATGGTTGCAACATTGTGTTGGCAGTATTTAATTAGTCTGCAGCATCTTATGAAAATGATGAAATGTTATGAGGTTTTACTTAACAAGACTCATGTTTTTCATTTACTTCATGTAGAATGTGGATAATGGTCAAATCAAATATTTACTGATACATAAACACTGTCCTCCCATTTCATTAAAAAAACAGCCTTAAACGGTTCCTATTCACCATTTTTGTTATAATGTGTAATTATGTCCTCAATACCTCTCTGTTGCTAAGGTTTCTACACTTCCACTGAATATTGAAAAGCACACAAGAACAGAGTTCATTAAAGGCGTAACGCGCAGCTTTATATATCCACAAGGCTTTACCACCAAATCCAACCAAAAGTAAACCAAGAAGGCCAAACCCTGAAAGTGAAGCCTTCTACTTTACCAAATCCAGGTAAGGCCCAACCCATTTGAAGTTGGTGTATTAATCTTTTCATGAAAGCCATTTTTAACATCAAAAGGTATGGCGTCCAGAGAAGAAAAAGGCTGATATTTGCTTGCTTCAAACGGAACGTATGTGCACACAAATAAAGGTGTTGTGAATGCTGAGATAAAAAGCTTAAAAACAGGAAAAAATTAGGTACACAGGAAAGAAAGACTCAACATTCAGTTAAGAGCATCTATACAGGGATGTATCTTCACAAAATAGGGAGCTGTTTGTAATAATATTTTTAGAATAGAAGTGGCATTAATAAACTAATCCTGTAAAGCTTTTGTCTCATTTTCAGCTTTATCATGACACAATTAAGTCCTGTTTATGCAACTGTAGAGGAATAGAGCACAATGAAATTTAATTTTGACACCAGGAAATGAGCAGAAAACAACATTGTTTTCCTTCAGAAGCTAAAGAAAATAACTGCACCTTTGGGGCTTGTAAAGCAGCCCAAGGTTCCTTTATTTCAAACGAAGGGTGTTTATTTGGAGTAACTTGTTCCTCACAGGAAATAAACTCTACACTTTGGACCGTCCACCAAACAAATATGAATGCTGAGTTCAATGGACTAAAACCAAGTCTTCAAACTTAATGAGAATTTTTTTGTTGCTGTTGGAGCCTGTGTATCTGTAAAAGTTTCTGTGAGCCAATATTTATAACCTTTTATTTAAAGCTAATCAAACCTCACCAGCAAATTACAATACACCACGTGTACATGCATTGAAAGTGGCATGAGCATCCTTTAGAAAACATATAATCGCAAGATAAATATCTCAGAGCAGAAAATGTTCTCAATCTCAAGTACAACAACAAAAAAAGTCACACAAACTTTAATTGACTGCCACTTGCAAACAAGAACTGATCAGACCAGCTTTAGCTTTATAAATGAAAATATAAATAAGGGTACGATATGAATTTTTGCTTCGTGTGCACGACATCAGGTGTTTAATGTCTTTATTGAGTTACATTTTAATCACCCACCACTATTCACGTGTTCATGTAGATTAACTTCACTTGTAAAAATGTCCTTTAGCAAATGGACCAGAAGCTATTGCTATTTTTCCTTTTTCTTCTGCCATTTTAAAATGTACCAATCATTGATCTTAAGGCAGAGCACAGAGGCTATGAAGCATTGATGTACCTGTAGCAGGTGGCTGAGTCAGTTGTCAGCCTTCTTTGATTTATGTTCATCCACTTCAGACATTTAATCATTGAATGTTGTCCTGCTTGTTCGGTCATAAGGTCAAGGAGAGTCAAGTTTAGTGGAGTGCAGACCTGCCATTTATTGTGCTTAAGGAAGATCTGGAATTAAATGGAGCACAAAAAAAACACTTGTACATCCTTAGTTGAGATACTGTAGTTCTGAGTAGTCACTGCTACACACAATGCACTCTTATATCATTGGATCACTGTGGCTTTTCAACTCTAACTGCTCGCATGTTTTACCCGTGAGGTTCTTATATTGTGTTTCTCTGTTGAGTCACAGCGTTTCACTTCCTCCCTCTCTCCCTTTGGGATCATGTAGGCCTGCAGTTTATTCACCATATCTCTAATTGCCACTAAGGGAGCCTCTTTCTCTTATTGCATGAAGCTCAATACCAGCCACAATGGACATTTCTGAGTAAGTTTAACATTAGGGAATTAATTAGGCAGAAAACAATGGGTCATAAGAGTGCTAACGACAGAAAAACAAGGCACAGAGTATTATTTGGTGCTCAACAGACGTGGCACACATTCCAAGATGCGGGAATGCTAATTAGCTTCAGAGCTTTGCTGTGGTCCATTTTCATATTTACAACATTTTATGTTTTGGGATGATGTTATGTTGTAAAGCTTAACCTTGGGTGTCTTTTGAAATTTAATTCACTTTCTGAAAAATGATCAACTCTTTAATGGAGAATGATTATAGAATGTGCATTCTATTATCAGTCATTTGAGTTTGAAAAAAAATATTATTATTTTTTGTTAGTTATCGTACGTTAAAGATACATGAAGTGGCATCCACAGAATATGTGTCATTACTCAGACTTGAAATAGAAAATATAATAGAATGGATAAAGGCACATCTGCTGATGCAACTAAACATTATAATATATGTTTAGTCAGTTCTTTCCATATGAACAATAATGTGTTCATATGGAAAGATAAAAAAACAAACAAAAAAAGAAAGAGTCCACTTTTTCTTGCACATTGCGAAAAACTTCCATCGGATTGCATTATTGATTAGATTACTGAATGAACTCACTTTTTCACCTGATGTGCCCCACAGCTCCCACAGCACTGACACCAGTCCCTGCTGTGGTTGCTGGGTTGAAGGAAATAAAACACAAACTTAATCATTAATCCATCATTTTATTTCCAAAACCTCACCTTGTTTATTTAAAAAATATGTTGCTGGCTTGGGACTTTTTGTGTTACTGGTAGTTGCTGGGGTCTGAGAAAAACAGGTCTATTGCATCATTAGTCTTTTTACCATTGTGGTATTTGACTCCAAGGACAACAAGATGCAAAAGTGTTTGGGGGGACTTCCACAGTGAAAAGGTTTATAATGCTTTCTTGAGAAACTTTATGCAAATCCCATAGGACAAATTTATCATCTAATTTACTAAACAAACTTGTGTGACAAATCTGAGTTTTCTTAGACATATAAAAATACATAATTATTGCTTGGACTTAAAGTTATTGCAGAAGAGGCATTCTTTCTCCTTTTCCATCAGTAAATGTCCATCATAATTATTGTTTTTACCTCCCAAAGCATTTTGTCCTTGGTTGGGATGGCTACTGCTTCTTCTTGAAACAACTATGGCCTACTCTGTGACAGTAAGCTGCTCAGTTTATTTCAGTTTGTAGAAACATCTGAGAGACATTTTGTCCTTTTTAGCTTTTCAGAAGATGACTTCAGATTAGTTATGCTATCGATTTAATACTGGGATGGGGCCAGTTATCTATTGCCACTTTAAAGATTTCTTCCTTTTCTCTTTTTTTATGAATTTTCAAAGGACTCTGATCTTTGCTGTGTGAGGGCTGCGACAGAAATTAGCACAGTAACGACTTCTAGTGCAGCTGAAATCCTCAAGTTTTTGTTCATTCTTCTCAGAGAAAAAAAGAATCTTACATCGGGGATGTCTCAATCTCCTAAATTGGATAATCAAAAATACTAAAACACTGGAAATTGATGATGTACTTTACATGGTATAATTATATCATGTAAATTGATTAAGTTAATTGAATAGAAATTGATGCATATTTTATATTAAATCTATTCATTATAAGGGACATGTAATATTGCGATGAATCATAGGGTGACAAGGGGGTAGGAACCAATACGTTTATACTTCTTCCTGCTCTTTTTTAAAATTGATTTGTACTGGTTTTGGCCTTTGTTTTTTTTTATGCAGCTTTGCTTAGAAACCCAAGTGTTCAGCTAAATACTAAATACTAAATCTGACAGTAATAAAAGCAAAGCAATTAAATACAATACTGAGATGACAGGAGCTCAGTCATTCACAGAACATGTTTCTGTTAATTCATCCCTACAAGTGGCCTCTTTCATGGAACAATATTAAGCTTTATAGAATGCAAAAACATTCGATTTAATAGAGTGAAGTTGAAGACAAACACTTGCGCTGTGGCAACAGGGGGTTCTGAAATGTTCTTGTTTGTGCCGTTTTAACCACAGGAGGACTTTTCAGATAATAATCTCCCTTGTTTAAAAACTATTTCTGTTTTCTGTGTCTCTTGTTTGGTTCGATGTGATGCCTCCTTGCGTATTAGATAAAGCTGATTGTATTTATTCCAAGCTGAGGAAATAAAAAATGTTTTTTTCTTCAGCTTGTATCAAAGAAGTCAAGTTGTTTTTTGCCCTCAGCTGCGTGCTACTCACCTGCTCCTCCAGCTCATCGCATGCAGGGAGCAGGAAATGGCTGAGAGCAATTATGTTCTGAGTAATTTATTTATTTCTCTTGTGCTTACTGGCCTGTTTCTTTTATGCAGCACAACGCCCTGTTATCCTTGACACCATGCCATGACCGTAGAAATAAAGAAAGTGTTCATTATTTAGATTACATGCTGTGAGCAAGTTGGCACTTGCGTGATTGTTTGCAGTTTTATGTTGTGTCCAATGTTTAATTATAGTGGGCTCTGTTTTAGATTTGGGGACGGCTACACAGTCATTGTGAGAGTTGGTGGCTCTCCTCCTGCACTCAAGGCAGTTGAGGACTTTGTACAGCAGACTTTCCCTGGCAGCATCCTGAAGGAGAAGCACCACAACACACTTCAGTACCAGCTCCCGTACACACAAGGAGCTTTGGCCAACATCTTCAGCCAGTTCACCATCCATCAGGAGGGGCTGGGTGTGGACGACTACTCTGTGTCCCAGACCACTCTGGATCAGGTAAGACCACAACAATCAGTTTTCTCAAGCTGTTTAATCTGAGGGGATGTAAAATACAGCCACAATGTATTGTTTTGCAACTTAATGAAAGCATGTGGTAGGACAGTCATGCTATGTGTACTTGCTGAAGTCTTTGTGAAAGTCCTCATGAACAGAAGGAGATAATGTCATTAAAAGGCCTTTCCATATTCAGGGAAGTATTGTGGAGAAATTACTGCCTCAGGCTAATCATCAGGTTTTTCTCAAATGTACTCTGAGCATATTTAACATCTTTCTTTAGTTTTTTCACCTCCTAATTCTCTGCATTTTCCATCTAAATTACTGACATTTTTCACAAAAAAAACTTGAAGAGGCGCAGATAAGAACCACTTACTATCTGCGGGGGTTAATGCATCAGTGATGGTAGATATCCCATTATCTAAATTTAGCAGTGCGGATGCCAGTCACTCTCAAACCTATTGGGGAAGATTTTGATTGTATTTTGATAAACAAATTGTGGCTTTGAGTATAAGAGGGGAGCTGTTTAGTCATTTCTGTCTGTGCTTGAGGGCAAAACCGATTTTTTATGTTGTTTTTAGATTAAAGCAGAAGGGCTAGTTTGACTATAAATTTCTCCTCTGACATGGGCAATTTTCTAGAGAAGATAATCCTGCTATAATTTTGTATAATGGCCGCTCATTTTAATGGATCATTAGGCCATCAGACAACACATTTAATTTAACCTGTTGTACCACAAGTCAGTAAAAGTATAGAAAACATTTAAAGCTCAAATGTTGTCAGCATGCTGTCTAACATTAACACTGCCAGCTCGACCAGCAGTTTGTTTTGCCAAAATGGCTGAACTCCCTGTGCCCAGTATTGATTGCAAATCTCAACCGAAATAATTTTCAAAGCTCCTGTAGCAATACCTTTATTTTCCCAGCCCAGTTACTGCACCTGAGTCGTGAAACAGTCTTCACCTAGTGTTTTCCTCATGACCTGATACAATCAGGCACTCAGTGGGGCGCACAGTTGTCTCTGGTCTTGCAAACCCTTCATTAGCTCAGCGGCAGATGACCAGGCAGGAGCTGAAAATGACCTCTCGCAGGTTTCTCAAAGGTCATTGGTCAGCACGACTATGAGTGGAGTGAATAAGGGAAAATAGTCACAGAGGCATGTCATTTGTAGTCTGTCTCAGCAGGATTTTATTTAAATGATGTCAGATAAAGAATACCGCAGAGACATTAAGGATTTTGTTATCCTGATTTTATTAACATGATGCCCTTGTGCATAGCCCGTAATTCAACATTAATCCATCTTTGGCAGCATTATTCATGTAAAGTATGCCTTTCAGGAGGCATTTAGTCCTCCATTAACTGAGTAAAATAATTCATGAAAAGCTAAATGTTCAAACTAATAGTTACAGCCAGAAGTTATCTCCCCTGAAGGATTTTTAACAGAGGACTGATTCTACTTAGCAGATCATCTGGGTTCAGCTATACAAGAGGTTCTAACCTTGCATATTTCACTTTGAACTTTTGTGTCAACATGGCCCACATTCTCCACTGGTCAATATTTACCAGATCAGAGGCAGTAAATAAATCATCTTTAGACCAGGAGGTCGTGGTATTAAAACACGGAGCAGAAAGGCTAGAGGATCTGCAGAGACCCCGACAGTCACCTTTCAGCAGGTGATTTATTGAGACGAGCCTTGACCTATAGTATAACACCCAACTTGCACTACAATTAATATTGATCCACACAGCCTCGAGCTTAGTCATTCATGCCTATCCCAAAGACAGTACAGAGCCAATTTGAAAGGAACATGGGACTTTCTCAGCTGTCTTTCTGAGCATATTGTGTGTTACCACTTCTACATATTTGAATAATTGTTTGCATTGTCCTTTAAACATTCATGGAATCTGTTGTCAGCTGGACTAAAGGCCAATGACTGCAGTGAATCAACAAGCAGAGAAAATATTTGAGGGCGTTCAAGCCAAAGCACATGTGAAATAGGCAGCAAACCCTGTTAAGTGGCTTGTTCCAAGCTGAGCTGATGTGCCTACATTGCTTCCCTGTTTACAAGGTGTTGTTTGGAGTATTTCTTGATTCCCCCCGGATGTTTCTACAGGCAGCATCGGCTGTCACAGAGCCAAATTGAAGTTTGTGTTAGTAAGAGTAAAACCAGCAAAACAGTAAAACAGAAGTTGTTTTCCCTTTTACTATGTGCTTGGCTTTATTTATATTTATTTCTATTGGAATCTTTACGAAATGATTCTATGTGAGTATAAAGATATTCATTGAATTTGATCAATCTTTTCCAGACAAACCGATAACTTTAAATCATGTCTCAAAACTGTATTTTCTTTCATGTAAAGTGATGCTACTCATAATGTATTTGTATGAGGGATAAGGAAACTCTTTTTTTAATGGGAAAAGAAAAAAAGGTTGATTTGCAGATCCACATAGTAGTGAAATCATTTTGTTTTCTGGCAGGCTTGTTTTTTAGACACTCGTCTCATTTAGTTCAGTCATTATAAACGAAGTGCAAACAAAGGTTTATTGATGTGTGTTTTTTTGTGTGTGTTTCAAAGCACCACAGTTGTGTGAGACTAATTTCATAAAAATGCTCATCAGGTTGCCAGAAATATGGCTCACAACAAATGTTGTTTTTTCTGGCTACCGGCTGGTTTTAACACAGTTGTAATATTTACTTGTTAGCCCCGAAGTCCACATGAGGATGTAACAGATGGTTTGCAATAAGTGTGGACCTTTGTCTCCAGGATGATTTGATAGTAAAACCAAGCTCTTCTGACATAAATAACTTTGATATGCATAAATGTGAATGCCAACATTTTTATCCAGAAGGTTTGTTTCAAATTGCACTTAAATATATTTAAGAAAATTAATTCATGCCTTTAATGCCAACTGGGTGATGATGAATAATTTTGTGCTCAGATACCCATAACCGCTCCTTTCTATCTCCAATTAACAACTCAATTAAAAGATATAAACTATTGAATGCGATATGTAGTTTGAAGAGTACGTTCAAACATTCAGCTAACATGTACAGCATTTAGAAAATATATTTAACATCCTGATAGGGTTATAACTGAGGTTAATTGGGTGATTCAAGTCCTTCCCCTCCAGAGTTATGCCTCAATAGGTGCGAAATAAACACCTGAATGCACTCTCTGTGATGCAATTAGGCCCTGTATCCATCTGTTATATAAAAATGCCACGCGGCAGCACTGGTGCAGAACCTTCACGCTACGAATGGGCGGTTAGCTAAATACAGAGAGTGGTCATTAGGAAATAATCATACAGCACAAGATGAATTCACCTTGGCTTTCTTAGGCAGAACTGCTGCATCATTAAAGTTATTTTAACCTCAGGGTCTTACAGAAAGTTCACCACAAACAGCACTTACAGATTCTGTTGAAATACTGCGCAGAGCTGACGGAATATCAAATGCTGTGCGTGCCACAGCATATCAAGCCAGTATCAGCCAGTGGCAGGGTCAGAGGCCGGGAGAGATGGGCGGAGAGAGTGTTTGTTGCTACTGTCATTCTTATCCCCTTACTCACTCTCCCTTGACAAGATGCCTTGACAACACTGACCTTGATGGTATGACATCACACACTTGGAAGCACACTTTAGCCTGGGGCGTTGTGCAGGGGTATCTTGCTCCTCGGTTACAAGATAGCCTGCTGTTGCTTTCCAACACCTTTGTAGCACTTTGGTTCAGCAGCCACTGCACACAGTATGTGTGTGATATGAGTTCAATTAAAACTGAATAGAATTTTTTAAGCTTGTCCAAAGACCGTGGTTATTGTTTTTGGAACATATGAAAAGGCCCCAAATCAGGAACCTTTTAGCCACTTATAATGTGTAGAAGTGTAAAATGAGTTAAGTTTAGCCTCCACTGATATTTTCACCAATTATAATTCTTGTTCCATGCAGCATTCACTATGTGGTGCTAAACCTTCCACTTTTTGACACCATTGTACACGACCAAGACAAAAAAAACAGGGCACAGCGGCCACCGTGTCCCGTGTTAGCAGTAGTGGGTGCTGTCCAGGGACTGAACGGGCCATCCTGAAGCAGGTTTGTCAAACTACCAGTGATTGCAGTAAAGCCAAACCAAATGTCGTCTGTGAATAGTTGAACTATTGCTGTTGGTCATGTTGCATTCAAGGTGGTCCAAAACGTTGAAAACACGAAAGGTTCATTATAATACGTTGTGGAAATAGAATCACTTGATTATTGGGGACTTTTTTTGAAAACACGAGAAATGCGTGGAGAAGCTTGAACTGCCTCCACTAACTGGATAATGATGATGCACTTACTGCACTTGCTCCATGTTTAAGCACCCATGTATGAATCTCTTGTTAGCATAATTTGATTCATGAGTTTGACCCTGTGGGAGTTTTTAAAGAGCAATCCGTGCCCGTGTAGTATAATGATTTCTTGCTAGTCTGTCCATTGTTCACAGCATTTTTCTCAATTTCTATCATAGTTGTTAATTCAATTATTATTTGAAGAGGGCCTTCCTTTTAGTTTTCAGTGATTAAAAACGATCAGGCTTCAGGCTATCTCATGTATGCAAATCATCAAAAATGGCAAATAAATGGCAAACTGTTTTTTCTCAACATACAGAGCAATGCATGTAAAGATAGGCCGTTAAGTTAGCAGTGGGAATTTAAATTAACCGAAGATTTGATCACGAAGACATTAGTATAGTTTAACTGACTTTATTCAGGTTATTTATATATCTAAGTAGTTATTTAAAAATAACTCATTCCTTTATTAGTTTCTATATATCTTTTTAATAAAAACAGTAGAATACCAATGCTTGCATCTGTTATCTGTCAGACTGCATTTTTTTATTTGTCATTAATCCGTCCCATCCGTCTTTATAAAGGGGGACGTAATGATAGAAACTCATGAGTAGGTATAGAATTGGTCTGAATGTCTTTTTTTTTCTCCTGGAGCAATCCAATCTAGTAAATCACATGTCCTTATACATTCACACAGTGATGAAATTCGTTTAATGAAAAAGCAATGCTCTTATCATTTTATATGACCCTCTTTGCTGCTTTTTGCTCTGTGGAGTTTTTGTTGAAGTTTTTGCGTAGTTTTACTGCTGATGCTGGGCGGATGAAAAGCCTGCAATACACTGGTGTTTACAGCACAATGAAATACACACACTGGTTTATATGAAAGCCGTAGGATTGATTTGGTCTGACATTAAATGGGTATCACAGAGAGAAGAATGATTGTTTTATTCTCTTTCTCAGCTGGTCAAAGATGTCAAACTGACATTCACTGTTTGAGTCGAGGCGCTGACTTGATGCCTCATAGCCCTTGTCTGGCATCTCATTCACATGCACCCTGTTGTCTATATCCCTATTTCTGTTTATTTAAAAGGCAGAAGGAGAAGGAGAGCAGGAATGAGAGGAATAAAGAAATGCCCTCAGGCCTTTCAGCTCACTCCTTGACAGATCATTACGTTTTTAAATTTGACTTTGCTGTTAAGCACAGTCTTCTTCTCATTTATATTCCAGGTCTTTGTGAATTTTGCAAGGCAACAGCAGGGGGAGGATGAGATCCAGGCTTATTACAACCCAGTGGACATTTCGGACGAGCTGCCGTTGGAGTCAGTGAAGGCCTCCCAAGAAGCAAAGAAGGTTTAAAGAAAGAGTGGGCAAGCGATATATTTTGAATGGTGATGTCAGTCAGTTCTAAACCTCCAAATTGTTGCACTGTAGAATAAGGTTGTTATTTTATTATTTATATCTTTATCCATTACCCAAACTTAACCATCTATTAATTTAATTCAAAGCTATACATGGGCAGGTCTACAGTTGGATTAAATGAGCCTCTATTCAGAGAAGTCCAGCTGTGGTTTAGAAATGATTGATGTTGAATGGAAATTACTGCTGCAAAGTTGGAATCATCCTACATCAATGTGTTCAAAGATCTAAGAAGACAGATTGATCCTGTTTTGAGACATGTTTCTGATTATTATATACCTCAGTGTGGATGTTAGGGCCAAATTATCACCCAGGATGAAAGCACCACTCATTGCACAGCACATCGAATACCTCAAGCTTTTACTTGCAAAATATGTTGAGTTAATAATGTTTAAAAAGGAAAAAAAACACAACTACCATAAGAATTCTTTGCCACCAGAGATCTCCACAGACAGAAGCAGGCCGTTAATTATGAGCTGACCTGGTATTTGCTGCCAGGGATTCCAAAGATTGGCACGGAGTAAAACAGATATGTTGACTGAATGTCTGAATCAGCTTCTGATCAACTGCAAGTTGTTTGGCGACAGACTCTGAGGTTACTGCTGTGGTCAAATGCAAAGTTAACCACATGTCAAAAGCGTGCCATGTGCACACCTTTAGATGTTTACAGGTGCCACTGTTTGGCCTTTCTGTGGTTAGAGACACGGTCAATGATTGTTGATGCATATCTGGCACATGTTTTGATTCCTTAAGGATTAGGAGCGTGTGTTTTTTTAATGGGCTTTTAAAGGATTGTCTCTTTTTTGTACTGAATTTTTTTTTCTGCTCAGCATATTTATAACTGGACATGCTTGCACTTATTATTCATGGAATGAATAACCATCTTGGACCAAAACTATTAACTGTAGAACCCTGTCAATCACAGAATTGGATAATGATTACATGACAGAGCTTTAAGCAAAAAATGACAATCATTTCACATCATAAGAGAGAAGTGTTTGTATCCCAAAGTGTATTGTAAATGTCAATATCTGTCAATCAATATCCCAAATGAACAAGGAGCATTTTGGTCAAAACAAACTCCCACAAAACATTAGATGGACATCTATCACAAAATTATGCTATCATCCCAGACGATAACACAACAAGCTTCACTTTCTCATTCAGGTGTAGTCCAGCTAATGTTTCATGTCTTCATCTGTATTTACCCTGACGCTGATTGTAGGATTTTGGTTAACTGTGCTCACATCATTTTAGAAGGGTTGATGTTTCTTTAAAAAGTAAAACAGTAGTAAACACCTTACTTTTCACTTTCCTTTGACAACTCTTAGAACTAACTTTAAATGACGTAAAATGCTTTTACAATATATAGTTTATAAAACAAGTCTGATTACTGTTTGTGAGATACTGATTTGTATATATTAGTTAAATGAGAACTGTATATATCTGACTGTATGATGGTCTTGTTTCTTCCCCTTATGGGTCCATTGTAGAATGAACAATCATTAGTCATTTCCTCCTCCACAATCTTAATAAAATCTCCATAGGCTTCCAACATGTTTTGTGGTTTGCTTAACATAATTGTATTCCGTACTAAGTCCTCATATTGCATTATTATGCCTGTTGTAAAGAATAATGAATCCTATTTGCACTGAATCCTGCTTTGCCAAACAAGTGATTAAACATCTGAACACATTGTAATATGACTCCAAATTAATGTTTATACATGACCATATATGTCCAATTAGTCATTCGGGTGTGAATTGGAAAAGCTCTTTAGTTTAACTTCCTAAACGTTGTCCTATATACGTGTCCTTCATTTCACTTTTTTTCATCTGTCAGTTCAAGTGTAGCTTTTAACTTCAGGCCTCTCTACATCCTTCACATTAAGTCTACGGGATGCCAGGATGCAGACTGCACCACACTGGGTAAAGCATTTTATTTCACATTAAATTGAGTGGCTCCAACTTTTTTTTTTTTTTTTTGCCACAAAATGAATCCATTTTCTTGTCAAACTAATACACTGACACTTTCGGTGTGCGGGAGTACTCCATTTCTTTATAATGCCTTTTGGAATTTAGACTTTTCAGTTGTTTTTGTATTTTCAATATCATAATTCTTATTTTGCTTTACTGCAGGAGGAGTAGCTGTTTTCACTTAATCACAGGGTCAGATGCTGAAACACCGCTTCTCCAGGAGTGTCCTTGGGCTAGACATTGAAGTCCACATTGCCACAGGTGGCGTATTTTGCGAGAAAAAAAGACATATGTAGCCTGTTTTTGTGAACTTAAATGTAGTTTGTGGGTGTCTAGATGAATTTTGCTTTTAAAATCACTTTGCGTAGTCATCTAGATTAGTTCTATAGAAATATGATGCATTCAACATTCGGATCTCAACACATATGCATTTACATTTTTTAATTGTTATTGTTTTCTGTCTTTGGTCAAAATGTATCTATTTTGCTTGTGAATAAGATTTTTTTTTTGTAAGTTTCTGTGAAAGGTCTTTTGTGTCCATTCAAAGTCATTGAAAAAAAACAATTACACTGTGCAGAGTTTAATTTAATCATGCTGTAAAGAATCTGTTGAGCGTCAAAATCTATTCAAATTCTAATGTGTTGGTCTCTTGGTAATAATAGCTCTTCTTCTGCTTTCTTTCCTCTTAGAATGCCCATTTTTTAGCCCAGTGTCAGGTATGGTTACAAAAGTGGTAACCTCACACCCACGATAGATTCAGCTTTGAAGGTAAGAATAACTATAACTTCACAATTATAACAAAAATACTTTGTTGTGTCTTTTAACCAAAATCTCCACCAAACATGATGGACAAACATGTCATTTAAAATCAAGGAAAATTAGGTGGTCATTTGGACTGTCGGTGTTAAAGAAAATCTGTTTAAAATCAAAACTCCCCCTCAACTAGTTCCTGCCTTGATCACATGTTTAAAACGGGACCTTAATTAGCACGGACAAAGCTAGCTCATGTTTCCTTGGCAATGCAAATCCTGCTGACCAATAATCATGCCATCAAAACGCCAGATGTTCGTAAACTCAAAGTAGCACACCTGATGTGTAACAGCTGACTACATCAAAACTTAATCACATCTGAAATCCCTCAGCAATCACAAATCCCCCAAAATGGGGGCTTCCACTGAGAGTAGGAAGAGCTTTGGTGAAGTGTTGTAATTGGTCCAATATCTGGCAGTTTTTGCAGCAAGCTTCACCATTTGGTAGAAATGGTGAGAGTGAAGAATGCACCCTGGAATTGTTGCTGTACGGCTTGTCGTATCTATTTACAGGTAATTATCTTTAATAAGTCAATTATTTTGTTTTATTTTCATTTTGTTTAAATCAATAGACTCGGGCATCTAGAGGAAAACTTCACAAGCGGCCACATGTTATTATCTCAGCATGCATTCATCAGTCATTCTGTGCACAAAAAACACTAAACATTTTGCCAATCTAATTGTACAAGGACACAAGAAAAGGCTGTGTCAATCAGAGTGTGAAGATTAGAGGTTAGAGGAGATTCAACGATCTGCTCATCATGTGAGCTTTGCAGAAAGCCTCTGCAATCCTTACAGATTGTAATAATCTTTTGTTTTCGGTTTACTGTTCTTGCTTCAGCATGCCATCCTCCAGGCTCCCTTGAGAAACTCATCACTGGTAAAATGTCTCTATTCATCTCAATCTTGTCTCAAAGTATTGTAGACACATCTGACAACTTGAATTTCATCAAGAACAATGATTTAAATGAGCTTCCTTTTTTCTATTATTCTTGTTTTAATGAATTGTTGCATCTCGGTGTTATCTTTTGGTACTTATTTCTTATGTCTGAAACTGCAGTCACTTACACCATTTTGAAAGCCTGCAGTGGAATTACCTCCACAGAATGAATTTGTCCCCAACAATAGATTGATGACATTCACATATAAGCGCATAACTATCTGTCACCTGTTATATCAGCCATGATACAATTATTGTAAAACTGTCCTATTTTAGGGCGTTCACTGCCGTTTTATTTTATTTTTTACAACACATCACTTGTCTGTTGCTTCATGAAATTTTGAAACATTTTACAACACACGTCGCTTTGGTTCAGGTATGCCGGATGTCAAAGACTTTATAGCATCATGTATGCAATCCACACAATCTTTATAAGGAAAACATTATAAAGCGCGATGTGAAAAATTTCAGGAGGTGGATTGTAGGTAAAAAAAATATTTCAAATAATGGTAGTAATTCATAAAAAGGATTTCTCCTCTTTTTTATGTATGAAGCTTAACCCCTCTGAAACAAGATTAGTCAGAGCTACTAACCATGAAAATAATTCATAACATGCATTCATGTTGGTTCTTCCAGGATATACCTCCAAAATCCAGTCACCTCATGGCATCCAGTTGTGGCTCTTTTGTTTATATGTAGATGTAGAAAGTGAGACTTGGTTTTGTGGCATGATGTCAAAAACCTGTGATGTCCTGTAACTGTCTTTCCAATTTTACAGTCAGTACTAATGCTTACAGCTTTTGATTATTTTCAAATGCTTACACACATGTATTAAAAAAAAACCTTAGTCTTAACGCACTTATTTAAAAAAGAAAGTGCTGTAACATACTAGCACTTTTTCCTGAGTAAATCTTCAGCAGAAATTGTGCTTTTGCTGATTCAGGTGTCAAACAGTTGCAGATTACATATGAATTATTGATTCTTGTTCCAGTCTTTTTTATTTATTTATTTTTCAAAACAGAATTTAAACTTAGAACATGTATGTTGTATGCAATTTCCACAGCCGGTGATGATGATAATATTCGGCCTGAGGCCACTTTGAGCATGAAAGGAAGTGGCTGATATTTGGAAACTGCTGCCACAGGTGCTTCAGATCTTGGTGTTTTTGCAAATAAAAAGTCCTTCTGAAGCTTTTATCAGGATCCAGAAGCTTTTTTGATTCCCCGTTGTGGTTGGAGATTTTTTATTGTACCTTTGAACTGACTTCAAGTATTTGTTTGATGTTTTAATAATGTAGTGAATAATTTATTTACTCCTTTGTCTCCATAAATGACATGGCCTCCCCATCTTGCAAAGGGAAGCATGCAAATGATGGATTTGTTCATCAATACTGAACAGCAAAGATTACACCATGTCCTTAGTTGGTCTTTTAGGGGAGCCAGATTAAACATCAACAAGAATTTGATTAAATGTCATCTTATATTACCAGCTGAACTGCAGAATGAATTCTGTATTGATGTGAGATTCTCTATTTAATTGCAAAATCATGTGTAATAATAATTAATAATTCGGTTCAGTATCTTCTTACAATAAACGGCCGATAAGAAGACCATTCAGCGATTAATTAAAGATCTGAGCATCATCACCTGAATACCATACCAAAGTTAAAAATCTTTTCATCAAGATATTTCCATTCCTATCTACCGCAATATCAAACTCAAGCCTCTTTTTGAAGCACTATGTTGTACATTTGAAATGAAGATGCATCCTGTGTCATGGATTCCAAAGGCGGCTGACAATCCTGGTCAAACACTGTATGGAGAATTCATTCCCTCCTTCATAAAATAAGAGTCAGGAAAAGCAGTAAACAAACTAAGTTGAGGTAAAGAACTGCTCGTATTTTTCTGCAAAAATATCTTGAGGCCTCTCCAGAGGAGACATTTTGACAGGTGGAGCACAGGTGTACTGTAATGAATGATGCCTGAATTTCACGTAGCTGCTTCAGTCTCAACGTCTTGGTGTTGAATAAAGTTAACTGACTGACACTCTGCCTCGGCATCCTGAGATTGCAGAGCACACCTGTGCCATTGTTGAATTTGTTTGCAACGCCTGAACAAAATGGCTGCAAGATACACTATATTGCCAAAAGTATTTGCTCACCCATCCAAATTATCGGAATCAGGTGTTCCAATCACTTCCATGGCCACAGGTGTATAAATTCAAGCACCTAGGCATGCAGACTGTTTTTACAAACATTTGTGAAAGAATGGGTCGCTCTCAGGAGCTCAGTGAATTCCAGCGTGGAACTGTGATAGGATGCCACCTGTGCAACAAATCCAGTCGTGAAATTTCCTCGCTCCTAAATATTCCACAGTCAACTGTCAGCTGTATTATAAGAAAATGGAAGTGTTTGGGAACGACAGCAACTCAGCCACGAAGTGGTAGGCCACGTAAACTGACGGAGCGGGGTCAGCGGATGCTGACGCGCATAGTGCGAAGAGGTCGCCAACTTTCTGCAGAGTCAATCACTACAGACCTCCAAACTTCATGTGGCCTTCAGATTAGCTCAAGAACAGTGCGCAGAGAGCTTCATGGAATGGGTTTCCATGGTCGAGCAGCTGCATCCAAGCCATACATCACCAAGTGCAATGCAAAGCGTCGGATGCGGTGGTGTAAAGCACGCCGCCACTGGACTCTAGAGCAGTGGAGACGCGTTCTCTGGAGTGACGAATCGCGCTTCTCCATCTGGCAATCTGATGGACGGGTCTGGGTTTGGCGGTTGCCAGGAGAACGGTACTTGTCTGACTGCATTGTGCCAAGTGTAAAGTTTGGTGGAGGGGGGATTATGGTGTGGGGTTGTTTTTCAGGAGCTGGGCTTGGCCCCTTAGTTCCAGTGAAAGGAACTCTGAATGCTTCAGCATACCAAGACATTTTGGACAATTCCATGCTCCCAACTTTGTGGGAACAGTTTGGAGCTGGCCCCTTCCTCTTCCAACATGACTGTGCACCAGTGCACAAAGCAAGGTCCATAAAGACATGGATGACAGAGTCTGGTGTGGATGAACTTGACTGGCCTGCACAGAGTCCTGACCTCAACCCGATAGAACACCTTTGGGATGAATTAGAGCGGAGACTGAGAGCCAGGCCTTCTCGTCCAACATCAGTGTGCGACCTCACAAATGTGCTTCTGGAAGAATGGTCAAAAATTCCCATAAACACACTCCTAAACCTTGTGGACAGCCTTCCCAGAAGAGTTGAAGCTGTTCTAGCTGCAAAGGGTGGACCGACGTCATATTGAACCCTATGGATTAGGAACGGGATGTCACTTAAGCTCATATGTGAGTCAAGGCAGGTGAGCAAATACTTTTGGCAATATAGTGTATATAGCCAAATGTATGTATGGGTGCAAAAGACATGTACAGACACAGGTGGTAAATTTGCTTTTAAAGGTTTGCTTTGAATTTCAAAGCTTTTTTAGATGATGGCAGAAAATAAATATGTGACCTTAAAAGTAGTTCTGTGCCCTGCATTTTATTCTTTTGTCCAAAAGTTGCTCCAAGTTGCTCATAATTCTTCACACAGCTGACCTAAGAGAGACTGTGTCTCCAGCATGGAGGAAGTGTCATACTGGCTTTTGCTGTCTGGTGAAAAAGTCTTCTCTCAGCTCCATGTAGCTACCTTTGGTGTTTTTACACAAAGCCTCCATCTTGTGTTATGACTTATTTTTCACCGATTCATCTTCTTTGTCTTTTGTCTTTCTTCTCAAAACAAAGTGTTATTGCTTTCATATGATTAATTCCCATGCATTTCGTTAAGGTTTAGCCATTACATTCAAGGGTTAGTCAGTGATATTTAGAGTTTGATGAAATAAGAATTATTTCTTTGGTCTCCGAGCCCTGTTCTGACATGTTCATACAAAGAAGGCGCTTAATCACATATGCAGCACTACTTTGGACCACTTTGTGCTATTTCAGAGCTTTGTTCTGTTTTTCTTCCTGTTATTGAGTGACCTTGGCAGCAGCAGGTGTGGAGTTCTAGTAGACAGTCTAAACGAACATCTTTTCAACAAGGCAGCAATGCTTCAGAAATAGCTCTGATGACTGTGTACAGTCACATTCAGAGTCCAGGGCAATTTAAGCTGCCCCAGATGTCTTTTTTTTCCCTCTCCCTCTCTATGGGGTGTCACACTGAGACTTGATGAGGGTCCATGTGCACTGTTCGGGCCGTGATTCTCTTTTGATTGGAGTTCATTTAGGATCTCCTGCAACGATGAATGCTGCAACACTGCTCAGTTCTGAGAAATTTCTCAGCACCATCCAGCTATTTCTTCCCATCTAGCCCCTGTGCACGGAGCACTGTGCACACTTATGCCAAACGGCAGTGGGGAATGAAAATGATTAATACGTAGCCTGATTACGGCCATTTAGATAATTCAGCTTTCTTTAAGTCACCTTTACAATCACTGAAGTCCTTTCCTTTAAATGCAATACATCATTTCTGTATGGGATTGCTTGAATCACAATTGTCTGTTTTAGTTGAGGTCGTTTGATTGGATTACTGCCTTTCTACATTTCTAGTAACAAATAATTAATCCCCCACTTATGCCAAACAGTCAAGGCAACAGCATAATAACTTTGTGCTTAAATACATTTTCTGAGCTACTGACACCCAAAGTTTTTCTTTAGTGGATTTCTTTTATTTTGGATTTGCAGTTTCTTCTTTGGCCTGCATTTATTTCACTACACATCGTGTGATTGAACATGGAAAATCAAGACCATTTACTCAATTTATACTTTTTGCCCTCACACATTAATCAAAATGTAAGAGGAGACAGTTGCCAGTCTGCCCAGGGGTGGACATCCCCTCCAGCTAACACCGGGGTCAAAATGTGTAATGATCAGATGAGCAGAGTCTACAGGCCTCAGACAACATGTTAAAAGTTTAAGCTCATGAAAGTGCAATTACAAAGAAAAGGACTGAGTAACAATGGCTTGTATGGAATGGTTGCCAAAATAAATGTATTCACCTCGTGAAAGTTTCACTCCAACACCTTACAAATGATCATATTTGGTGAGGCAGCAAAGTAAACAAGTTCATGTTTCACTTAAAAACTGGCTACATTTTTGGGGTGTAGTTTAAATTGCCATTGCGTCGAGTGAACCTGAGCCTAACAATAAAACTTACATGGACTCATTTGTTGGCTGGTAGAGTTTGTGCAGCCTGTCATCCCAAGAGTGCAAAGGGTTTGGCAGCAGAGTCAACACAAATCAGGTTCCAGTGCTCCATGCTCTCATCATGCATTTTTGACCTCAGTATGGCACATCCTCAGACAAATTAGCCTTTTGTCTTCTTTTTTGTTGTATAATTTCATTAAACTCTTTAACCTAAGGGTTTATTGGGTTTGAGCAATATTTTAAGGATGAAAGATGTACATGACATCTTCTCCAGGCAGTCATGTTTGCCCTCTTTTTATATCCGACCAACTCCTCCGTCATGTTGTCTGCTTTGCTGTACTGTACTGTGCAGTCTTGACCGTTATGGGCAGCCTTGAAGACTCAAGAGCGGTCATAACTTTGTACATAACCTTGTCTGTAAAGTAATGCACTTGCTTGAAGAAGCACCATTGTTCTCGTAACAAGCAGGCTCTTGCAGCTTTTGCCACTTCAAACATCCTACTGTCTAATGGGTTGGTGGAAAGTCTTGGTTTCTAAAAGAGGTTGCTAGAGGGAAAAAAGGGGGGTAAAACTAAGAGGAAAGAAAACTTGAGGAGAGTTCACAGCCCTGACTCTCTTCTGCCCTTCTGTCTCGCTCCTCTTAATGCCCCCCAGTGCTTTCCAGTCTGTTTTGTAGCTGGGCATGCTACTCCACTCCCAGTGTTTATCTGACATCAAGAGCGATAGTTGGCTTCTATCGCTTCTCTTGACAGCTCAAACCCTTCAGTTTGCACACAAGCCGGCTTCGCCAGATGACAAAGTGCCGCTCAGCCTGACGACGGAGGCACATGGCTCCCAGCATGCTTTGCCCTCAGCACGTCACCTACCTGGTCTGGCACAGACACAGCCTGGGAAACCACGTCATTATTCACTTTGACAAGATTTTATGACCCAGCAGCTACGCGCAGGCTTGCTCTGGGAGTATGAGCAGATGCCTGAATCTGTCGCTGTGGCCCTGTAATCAAACTCAGGCTCACTTTGGAGGCAGAAGGCCCTGCAGTAAACAAGCAAAAATGGTAAATTTGAGGTTGTGGTTCGTGCTGGGTTGTTGGCATATCTAACTGAGAATCTTAAAACCTCCATTTGTTTAGGAGGGGGCGGGGACGTTAGCTTTTTGATGGAATTGTTATTCAGTGCCGGGTTATGCCTTGAAAAGGAAAGTCTGGAAAGAACTTATTAATGCATCGCACACATGTGTCTGCAGGTGCATACTGATCAGCACAGCTTGATTGAACTTGGGATGATTAACACAGGTCTTCATTTTGGTGCAGCAGCTCAGGGCAGCACTTGAAGACTTACCTATCCGTCCCTTTAGTCTGTCACTGAGGCCGGTGGCAACTCAAGGTCCTAAATTTCCCACAGGCTAGAGGATTTTTTTTTTTCAACGTCTTGTCTTAAATCAAATGAGGTTGGACCTCACCGTCATTTGAATGTAAAATAGGCGAGACAGAGGGACCCTGTTTAGCAGCAGAGCTGAATAGGGTACCACAGCATGGAAACTAACAGTATCAGCACCCTGCACTCTCACAGATAAGCACAGTCTGCTGAAAAAGAAAGAGATGCATATGTTTACCATCCCTGTTCTTCGCTGCATCAGGAGAAAAACTGGTAAGTAGGTGCAAAATGGCAGACCTTTAAAATGCTGCAGCAGCTGAACAAATCCCTGAAATAATTCTTATTTTCCTCTGATGTGACAAAAGGAGAAATCTGACAGGAACCAGCTGTGATATCTCACAGTTTTTTTTGTTGTTGTTGTTGTTTTTGTGAAACAGAAAAAAATGCATGCCTCCAAATTGCCAACACAAAGTTTACTCTGGAAGATAGAAAAAGCAATTGATATGATGCCTTTTTTTATGTGAAATTATGGTAAAATTCTGATTAACTGGTTCCGGAAATTATTGTTCCAGCTTTATCAGTGCTATTTGGTCCCAGTTGTGCATAACATTGAATTCCCTATATTGGTATGACGGCTGTAATAGTAACATAGGGACATAGTGTTTTGATTTCAGTGCATGTAGTTCTGTTTATGCTCAAATGGGCCATAGAACAAAGGTGTGTATACAGTGGCAGCTAAAGGCCAGGCAGATCGATCAGCAGCGGCTTAACACCTTTAGTCAAAGAATACATTTTAGCTTGGTTGTTTTTGCTCTGCAGGCCTCTTGTGCTGGAGTTGTTCTGCCCAGAATTCAAATGTCTGGAATCCAGAAATGCAAAGAGTCTGTGAATAGTGATTACACAGAGATGGCTAAACGCTAAAGATCAAGAGCTGATTCATGTATTTGTCTTTTGCCAATATATGGAGGACTGAATTAATAGCACTTCACACAACATTCTAATGGCCATAAGAGGGGCAACTACCAGACAAGTGTTTTTGTTATGAACTGAAGACCTTGTTGTAGACCTTATTAAAAAGGAAACAAAAAGAAGCTCTTACAAGCTGATAAGTTATCAGATGCTTGGCTCCAATTATTGTCAAGTTATTTATGGAACCTACTTATGTGCCTTCAGGTAACAGAAAATAAATTGTGTGCTTTGAGTTTGTGTCTGAGCTTTGTCGGAGTAGAGTTAAAGAAACATGAACTGAAGTCAGTTGTCTTTTAGCATTTTCATCATGATTAAGTCTTTTGTTTTCTGAGTTGTATTGAGCAAAACAAAACAAGAAATAAACACTTTTGTGGAACAAAATCTGAGGTTGGCTGAATCCCTGTTCATAGAAAGGCTTCATATCTTGTAGTTGTCTTGTGTTGCATTGTAGTGGATGGATTACTCACAACTACGATTCGTTTTAGTGCCCAGTAAACTAATTTAAGTGAAACAAGCAAAGCAGCAACAGCAAAAAAACTGCTTTTCCTTGATTGTTGGCAATAATTGCTTTTCAGTCTGCAAATTTGTTATCAACCCAAACCACCTTTTTCAAGTCGTTGGCTTTCTGTTGCAGGCTGTGCATGTTCTTATCTTAACGTCTCCTGTTTGACAGTTAATCAAACCACTTTACTTGTCAAATGGATCACCTGACAGCATGCACAACAGCTCCCAGCTCTGAGGGAGGTGAGGCTTGCAACACGTGCATTTGTTTGGCCCCAGTCTTGTAGCTGCTTGTTTCTAGCAGCTTTGATTACCGGGCTGAAACCCACTTGGCACCCAGCATCACTAGAATACATTGACTGCATGCAGTTGTCTCATAGGAATAGGGCCAGAGATGGAGAAACAAGCGGGATGTGTGTTTTTTCTGTGGCCTGAAAATAAATATGCTGGAAGCATCATCCATGACCCCTGATTTCTCAGGATGCCAAGTATATACAGTATATATTTTTTTATATTTCTGAATGTTTTACAGCCACATATATATATATATATATATAGTAATGAGATTATTTATGTTGTAACGTCTTACAAACTGACACCCGAAAGACTATAGAAAACCAATTATATTTTAAGAAAAACAGACATTGCTAAATAACAGATTATAATTAAGATTTCCTTTTTTTACACTATGCTTTCAAAAAGAAACAACAATCTTTGTTGTGATTGTTGTGATTACGGTCAATCTAAAAGGTGGTCCACAGAAATAACAATAGCAAAATAACAATAGCAAACCTAAGTCACCTATTTAGTTTATGCTTGAATTAAATATGACGTACTCTCATCACCACGACTATGTCTGAGTTAAAGTATATTATCCCGTGTTAAATAGAAGTGATGCCACGTACAACTCATTTTTAAAGTGTAACTGTGCCATCATTGGAAATAAAAGCTGTTCCAGAGATCTAGAACAAGTCTCCTGCCACCGTTCAGTTGCGTGTGTCCAAGCTGCTATGCAAACAGTTCTGTTCTATCTCAATTTAACAACCATCATCATGAGTAAGTGAGGCTCAGACGTTTGATGGATGGTCACGCTGAGAGTATTTTGGAGACAGTGACTCTTTCAGGCCCTGTCATCACTGGGAGTTTATATGGAGCAAAACCAGAGACGCTTTACACTGTCTGACTTCATAAAAAACAAGAGATGCATCCTCTAAATGACTAAGGCATGACGACATAGTTAGACCAGATTTGGATCTGCCTAACTTTTCCTACTCCATTTACTCACCCTCGTACTCTTGTCTCATAATGATTTCTCCATCAAGCCCGTCAAGAAAAAATGTGAACATCTTTGACATCACGACTCATCTCTTTTATCAGGGTTGCAGTGTCTGCTAGTTAAACTAAAGCAGAGATGAGGTGTTTTTCCACATAAAGTTGTCCATTTCTAGCAATGCCGATCAGGCATCACGATAAGAGCTTGAGGTTGTGCTGCCATTTCAGAGCAACGCAGAACAGTTGCAGGTATACACAAAAGTTAAACGGGTCTTGGTGTTTTCCTCCTATCCCCAGATTAATATCAGCTATTCAATCTTCTCTGTGGGCGGATGGGTTCAATTCTGCGCAATTTTATCCACCTAACGTCATTAGGAACCAAATGAAAGTCATGAAGATGGACACTTTTAATATTGGATGGGTAAGAAGATGAGAATCCCACGCCACCTCCGTGCCATTCAGAGGCTCTCGGTCAGCCCTCGGTGCCCGTGTGTGATGCTCATTCTCCGTCTCTTGCTGGACAGAAGGGGACATCTGGGATGACATTCTGAAGCAGATGCAAAGAGTCCATTACTGTTGCCCCCCAGCTCCTCTGCCATATTTCCTCTGTCAGTGTAACCACGGCAATAAGATTCTTAGGGAGGTGACCAAAAGCTTGGCCCCATCCCCAGTGCAATCTGTTTTCATGATGGTGGAGCAGAAGTGGTCGAGTAGAAGCAAACACACACACACAGGCAGAACGCTGTGCCATGTGGCTGTGGCAAATAATGAGGGTCATTACCATGTCGCCGAAATGAGTGATTGACGGATGGCGAGCACCCCGAGTGGCAGGTCCATCCACAGTCAAGAACTTAGCGATGATAGTGTCATGGCCACGCAGGCGCAAGCACAGCGACGCTGTTTTAATAATGATGCTGTGGTGACAATGTCAAAGCTTTTTGAATGGCATTACTGACCCATCTCAATCAGGCTGTTGGTGGAGTTTTCTGTATTTTTGAGTAAAATTTCGGGACACTTTTTTCTTTCTTTCTTTCTTTCTTACGCCTTGAGCTGAAGTATTATTGATGTCAGTTCTGTCTGTTCAGCTGGGTTTGAAGTGCTGTCATGGCCCAAATATGATTATATTAGGCCTTTTAAAAGGTAAAGGAGAGAGCTTAGTGAAATGTGATGGCTGGTAGCTTAAAGCAAAGCAGACTTTCATCTGACTTCAGTCTAAGCACAAACTGTTACAGCTAAGAACAGTCCACAGAAGATCAATGGCAAGTTTAACCTCTCTCTGAAGCACAGTTTATACTAATTGGTGATTTTGACAGCAACTCGTGCATTATAGAGGATCCTTCTTCCATTTGTTAAAGGAGGCAGCATGGATGTGTCAGCTTCGATGTATAAATGAAGTCATGTCTTTGGACGTAGACTGCGCATTTACTGAACTGATCATTTCATTTGACCAAATTAACTTGGCAATTTCATTTGGATTCCATTCGGTTTAGAATAAAAAAAAGCTTTCAAACACTTAAACTATTCTCTCTTTTGGCCATAAGGACAAGAGGACAAAAAAGGGGGGTTGAATTAAGGTCGGAAGGTAGAAAAATCTGTTGGATGTTATTGTCGATGAGAAGGGTAAGAGTGCTGATTAACAATTTGAGCCGATGAGTAGAAGAGGTTAAAGGGGACAAATAACAGCCTGTGTGCATAAAACCAACCTTTCAAGCTTTTTGGTGTCAGCCAAAAGTTCAAAATTGTTGTGTGAGCTCTTACAGGCTTGTGAGAAGCATTACACAGCCCTGAGTTAAGACTTGGAAAAAAATATTTTTATTACTTTAAGTACGGCTCCACATCCAACTTGGAAATATTCAGCATTTCTTTGTAAGTTGTAATAACTTTTCAGCAAATGTTTATCACTTTATTAGGACTTAAAATCCATGTCACCAAAGTCTCTGGCTGCTCCGCCCGGCGTCTGTGGCAGGCTGATGTTTCCAAAGGTTTACAGACAAGGATAAAATGATTCAGCTGTAATAAATCCCATTACTTTGTGGAGGATACGGAGTAACAAATTACGTTTTAGTGATCACATGAAGCCAAGTGAATGTTTCAGTCTGTCTACTTACAGTAAAATGTGAAAGCTCATAAAGGAATAAAAAAGTAGAACCAAATCAATACTTCAGCAAATGCTGGTCTGCATCTGGATTTTGTATTATAAGACCATTTAAACCTGCCGGCCACATTTCCTAAGAATCTTTATAAGTTCAGTTTATGACAGAGGCATGCTTTTAAAGCACTCTCTTTTAAAAGTGTGCCTGGTAAGAAAAGCAGGTTTCTTCTCACAGTCATTTCCACAGCAGTTTTAAATCAATCAGATGGAAAATATTATTTGTTCTACTTGAGAAAGCTTTCGTTTGCAAGCGTTTCTTTAACAAGCAAAAGAGCCCAGATGAGCCTTTGTTTGCAGGACTTTAAAATTGTCTGCCGAGAGAGCACAAAGGGGGGGTTGTTTCTCTGCCATTAGCTTGCATGTTTCATTTCGCATAGTTCTTGGAACGAGACTAAGTTTGAAAACACATTCGCACTCCCATCTTATCAAGTACTTCACTGGCTTCTGCCTTAAGATGATCACAGACTGCCGTTGAAGCATGTACCCTCTGTATGCGAGAGGCTGAGAACGACAATAGGTTTCACTAATCTGATTAAATTTACAGTCTGGGCTTGTTTTTAATGTTGTTGATTGATGCACTCACATCCAGCATTTGAACTGTTGTTGCTCTTGGAGATAGATTGTTTTGTTTGTCCCTCATGTCAGAAATGTGATGGGCTCAGTGGGGGAGAGGGCCCATCTTAGAGAAAGCAGATAGGTGACAATTCAAGGATATAACGTTCAATTAGAGTGAGAGCAGAAGTCAAACCCTGAGCAGCAGCTCAAAGACATGCAAGGAAAACAAAGAAAGCTGCATAGGGAGAGGAGGAATTTTAAACTGGCAGTCTCAGTAGATGATTTTGAAGAATAGAAAAATAATTCAATGACAATTGCAGGAAACTGTCAGTTGTGCAAAAAAATTATGGATCAAGCAAAATTTGTAGCATTTATCACACAACATTTACCACGATTTAATATGTCTGATTGGTTTGAATCAAAGCGAAGTTATTCAGCTGAGTGTTATGATGGACAAATTAATATAACAGCTGCTGTGTAAAATAGGACTCCAGTTAGTTCATCACCTCCTCATCCAAAAGGTGTATCCTCAGCTCAGGTTAAAAATCCACACCAATCATACTTTTGTTGGATTAAATGTAATTGAGCACACATCTTTTTATTGTTTTTTTTTTTTTTTTTGGTTTGATGAATAACACATTCATGTATTTCACCATTGAGAAGTTGAGTTTCTCTTCAGAGGATAGAGGTTTAAAATCCAACTTTTCCCTTTAGTTTCACTGCCAGACAACACAAGTTGCTCAGACACATGACAGTAAAATATTCTGATATTTTTCTATCTGACATATGTGCCCAAGTGTTAGGTGTTTTTAAATTAAACCGAAATCAAGAACTCTCAACATGACCTCCTCTGTGACCATGTCACCATGGTTACTTTAATTTTTCCTCTTCCTGTCCAGCTGGACAGGTCACCAGTCTCATTCCAAATTATCATAATTTATTTTAAGGGTGTCCTGCCGGTTCCCATCGCCCTCAGAAATGAAGTAGCCCGTTGAGGTGTTGTGACGGAAACAGAATTTCCAGGCCAGGTTAAGTAAGACCCAGGTCCCAGCATGGGGGTCCAAGGGCACATGACTGACATTTCCAAACACCTCCAGGGCCACAGTCAGAGCCGAAAAGCTGCCGGATTTCCAGCCGTGTGAGCGGCCCCCTCGAACGCCCATCAGTGCAGAGGCTGCATGTGTTCCACCCACACCAGGCGTCCCCTGCTGTTGGGGAGACATTAACAAGGCAGGTTGTACCCTGTCCTCTGCACTCCAACACCTGGTTTTTCCTGTTGACTGTTCACTACATCCTCTCTGTGAACCCTCAGGAAAAAGGTGACAGATGTGGTGTTGCTGCTTTGAAAAGTCCCAACACGACTGCTGCTTTCTTTTTTTATTCTTTTGCTTCGTTTTTTTTTTTTTTTTTAAAAATTAAATACCAGATGACAGCAGTTAGTAGACTTAGTCCTCTGAGTGAACGCATTAAGCTGTTAGAGAAATATATTGTGCCCTTTGATTGGCTCTACCTGCTAACAATTCAGCAGTGAGGGTTCTTTTGTAAATTATTGGGCTGAAACAGAGCTTAAGAAACAGATCTCAGCCCCACAAAGTCAACCTGACGCCCAAAGACTTTTTTGTTTTTCTCACTTTGTCAGACAGTCTTAGGGGAAATTAACTGATGAAATCATGCTGGCAACAGGGTTGCTATAGAAACTTCACATATAAGACTTAGGCTGGAGTTTGTCACTAGAGAGAAAACAGGGGAGGGAGAGATGTGGAGACAAAGAGGTGGCAGTGTTGAATGCTCACTGGAGAGGCATCAAAGGTTGACTCATTTGCAACGTAACATTAATGCCACGGTTAATTTCTCCTTTTCCATAAAGCATCCTGGCTGCAATATTCCTGCTGCAGGCCTGTCTGGGATACCAGATAGGAAGGTTTTCTTTCCTTCCCAGCAAAGTGTGTCATAAATATCAAGGGAGACACCATATTTTTTTGTTATGAGATTATGAATAGAACTGGACAATAAATTACACTTATTACCCATCGGCCGAACACTCCATCCTGTCAGGGAGTGTTTGTATTTCAGGAAAAAATCACTTAGGAAATGGCATGTTTCTGGTGAACAGTCCAGAGGTGCCACATTACATACATTGTTTAATAGCATTGATCATCGCATATTCTGTTACTGGCCCCTAGTGGATCAGGCTTGAAATAAGACTGCAGCACCACAAGTGTTTCAGTCATTTTGGCTCAGCGCTGCAGGGCAGATATGATTTTTCATAGTCTTTTTTTTAATCCTGCTATTTTACTTTGAATGAAATCTGCAGGTCTGCACGGTGGCCTCTATACTAACCTGTATTCTGCTGGGGAGTCTTTACCGTATTTTTTTTTTTTGTAGAGAAATCAATATTAAGCTTCTTGCAGGTTCTTGTATGGTAGTTTATGTTGTTGACAGTGCTGCAAGGATTTGGTAGATTCATTTTACAGCTAAATGAAACTTTTTTTTAAACTGTTTTCTGAATTTCTCATTGGTGTGATTGCAAACAAACTGACATTTCATTACATATATCAGACTAAAGAGAAGAAATTACTATTTGAAGACATTACTTACTTTCCCTATGAAATCCCTTTAGCTGAGAAAAATATACCTGCAAAGAGCATAGATTGAAAGTGATTATATGGTCAAACTCATGTATAATTGTGTCAGCTCTGCCTGTGATTTCTGACTGTCAGAGCCCGTCCTAATTTGTGCCTGGGTGACGTTGAGCCTCGGCACCAGACTGGCTCCAGGCTCTGACAGGAGAGTTGCAGCAGCAGTGCCTCCAGCTTGTCTCTCCTCCCCACGTCTGTTGACTCCCCTCTCCCCCTGTACTGCTCCTCTTCTTCTTTCTCTACGACTTTATAGAGAAGTGAACATTGTCATGCTGAGCTGGGTTTACACATCTCTATCAAGTATCAGTGCCCCCCAGAAATAGTGTGAAAAGAAAAACAGGAAAAAGGAATGTTTATTTCTGCCCATGCTCATCTCCCATTGCACACACCGCCAGTGGAAATGAGCAAATGTTTGCAAGGAGTGCGTGCAGGCACACAAACATACCGTGAGACGTTCAAAGACAGATGCTACTGATTTGAGACTCCCACACAGACACTCTACACTGCTCCGTCTTCACAAAGTAAACAAACACACCTTCTTCTCTCCACATCGCCTTGCAGTTATTGTTGGCATAGCATTGTCTCCCTTGGATCCCAGCTCTCTCAGAGTAATCCCAACCTGGGGCTGAAGTTGGAGTTAAATGAGAGAAGGCTGGAATGTCACCTTCTGGAACTTGGCATCTCAGCTGGGAGGGCCACGCAGAGTGCATTCGGCCATTGTGGGAGCTCATGTGAAGCTTAACTTTGAGACAGATGGCAGGTTTAGACCCTTGGATTTGCTAATGAGCTGGTCGAGTCAAGTGGTCTAAGAGATAGAGCCATAGGTCAGAATGCTCCATCAATGCCATGATCTGCGGTGTCAGTGGGGTGAAGACACGCCCAGCTGCTAAGCAGGCGGTTACTTGTAGAGCAGTAGCTAAGGACTGATTGCTGCCTAAGGCTTGTGTTGGCTTCAGGCTTTGTTGTGCCATGAAAATAGGAAAAAGGTCAGCAATGCAGATTGACTGGCAAATGCACACATACTGTAAGCTGCCACTGAAGTAGCCAAGGTAATTTAGGTAAATGGATGTTTAAAGCCACAATGCATAGTCAAACCTGCACATAATGTATGCAGTGAAACATTTATCTAATCTCTTGTGTCGTCGATAATGCTGTAATATGTTTAAAGTTAGGAATGTGTCTTAAATACTTCTGAACATTCAGTCTGAACATTGTATATTGTGAAGAATTGAAACAACACAACATATTTTCTATTGTCATGACCTCACAATTAGACATGTACTGTACTGCAGCTTCACAGTCAGTACTGTCACACAGTAGTCGATTTGAGCTGCTGTTACAGCTTGATTTGGTCCTTCAATTAACATATGCCCTTACCTCAGCATACGTGCATCAGAGGGTCACCACTGTGGACTACAAACTGGAAAATATTCAAGACAATGAGCTGATTTTAGGACATGGCTTGCTTTGGCAGCAGTCCCTCATGACACACCCTCTCTTCTTTAACGTGAAGGGATTCATGAAAAATGTTTTTATCTTTTAAAAAGTTGAACATTTTTTATAATGTTGGTTGGGATTAGGGAACCAGTTTCATGTGGCTGTCTGAGAAAACACTTGGCGATCACTTCACGGTCCCCACTGACATCATATGTTTTTGTTTTTTTCTTGAAGTCGTTTATCAGATTTCACACAGATTTCTCTGAGGAACAAATTGGGCTCTCCGTAATTATTTTTCACACATGCAGTCACACAGCCCAAGGCCTCTAAACAGACTGGAACAATATCCAAATGCCATGTGAAAATTGAAAGAGATGAGTCTTGCTGTGAGGTGATTCCATCCTACTGTAAGAGATTATGATTTAAAGCCCCATCCTTTTTTAAAAAAGGATCCTAATTTAAACTAAATGTACAGGGGGTTCATATGGGTGGGAAAAAAACAGATAAGGTGGATCTTTTCTGATCCTTTTGGTGCCACATTTTCTGTTTGTATGCCACCAGTCACTGGCAGCCTAAAGAGGAACTTTTAAAAGACCCAAGATATTTCAACTAATTTTGTTCAAAAAGAGCATAAAACTGAAAAATATAGGTAATGTGTTGATTACCATATTTAAAATTGTCAATAATATATTATAATTTAATTTTCATTGCTAATACAAAGACTAAATGAATCCCCTAAGGCCTTAAGAGTCTGACTACTCTGAAACATATGTACTCATATGTTGTATAAGGTCTTAATGAGTCCAAGACTTCACCCTTTGCAAAAGAATCGCAAGTTAATTTCTCCTATAGAAAGAACCATTGTAGAGTGAGATGAGCCAAGAATAATGTGAAGAGAATGTGGATGTAGATTAGAGGTAATGACTTTCAGAGACACTGTAATTTTAGAAAACATTGGGGAAAAACTCCCTTTAAATGGATTTCAGTGAGCTACTTCATGTTGGTGGAATCTGTTGAATTAAATAATAGCACACTGCTTGTTGTGAGTGTGTTGAAGCCTGTTCTTCAGAATACAGAATAGCAGCACAGAGCTCTTCAAGAAAGAACATTGTATGAATAGAAATGATTGGAAATAGCTAGTCTCTACATCTTTTCTTTGAGAAGAGCTTTAAGTTGTCTCTGTCAGTAAAGCTGTTCTGATGGCGAGTAACTTCCACCCTAAACTGTGCTTATTGTAGGAATTATCACCATTCTTGTGTGAAAAAGATATAAAAGTGCTCGAAGACCAGAGGGTGCAGGCCTGCCAGAGAGCATTTTCACACCTTGGACATCTGCATTTCACACCTCAGTATCAATCAGACGGCCCTCCAAATTTAACTCGGCTATGATATGTTCCATGTGCGACATGTGTGACATGGTGTCATTCAGTGGACTCTTAACCTGGTTTCTTTTTAAGTAGACATGTTCTTTTCTGATATATGCTCAGACATTTTGACTGTAAAATGTTATGGAAAACGTACATATGAGTGATTACGGATCCAAGAGGATTCAGCCTCCCTCTTGAGAGGCAAGTCCTGATCTGTGTTTATATCCATCTCACTTATCTATCCAGCTGTTGGATAGAGCTACTTTGTTTGGAGTAACACTTGCAGAATAACGTAAAAGCGGCTGATATTGGTAAAGTAGACAGACTCCACCATGGGAGCTCATTTGTGAAGAGTACAGGTGTGAGGAGAAGAGACAGGTAGAAGCATGTGATGGATGATGAGGGTACACAGTGGACCTCGATGGGAGAACATCAGTGGTTAAAACATCAATGATGTATCGCATTTTGTAGTTTTGCAGCACTCTGGTTGAAAGCAGTTTGGGGGTTTGCAGGAGCTCACACCCAGCGCTCTGTTATGACATGTTTAGGGGCCGTAATGCTTTTGAAGCGTTATTGCCATGCAGAATTAGTCATCGGCTTGCTCACCAGAGGCTTTCTGTTCCTCCAATGAAAGAGCTGAAGGGCACCTGATTGACACTGCATGACAGCCCTGCACAATATCAGCAAGGCAAATTCACAGGTGACACTCTTTAAACATCGTTTTATAAGGAGTACTAATCCTGACACATCCGGTTAAGTATTGATCAGCTCCATTATCACCATGGCTGTTTTATCATCATTGCTTAGTAATTATTAAACTGCCCAGGTCAAACAGAGCTGTCTCCTGTTGTCAGCTGCAAAAGTAGCCATAGCCCAAATACTAGGTCTGTACTAGTTGATGAATTGAAGGGTCACTATACCCTAGAGTACACTAAATAATACACTCAAAAGTAATAAAAAAAAAAAAAGAAAACCAAGTTAAAAAAGCATGACACAAAAAGTGTCAGTGCATTCTTCCTATGTGTTCCATCAAATCAAATATTTATTGATTATTATGTATTTATTGATTAATATATTGATTTTATGTTTCCATAAAAACCCATGTATGATTCCCTATACTCTCCTTAAGTTTTCTCAGAAAAATCTAAGTCACTTTAATAATTCTTTCCTGATAATAATCTGGCATAAACATCTTTGAGCAAATTATTGTTGTTTTAGGCACTATACTGGTTGTTATTTACTACAACTTTGTAATAAAGAATTTGAAAAAAATATAGACATTGCTCTTTTTTTGTGGCACCTAAGCTTTTACTTGTCGACCAGAAAACACAAAAATCAGCAACAGCTCAAGGCTAAAGACATCCAGTTTAACCAAGCCATTAAACTTAAATAATGAGGCATTTCATCTGTACCTACAACAAGCTGAAATCTGTTTAGTGGAATTGTATTGAGTAGAGAGCAGGTAAGTCTTCTGTGCTACCTTCTGTGTGCTGTTACAACCAGTCACAGACGAGCAACTTATGAGAGAAATCAATTTCTTCGTGATTAGAAATGTTCTAAGGCCAGCCAGTGCAATCAAAATTAGAGTACTCTGAAGCCAGTTTTTACCACAAAAGGGCTTTAATACACACTTGAGACTCACAATAGATTTTATAATTTAGACCCAATTCAGACCCTTGGTTGGTCACTTCCTCCTTTTCTCTCCTCAGAACATCTTGGGTAATGAAAATTACTCTCACATACTAACAAAACACTTGCAATATCCATAAATTCATTCAAAGCAATTTCTCATGAATATAGATTGTATATATACCAATAGTATCAACATGTGAGCCACCTTACCAGAGTTTTGATTGAATATCTATTTTTCCTACACTAACATCAAAACTTAGAATATCTTAGATAATTTAAAAGCACAAACAAATTTAAACTGGCCACAGCATGACATCATACTCTTGTTGAACTGGTCTGCTGCTGCAGTTGCCTTTAGGAAGCAAAGAGCCACTCTTGTTCTTCAGTGATGGAACAGTGCCATCTATGGAGATACTGAGAGTTAGGCCCCAATTCACTGCAGGCAGATCTATAGCAGGTATATTAATGTTTCATCCTCCTAATTTATTTATTTATTTATTTATTTTGCATGGCACTTTTCCCATTTGTCTTCACAGCCAAAAGTATTTTCTATATATTTTTATCTGACCTGATTTAGATTCCCTCTTTAAGAGAAAAAGAGCACGAGGGAGAGATGGCTGCAAAAATTAGCTGAATATAAATCCAGGGCTTAAGTGGCTGTAAATATCATCCTGACAGTTGGAAATGGCACTAATATGTCAGGCCTGGCTGCTGTCAGTCAGACTTAGAAGCTGTTGCAAAGCTTGTCCTCTCTACCCCATGATTTGTAGAAAAATAATGATAAAAAAAATCTTGTTTTTGCCCAACTCCCCTCCACTTAAAGAATCTGCTTTTAAAGCTAAAAGTAGATGGTATATCCATCATTTAGGAAATATTTTAGTTAAATGTCACACTGGTATTTTTTTGCATGCTGTGGTTTCTCTCTGCTGTGGGTAGAAAAGTGGCCTCACCGTTTCAGGGAGTGTTGCCAACTAAGGTTTATTGGGACAACTTTAGTGCGTTTTTTCATCAATCTCTCCTTTTTATTCGACAGTTTGCAAAGACCCAGGAGGTACCTTTGGATGCCGGCCATGTCAGGCAGGCAGATGATGTCAACCTGGGTGCTTTCATTGTGAGAAGAAAGGGTTTTATCCTTCTCTTGTGTGTGAGATCCTCTGGCTGGAAATTTAATTTTGATGATGAAGTTGCTGGTGTTGGTGTTGATGTTTATGCTGACGGAGATCCGTGGAACCTTAGTTACATGTGATTAAAAACAAATACACTACACATGCATTGTTTCACAGCATCAGTGTCCTGTTATAAAACTTCATGGGTCTGTTAGTCATCTGGCACGTTCATGCTTTTATTTTTTCATCATGGTGTAAACAATGTATTTTACTCTGGAACACAATCATTTTGTCCCCCCACCCTAACAGCACATGATATTTTTTGCCTGCATGCAGGGCAGTGTAATTGTTTAAAGGGCACCTCTATGAGTCATATTTAAATGGAACAAAGCAGAAGAATTCACATGAATTCACAAGTCTGTTTTATTCTGGACAGCAGCATGTAGGGTGTGATGAAAGAAAGAGTTGTGTAAGTTTTTGGAGAAGAAAAGTATCTGCTTTGTCTTTTGCTGCAGATAACCTTTTTGCGCCTCCTCATGTCTCGGATAGCTCTTTTAAAATTGCTGTGATTCCGGCTCAAGAAGATGGGTAGGCGGTAGGTACAGTCTGAGACAATCCCCCAGCAAGCATATAACGATGAACCCACCAATCTTTGCCTCTGTTCTCCTTTAAATGAGAAATGTCTAGACCCAACCCAGGCTGAGTGCTCTGGGAATGAACCAGAGCCTGAAGATTCCAAAAGGGTAAGGGTTGGCCTCCGAAGGCCGAGAGCCTGTCAGATTTCTTTCCATTCTTAGCCCTCAATTACTGAATCAAAGGTGAGTGGAAGGCCAAATCCCATCCTGTGCCTGGTTTTCATCTCACACTGCCAGACCCGACAGGCTATGTCTGCCTGCTTGTTCACTCACTAACTCAAACACACACTGTGCATAGCTCATGGGATCCTTGCAACTGAGCTGCTGGTTGCGCGCCAAAGAAACTTCAAAGTTCATTGCTCTTTCTCGGCAGGAGTGCAGATGGGTTGAATTGGTGGTATCTACTTTTTTTTTTTTCACAGATCCCCTCGCATGTTCCTATTTCTCCACCACTCCTCACATGAATGAGCGCAGATGAAACACGTCAGCATCACTTGTATCCCCCGTCTCCCCGCAGATCCTACAAAGAAATGCTTTTTTTTTTCATCTTATTTGATAAACAATTTCAAGGCCAACACCATGAGTTACTATGGGGCTGATCCCTGTGGCAAAATCTTGACACCGACAAAGCAAATAAACCTTAAGTGTCACACGATAGAAACTTTAACCAAAAAAGAAAAAAATCGAAATCTATTGATGTCATCTTCATGGCAGAATGCCTCTTGTCATCTATCGCACCCACAGTACAGCCTTTCAACAGAAAAGTGGCAAACTGTTGATTAGGAGTTTGCAGAAATGATTAAGTATTTTCTGTTGTGATCACTGGCAAACTTGCTTGCTTGGTTCTGCTTTGCTCGTTATATTCCGCTCATCTCAGATGCGTTTGATGTGATTTGATGGTATATACTTTAAATATCACTAAATGACCTGAAATTAGTACAGTTGTCGTTAGTATGCAATCAGACTTCCCAAGAGCACCTCCAGGACTTCTCAAGGAGTCTCTACTCTCATTCGGAAACTCATTTTAGATTTTTTCCACTGTAACAGGAAAAATGAGACATTTTGCTTACATACACCAAGAAGGGGGATTTCTGTGTCTGTACGAGGGACTAGCTTAGCCAAGTGTCCTGGTTTGTGTTTCAGGTAAAAATGGGCCTTATGCTTTCAGTTTTTCATTTCAATACCATGACTTTCTCATTGTTGATTTCTTTTACTTAGCTTTTTTTGTTGATTCCTACTGTTTTTGTTTGGTTTATTACTTCTAGTTTTCCGTTCCTGCAACCCACATTTAATTTTTATCGTAGTGATCCTTGAAAGTTGCACCTTACATGTTTTATTCTAACAAAGCCGCGCACTCGGTGCACTCGAACGTGTTTCATTCAAAGATCAGTACCTCTGTGAATATTTTAAAGGGGTCTCTGCTCTATTATAAACTGCCTTGTAGGAGCCAGAAGGCAGCAGTGTGAAAGTGTTTCCTGTTTCCTGCCTTGCTTGTAGTTCAAATCAATTTCCCTCTGCAGCAAACGCTGTTCTCGATGAGCTACACTGCTCCTCAAAGTCATTGAGAGGCAATGAGCAGATTTTTAATATACATCTCCGGCTCACATTACTCAAGGCAGCGACTGGGTTCTGTACACATACCCTTGTTTTTGCAGTCATCTAACTGGCTGCCCCGGAGCACTGTGGAGAAAAGCTATTGCTTAAGTGAGAACAATTGATATTTAAGCTAACGACATGCTGCACGACAAAATCAGGCTGTGATGTGCTGATGCACGGCCACAAAACAGTCTGATGTTTGTTAGTGCTATTGTTAGTGTTATTCAATGCTTTTTTAGAGCTGTTCCGTAGATTCCGTTCTAAAACAGTTGCATTGAAACAATATGTGAAACAATACAACAGCACAAGCTAATCATATTTAAAGCTGCATTTGTTTAGTATTTTAGCCACAAAGATATTGTAAAATATGAAAATGAAAAGATAAAACAATGCTTTAAACACCCACACATTTCATTACACTTGTAAAACATTTGCGTGCCATCAAATGTTAAGACCTTGATTCCCAAAAGTCTCCTGAGACATTTAAAGGATTCTTGAATATTTTTTCAACTATGATCCAATTTCTTTTTTTCTTTTTTTGTGCTTGCTTAAAATGGTTTGATATCATTCTGTTGCATCACTGTCATGTAATTAAGCCTCTTTTTTCTCCTATACGGTACATTTTTTTCCAAAAAATGAGTGATTGAATGAGAAAGTTTTTCCCTGTGGGGATTGGTTAATCTTTATGGAGAAGCATGCCAAATTGCCTTCAGGCTGGAAATGTAAATGTCCAACATTCATGGTGTCTTTGATTTAAAAATGAGCATTGACATTGTAAAAAGCAGATTAAATGAGGTAATGTAGCCAGTGGGCCGTTTCATCTGCTGTGCAAATTGTTGGTGCTTTTCTTTTGACATTTTCCTCTTAGGTTTGTATATGAAAATCAAGTTGCTGGACCTTGTTGTAGAGGCTGAATGCCATTTCGAGTCATACTGTACCAACAGAAAAGCGAGATGTTTACGCCGACATAGAAGACCTATCTTGTACAAATTACTCTGCCACTGTGTGTAACAGCAATTTGTCCTCACGTGGACCCTTGTAAATTAGTTAGAAATTTGTGTGCAAGCAGTTTCAGATGTGAAAAGAAAACATTGGAGCAGCCCTAACCTCAAAATACTTTGAGGGATGTTTCAACGGGGCTATAACAGTGTTAGATGCTATTTAGTTTCAATGATACAAATTAATGTGGTCCAACTCCAATAGCTCACTTCCTGAACTTTGCTGATTTCACTGTGCTTTCTCACAACATCTACAGAAAAAATTGGCTACAAATAAATGGCTATGAGCTCTGCTATGTAACAAGTGAATAGTGGGTAGAAATGCGCAGCTGGACTTCCTCAGCTGGCAAAAAAGTTGTTAATCAAGACCATTAAATAGCGCTGTCAATAAGTGTCGGTTTGTCAAGGATAGGTGTTGATTGGAGAGTTTACAGTTTATATGGCTTCAAGAAGGGTGTTGATGACAAGTTGAGGTGACAAAACACGATTTAAAAGGGATCGTTTGTGTGCTCTGAGGGAAATGAATTGTTTTACCTTTAGATTAAAAATGACTTTGTGTACTTACTACACAGATAAATGGATATAACTGCAGTACATTTAAAGCAGGGTAAATAAAAAAAAGACACTATGTGCTCAGTTATTTTCAGGTCTGAAACTATAAATAAAGAAATACAGCAACATGCTGATATTTTTCTGAATGAAATTGAATACAAATTATTCCACAAATTTTTGTTTTTGCTTTTTTCTCCCTATGTTCAATTCACTTTCCTATGCAGTTTTAAGTGTTTGATTCCTCTCAGCTGATTCTTCTCTGTGAACATCATTTCCACTGACTGACAAATTTCTGCTTTTTCTCTAATATCTCAAAGAAGTTAGTTATCCAGTGAACATGTAAATGAGAATAGCAGAATGTTTTAATTCACTGCTTTATTGGAGAACTCATTAATTAAAGTATAGAGCCTTGGGTTTGTGTTCACTGTAGTTTTTGTTTATTATTTGGAGCCAAAGTGGGAACAATAAAACACTGTTACTATGATCACTGTGTAATCTGTGTGTATGTAATATGCTGCTGGAAGCAGAATTACCTCATAACAACTCTGTAATGCAGTTTAGAGAAAATTGGTTTGGCAAACCTTATCAGAATTTAGGCAGACACACAGAGCAGTTGTGTTTCTGGCTCTTTTCATGTCTCCCACATTCAGTGTCCCCTTCCGTAGAGCCAGCTCCATCATTGGCCTTTTAATGAGGTGATATCCAGACACGCGGGAGCAGATGTTGCAAGGAAAACGCACTGTGACGTGATTGTGATCGATGCACACTTCCCACAATATCCACCGCATAATTTGGCGGATGGCATCAGGATAACAACCTGCATTATGTGGAGACAGCTGTCGCCATGGCGCCCAAGCACCCATCACATAGGCTCCTGCCTTATTTCAGGCAGAGGCGGGGACGCCAATTAGAGTGATTTACAGTTTGCTTGTGTCGTCACCGCCTAGAAATCTGTGTCTCAGTCCAGCTGGAGGTAATGTGACCCGGGTTGTAGTGATGAGGAGGTGCTGGAGACCTTTTATTCTGCTCCAGGTGGAAGTTTTAAGCTGTTAATTCTAAGTTATAGTTATATGTTTACATTTATGTCAAGTCAGTGCTTTCTCAGTTGATGTTTTTTTTTTTTCCAGCAGAGCACTGCTAAATTACATTTTACCTTTATGTTCATGTTTTACTTAGATTTAAAGTACCGGTAAATGTGTTATACAAGCACCCATGGATACTTCATTTTTTAGATATGTCTCTTTAGTTTATGTTTTTGTTATTTTAGTCCTTTCAAGTCTTTTCCTAACTTTGCAACCCCATTTCAAAGCTCTCCAAAGTAAAAATGGCTGCATAAAAATAAGGATAGCGCACACATGAATGATGTAAATGAGGAGTAACTGCAGGTTTGAAGTTTTTGCCGTAATGAATCTGATGTGCAGCATTTGATGAAATGCTGAGGCAGATGGAATCTGAGAGATGGAAATAGAGTAGAAGGAATTGCGATTGGCTGTCACTAGAAATATGTGAAAGCTTTGAAATGCATAACAATCATGGCATACAGTTTGGGTGAATTTGCGCTTTACACATTAGCTGTGGGTCACAGAGGAGGTGGCTGCCACTGTGAGAAGCAAGTTTAGTCAAAATACACATGAATATGTAACACCAGTACACAGAATTTGGTCTTGCATTAGACTCTCAGTCTTTGGTCCCACACAGCGTATAAAATCAGACTATTCTTTCTTGAATATTAAAATATATGATCACACATACAATAATCCTAGTTGTAAATCCTCTTCAGAATTTCCTAATACAAGTCTGTTAAGCCTCCAGCTGATGCTGGATTGTATATGTTTGTCACTCCTTTTATCTTTCCATTGGCTGAGCTCCATCATATCTTTAAAACCAGATCATCAGTGTTAGCGTGGCACTTCTGTCTACTTGAGGCTTTTAGTATTTCCTAAAGCAAAATGAGAGCATATTCCTGCCTTTAGGCTCTCTGTAATTGTTAGGCAGGTTTTTCTATTTCCAAAAGCTTAACTTTGCTTACTTATTTCCCTAATTGCTGTTTTTTTACTTGCATTGGGTAACTTTGTAGATTAGTAAATTATGCTGCAGTTGGCCAGTTCTGGTTCGATTAGGATTATTAACTATACTTATTATTATGTATATGTATGCTTTTAATCCTAAACAATGAGAAGTGCTGAGCAGTCTTTTTAGAGCTGTGTGTATAGCGTGTCTGCACAGTGTTTTCCGTATGTAATGGGTAGAAAACACAAGAAAACCAAACGTATGATACAACGCAGATGACCGACACATTTATTAAAGATCATGTCCGATTCATTTTGGCTAAAGTGGACAAACAACGACACCCACACCACTAGGTGGCGGAAGCATAGAAAGCGGAAGTGGGTCTGTTAGAATACGCAAAGAAGAAGTCTACGTCGCTCCCTCATGACGCCATTTATCCACGACTCTCAACCTGAAGCTGTTTAGTTTACAGGTTGAGGTTTGAAAGGGAAGGTCAGTGAAGTTTCTTTTAAAATGCTTAAAAAGAAATCAAGCAGCTCCGAAAAGAAAAGGAAACACTCGCTTTCACAAGATCGACAGGAGGGAAGGAAACGAAAGAGTTCGGAGCTGCACTCTGAGGTGATAAATTCAAGATGGCTCGTTATTTTATTTCTCGGTTTCTTTCTGACATTCCCTAAATGTATTAACCACCTTCACCACATTCTTCTTTCCCTATTGCCCGACGTCTCCGTCTTTGTACCATCCCAATTTTCTTGCTCTTTTACCCCAATATTAGAGCATAAAGCATCCCTGACATCACCCATATCCTGTCTGTTCTCAGTTGTGGCATCAGGATTCATCACGTCTTCAGCCACCTCCAATTCTTCTTTCTTTTGAGCTCATCTTAAAGGGATCTGTGCGACTTCTTTACCTTTTTTTTAAATGATCAGTCTTCATTTTATCTCCATCTCAAAGGGCTCCAAGGATGAGCTCGCCGACCCAGAGCTGGACAGGATTGGCAGTGACATCGAGGAAGGGGGGCTGGACCTCAGTCGAGCATTCAAGCCCATCACCGCTTACATCAGTGACAAGAGGGAGGCCCTGGAGCAGTGCTTCCGTGTGTTAGGAGAGAAGAAGCTGCAGAAGATGCTGCCGGACGAGCTCAAGGTGATTTGGAGCACGTGGGCTCGGTGTTTATGTCCCCATCGTTTCACAAATGACTGAGACACAAACGTTTTTTCCGCTGGTGTAACTTTAATTGGGTTGCAATGTAAATGGAAAATGGGTCTGTGTTGTTCACAGGACTGTAGTTTAGAGGAAATCAAAAGTCTTTGTTGGGAGCAGCTGGAACCGATCTGCGAGAAACACCTCGTGCAGATTTTAGCAGGTGAAATGTTCAAACTAGTTTTCCATCTTTCCAAAGCAGCTTTTTTGGAGTGTGTGGGCTAAAATAAGAATATTAAAAAATTATTTTTCTTAACTAACTTTCAAGGAGAAGATCTGTCACCTGCAAGTGGCAGCGAACACCCTGAAGGGGCCTTGGAAAGCCAGTGAGTTTCCAATTGAGTAAATCATTCTAGGCAAAACTTCATAATAAGGTCTTTGTTTGTCATCTATTTACCTTTACTTTTTTAATTTAGGCAAGACAATAATGTCGACTCAACATCTTGCCTGAAAGAAACAGCAAAAACAGAAGAGAATAAGCAAGGTGATTACTCCCAAAGGACACCCGGTGGTCTTTTTATATTTTCTATTGATTTATTTCGAAAACCTTTAACATTTGGTGTAATTTCCGTTACAGAAGGAGGGGGATCTGGCGAGGAGAGCGACGTCCTGAGCATCAACGCAGACACTTACGATAGTGACATAGAGGGACCCAAAGAGGAGCAGACGGCCAAAGCTGCAGCCGTGGATGTCAAAGCAGGCGATGCTGCAGGGGAAAGCTCTCGAACGGCTGAAGCTCCTGAACCAGCGAACTCTGAGCCAAAGAAAGACATTCAGAGTGACATAGACAAAAGCGTCAGTGAGATTTTAGCGGTCTCTTCGGCCTCAAGCAAAGAGGAATCTAAAGAAATGAGTGCGCCACCGCCGCCGTCTGCAGACGTCAGTCTGCTGGTGGAAGAGTCGCCTGCTCCGGGCGGAGACCCTGCGGTCAGCCAGCCCTCCGTCCAGCAGCTGGCTCTGCTGGAGCTGGAGATGAGGGCCAGGGCCATAAAGGCTCTGATGAAAGCTAGCCATGGGAAAAAGCCTAACGCAACCAAGAACAATTAGTGTTGTTTTTTATAAATGTTTAACTCAGTTTTACAGTTGTCAATTACTTCAGTTTGAACTTTGGTTTAATGATACAAATGAGCTTTAAAAACATTTGCATCTCTTAACATCTTCATTGTTTCACGAGTTTTGTTCAAACCTCATTGTGTTTTTGCTCCATATTGGAATGATTTTCCTGTCAATTTTATGCTTTAAAAAAAACAACTTTGAAATGTTCTGTATTAATTCTTTGGGGGACGGATAAACTAAAACGCGTTTTCCTCCTTGGTCACTAGATGGCAGTGGCGCTCTGCCTCAGAACCCTCACCTTGCCCTGTCTGATCATTGGAGGGCTGCAAGTTTCGATTTACTGGCTCACATTATACACAGAATTTTTTCAGGCACCATGAAAGTCAATATTTTTAATAATGTTACTTTATAATGCAGCTCTACTTGAATTTGTGTTGGAGAGGATTAGAAAGATATTATTTTGTACGACCAAATCTTGCAATAAAGAACAGGTGGAAAAAAAGTTACAGAACCGTTTAGAGACGGTCAGCGTGCATAGAAATACCATATGCTGCTATGGTATTTACTTCAGATAAATGTTAGCTCGGCTTGGTACATCTAAGCAAAAGACTACTTCTACCTGTGGTATTATCTGTGCAAATGACTCAGAGACTTTAGTGTAATCTCTCCTCATGCAGGTTTGTTTCAGGATAAACTGCAAATGTCGTCTCTGTGTGTGTATGATTGAGAAGAAAGTTTGTGTGTAGTTGGATGCATTTGCAGAGCAAAACATCTCTCTACCCCAAAGCAGACAATGAAATGTGAGATAAGAAGCCATTTTCCTCCTGGGTATTTGCATTTAAAAGGTTTATTTCATGGTAGAGGTGAAGGTGGGAGGGTTAAATGTGTCATTCTTTTTCCATTTATGTGTGCAGGTTTCATTGCTCTCCTGGCTGAGGGGAAAAATGTTTACTCCAGAAAGAGATCTAGGCTTTTGCTGCCTGTGATTGGTTAGTATTTATCGTGTCATTTTACTGCTGTTAGAATGCCAATTATGTGGGGTTTTCCTCTTAAATGCACCAATGAATTGGTTTTAAACCAGACCAAAAGTGCGAAAATGGGTTGATGGAGGCAAGGTAATACTTTGTGAATTCAAATGACGTAAAAATACATGTTCAAATATGAGGCCAGACGCTACTGTGAATGGTGTTAATATGAAAGTTGAAAAGAGGTCAGTCCTAAGGGGGGGGGTTACTACCAGGCTCCTGTTCTGTGGAGGCTTTTAGATTTCAAAGTAAAAATGGATTCACTTTGTATAGTCTTAAAAAATCTAGTGTCTGCCCTGTTCTGCAGAAGATGGCCAGATAGTGTGGGATTTCCCATGTCATCAGTCAGGCATGAGGAGCTGTGTCCCAGACCTCGAAAACCAAAACAAATGCAAAAACTAGTGAGTGGGACCGGTCTTAACCGCACAACTTGACAACTGTCAAACAATATAAAGCTGTAGTGTGTGAGAGGGGAGTTCATAATGTGTTCCAAACATAACACCTCATTTGAAGAATAAATGCACCCTCTGTTAGTGTTAAAATGTTGAGATCCTTTCCATTGATTTTTATGAATAGTACTTGTGGTAACACTAGTGAAGGGCAAATTAATGGAGAAACCCATTAACCCTTGACCCCAGCACAGAGGGCCCTCTAGCCGAAATCAACAACCTCATGTAATCAACGTCATGTAACACTTAAACTCGTCTGGCATCAAAACACCTAATGCTTGTCTCTCTTTGTCATACTGTAAATGTGATAATAGATATTATTTGTTTTGTATTATTCAGTACACAGCCACTTTCATCCATGATTTTCTGCAGGGTTTTCACAAAGAACTCAAATATCACCTAGAAGTGCAGGTATCGGACTGTGCTTTAGACGTAGGAACATGTTAAACACTCTGTACTCTGGCATGCTTATGTCAGGTTAAAGCTACACGGCTACTGCACCACCGACAATATCGCCCCTGAATGGTGACGGATGATCGTTCGTCTCAGCTCCATTGTAAGTGGATTAGCTTCAAACATTTAAAAATGCATGAGCAAGTTACTGCTTTGTCTTGTGATGGGTTCACTGTTCCATTAACAGAATATTCAGTGTTTGCAGTCTTTTTTAATTTTGGATATTTCTCTTTGGTATGCATATCCATTTTGTCTTTATTGATAGGTTGAATTTAAATGCAGCAGTAGAAAGGTTGGCATATTTTAGACAACATCAAACCTCTAATGTCTAATGTAAGAGTAGATGTTACCATGGTGCAAAAGAAAGATGCTGTGAGGGAGAAAAAAGGAAAGGAAAATGTTGATGCCGCTTTCCTTCAGGAACACATCCTGTTTGCATACATAAAGTCATTCTCTTCAGATTTCCTTCCACACAGTCTCCGTTCTTTTCTGCAAGTAGAAATTAAATTGAACCAACAGCACATGCTGACAGGCAATAAATAACTTAGCACCTCTGTATGACTAAATTAATTGATTTCCTCGAGCAGTGACTCATTGGACACATTTCATTTTCCTCAAATTATAGACAAAACAGTTTCTTCTCACCAAAGTACAGGATACTTTTCCCATCACTTCTTTCTTGAATGTTTAATTCAGTGATGACTTTCATTATTATATTTTATTATTTCTGTTGTTAGGGTGATTTAAAATATGCTACCTAACATAAAAGAATTGAAAAAATGTGTTTATTTCTCACCTGGTGTAGTTATTCTGGAATAGATGGAAATGATAGCATAAACGATGGCTCCCTCTCTGTATATTGGAATAATGCATGCGTCTGTTCCCATTTGGGTTTTCAGTATTTGAAAGGTGACAAAGTCATTTGGTCACAGGTTTGCTGCACATCTGTTCACCATTCCCTTCATTCGTAGACAGAAATGTTTCGTATTCTTCTCAAAGGGGAGTACGTTTGGCAGTACCTCTCTCTAGATAAAATTGGTTAGTGTAAGTTTGGACCTACTTGACAAAGAATACCTTTCTTTTTTAAAGTCATACTCCAAACTCCTTAAAATAGATTTGAATATTTAAAATTCCACTCCAGTAAAACATCTACATTTGGAGCAAATTCCTCCTCTTCTCTGACCTTTCAGTTATTTGACTTTCAGACTCCATGCATTCTCCCTCCGTATGGGTTTCCCCCCCTTCAACTTCAGGTTCTGCATTCAAATGGTGCATTAATGCCATGAAATTCTGCCAAGTAGACCAGGCAGCCAATAAAGCAAAATGCTTTTGAAGGATATCAAGAGACATCAGGCAGGATTGATGACCTCGCACAATGAAATCAGCATAATCAAATAAAAAGTCCTAGTATTACATCAAAACCAACTCTCACCACAACAGCAACTGCCACTCTATCAACTCTGTACAGTCCAGTGGGACTTTTTTTCATAGAAATGATTGCAGTCAATGGCTTAAAATGAAGGTATTTTGCAATGAAATAACTTAAGTGGAATTTGTGACTTACCAGTTCACAGTTAGTAAACATGAGATATTTCCATTGAATCAGATGATTGTAGCATCTACGTTTGAATGTTTTACACCAACATATTTACACATGAACTTTACTTAAAATGACATTTCAATTAGATTTGATATCTTGTGCCAGCTCAGTTTTACATCTGTTTTCTTCTTATGTCTATGCATTTACTCTATGTTTTAAAATGGTCAAACAATTCGGTAGAAAATGAAAAATGTGACTACAGGACTTCACAAAAATGTGTAAGAACTTATGTTTGGTAAGTTTGGATTATTTTACTTTTTGTTATTACAAGATATGTTACATACTTGATCTTAGTTGTATCTTTTGTGGACAAGCTATTCACTGATTTTAACTTGTGAGATTGCATAGGTCTCAAGAGAACACAAGGTTGAGGAAAAAACTGATGTGTTTTTATAATTCTTTCTTAAAACAGTTAAATAATGTGATTGCCTGTGGTGCCATGAACATTGATGGGCCACCAAAATATCCCCAAGACAGGGGATGGATAACAACTAACAACCCTGCTAATTCAAACTTTTTATGATCCAAGGTGAAACCTACACACTTCGGAGTGTTTTTGGAAGGCAAAGGGCTGTCAAATGCTGCTGGGGTGCCATTTTTTATTTTCATTTCTTTATTTGGATGATTTATATCCCACAGAAGAACAAAGTGACTGAGCCAAGGAAAGTACTTTCGTCAATGCTGTGATAAAACTGTCAAATTTCTTCCCAGCACCAGCTGGCAAGCTATTGTATTACATAAGTAATTGTCAAAGGGAATCTCAAGAGAAGAGTATATTGCTTCTGAGTTCATGTCTTTACATCAGGACTTCCATCTTGTCCCTTAACTTGGTGTAATGTTCTGACATATGTTTTTACAACAAGGTATTCTCTGTATTGGGAAAATCCATGACTTAGATCCAAGAGTTAAAACTTAAACTTCTTAAAAGAGGGAATTCCATACTTCTTCTACGGTCTTGTTTGGTGACGTTGGACTCACTTTGGCTTTTTACTTAATAAATGCCACTTATCAAAGATGATTAATAGAGGTAGACGACAAATAACTTCCATTATTTCATTAAAACTCTTCTTTTAAGTTGTGAAGTTTTTTAAAGGTATTACATCAAACGTGTGATGCTGCTGTTCAAGTCACTCAAGCCATTGAAAAATAAATGAGAGTCATACAACAAACTGAGTCACAAAGAAGTAGGGCCCCATAAAACATCTTCATGTTCGAACAGCCATACTCTTCTTCAGCCAACCCTTGCTCCTCTTATCCCATGCATGAGTGATATTCAGTTCCATTTTTAAACAGGACGTATCCATTAAAAGTCAATAGTTCATTCTTTGCTTGTGGAGCAGTTATTTAATCAGTGTCATATTAAATTTCTGTTTCTAGTTTTTTTGCCACCCTCTATCAGGAGGTTGTATTAACATGTAGATACAAAGATAGGACCATAATAGCTCATTGAATTCAGCATGCCCCTCATTATTATGGTGATTGTACATCTCAAGTTGTGTCATTGAAATTGAGGTCATCATATCTGTACAGATTCAATCACGGATTTTGGAACGGATGTTAAAATGTCTTTCCTGTTATTTATTTTCTGTGGTCGACAGTGGCAGGTGTAACTGGGGCAGTTTGATGTGAGACATAGCTGTTGGTCTTTGAGGTTGAGCACCGAAGCCCCTGGATGAGTTCCAGCTCCCCGGGACAGGCACAGCTGCTCAGAAGTGGTAAGACTAGCTTCATTTAATGTTAGCGTTTGGTAACATCTGTAATGATGTTGGCATCTATATTTACTGCAAAAAATACAACACCCATCTGCTGCAATGATAAAAAAAAAGTTTTCGATGTGATATGTATGAGAATAACTTCATGCAATAGACTGTTTGTTTTTAGGCAAAAAACTTCTGAATGCCTGATGATTTCTGTTAAATTAATCAAGGTGAGTTTGAAGTGATTCCAACACTAATCAACCTTTTCCAATTACTCTAATCAGGTTCAATCCAAACTAATCAAGGGTGGGGGGGCAATTCAGCTTTTATGCAATGTTTCCTCTAAAGATGAATTGACTAACACTTTGTGCAATTAAAGGTCATATGGAAGTGAAAAGTCACTTCAGAATTCAACAGCTTAAAACTAAAAGATCCATCACAAAGTCATTCTGTATTCACAGCAAAGGACCACCAATTATTGGGCCCCGCAGTATTGATAGCCTCACCTCAACCTATTCCTAGGTGAGTCATTAGTCACAGAAGTAATGATACGTCATAAAAGAGCAATCAGGACTCTGGATATGAATGATGACTGTGCCTTAAGATGTTCCAGTTGTGTTTCAGTACATGCCTGAGGAGAGCAGGTTTGATATTTTGCAGCTCCGACCTAAAGATGCCCACACTTTCTTTCCTCTGTTCCCTGGAGGTAAGCAAAGAGCATCCTGCCACTATGAGTTAGACTCAGCATTCACTAAAGGTTTCTTTATTTATTTTAGCTATCTGCGAAGTCATAACTGCTATGTTGAATGTTTCATCAAGGCTTTATCACCCTTACACCAGACTCATTACACGGGTGTAGTGACAGTGTAATAAAATGTGACTTAATCAAAACCAGGCAGGCCACCAGAAAATTGGCTCCCCCACAGCGGAATGTGTGCAACAGTCAGGTAGCGGCTACTGTTGTACTTAACCTCATCAAGGTCTCCATTTAGGTGATGGAGAACTCAGACACTTAGGCGAGGAGCTGCTAGGGGGCTGTTTGTTATTTTCAATTTATGCTTGATGAAATGAGTCAGCAGTTTAGAGATAATTACTGTAGTGCATTTCATTATGGGGTGTATTCTAATTATGTGTCCAAAGCTGAATGCAATCTTGCTGTTTGTAAAATTCCTGGGTTTCTGGGAGCATAGGGGCATTTACTTAATCAAATAACTGCCAAACCCCAAACAAAGACTATAAAGAACATTGTTCTGCCTCAAATTTCCCCCATTGTTTGTACAGAAGAGAAAAAGACATGGGATTGTTTTACAGATATATATATATATGTATCTCTGACAGATAGCCGCTTCTTTTTTTCTTCTGTTCATACAAGTCTACATGTAGGTGTGTGTGTTTTTTTTTTTTTTTTTTTTTTTTTTTTTTTTTTTT
>JABUIW010000074.1:2871710-2928877 GCA_013363375.1 Menidia beryllina
CCTAATATATATATATATATATATATATATATATATATATATATATATATAATGAAGTTGAAGTCTTCCCAAAGAGCTTTTCCAAAGTGATGTGTAACCGTCTGCCTCTGTAATGGGCTATACCATGGAAATGTTTCCATGGTAACACGGCAAAGGCACTAATACAGCTCAATGTCGCACTCTGGGGAGTATCTGGGGAGCTTCTGCTTACTGGGGAATGATGATAATAGTGCAGAACATTGAATAAAACCCAAACGGGGGAGTCTAACCCTTGCGTTTTGTAAGGGAAAAAAACATTAATCTCCTTGTATTTCAGTCTTTATCCCAACTCTCCCTTCTAGTTTTGCTTGGTTTTGTAACACAGTATGCATCATCATGTATCACACATAGACAGACAGTATAAGTAACTTTTCCAGAAAAAGACAAGACAGACACAGTGGTCCTTTCTAAATTATGGCTTCCCACATACAGTCGTGTGAAAAAGATCAGAAAGGAATCCTTGGAGAAACTGCAAAAAAGAAAAGAATAGAAAATGATTTTCATAGTTTAAAAATACTTAGTTCACTAGTTTAATGTTTAACTTCATGACAGCATAATCTGAAAAAGACTGAATATGATTTGCTTGTTTTGAAGGGTCACAGGAGAAATCTTGTCTACATTGCATCTGCACAGACCCCAAAACATCTTCAACTCTGTCCTTTGACCAGGCGTGATACACAGCACCAAATACAGATTAGAAGACTGCAAAACTCCTCAGGTAAAACTGAAATGGTGGTGAGTAGATGATTTTGGCTTTTCTTTTGTTTTGCAGCCAGAAGATCAAGTGTATTGACTATGGATTCATTTCCATGTTAAACTATTCTGGAGTTACATGAAAGGGCATCTGTTTGACAGCTAAAGATTTCCTGAATTTGGGTTACACACAGAACAGTGATGTCGAACTTTGCTGCAAATCCTAAACTGAATGGTTGAAATCAGTTCCGTGAAGGTCAAAGCCTTGACTGAAATGCTGTGATAAGATCTTGGAACTGTGCATAAACCTAAGCCTGCAAATCTCAATTAACTCAAGCCACACTAAAAAGTCTCTGATTTAAGGTACTGGCAATAAAAGAAATACATGGTCTGATTTGTTCTGTGTTGTTGTTCCTCCGAAATACATAAACTACATAAACCGTTCTGTCTTTTTTGACACAACTGTAATAGTCTGCAAACCCCTGTCTGTTTAAAAAGCACTGTAAAATATTCTAACTGTGACAGTTGCTGGTTTTCTGACTGTTTTTAAATTCAAATTGACCTGCTGGAAAAGCTGTCCTTGTCACTGTTGCTGCATATTTTACTGAAAATAGTTTGAAATCTTGAAGCAAAGTGAAAATATGTAAAAAAAAAAAAAAAAAGAAAAAAAAGATTCCTCACACAGTAGTCTTAAAGAGGGGTAGCCACAGACTGCAATGCTTTTTGACCCTATGACTCCTCTTGCAGTGAGAACTTCGAGATCAAATCAGATTAAACTTTGTGTCCCACTGACACGCTTGTACTGGCACACGTTGTTCAGTGTTAGATCTCGGATTCCAACAGCTTAAAATTAAAAATCAGCTTTTTAATAGATCACAACTGTGCATGAATTACCTAAAAGCAGATTCTTAGATGAAAAGCAACTGAGGACTGAAAATCTTTGGAGTTGAAAATGTCACATTAATTTCAAACACATTACCCCCTGCTGGAAAACGTAATGAAGAAGCCCATTAGAATGTCATACCTGCTTACTGGTGAAATCTGAAGAAAGTTTATTTGATATGTCTGAGTCAATTACTAAAGTCTTTGTGATAAGAAACTGCTCAGTGGACCTAAAACCTCAGTTCTACTTCTGGAGGACTTGAACATTTTATACACGGCTGTGCTTTGATGAATTTTCAGGCAGAAATTTGTCGTGGGTAAGGCACTTTATTTTCTCTCAGCCAGCTTAAAGGCTTTGTCCTTGATGTAACTTTGCAAAGTGAGAGCTGCTGATACGAAAGGAGAAGATAATTTAAAGGGGAAGCTAAGCTGCACTTTCTAGATCTTGTAAAAAAACACAAAAAATCTTATCAAAAAGCATTTTTCACTTTTTCAAAACCACTGTTTGTTACCCTAACTTGGCACTTTAAATTATTTGGAGGGGTTTCTTTCTATTGCCTCAGAGAAAATGACAAAATTTGGAAAATGGTGTGAGGAAGCACTGAATTAATAAAAAAGAAAACAGTGGTTGCTAGGCAACGCCGGAAGGAAGGAGGGGAGTTGTGAGTCTTAATGAACAGCTGTGAGTAATACGGAAAGGGCCACAACCCGCAAAAGGTGAAAAGGTTAAATGCACGGCAGTGAGAGTAAACAGAGAGGAGGACTATTAGCGAAAGCTGGGTGAAGAGATAGCCTAATCACTTCCGCTACACACAGGTATGTTTACAGCCATTATTTGTCTAAAGCCGTCTTTAATAATTTGCTATTTGGAAATCATGTGTTGAATTTAAATTGGTAATGTGTGCCAACATACGCCAAGAAATATAGTTTAAGGTTACGGATAAGGGTGTCTATTTTGGTATGCTAATTAGCCATGTGGCCGTTTCTGTTTTTTTGTTCGTTTGTTGATTTTTTGTTTTTGTTTTTAGAATGAGTTGCTCAGTGGAGTTGCTTTCTTGGACTTTTAGTTAGGTGAGTTTAAAGCTGTAACGTATGTTTGCTTATATGGAAATACTTGCCATTATTTTGACTACATTTGTGAAGCTCAATGTCAACCTGTGACTGCAGAGAGAGCCCAATCATGACTCTCAAATTGACCCATAGTATGTAACTGCGCGGCAAAATATAGGCCCATTTCACCTCTGACGTTCAGAGCAGTATGTTTGTGATAGAATATCCTATATGCCAAGAATATTATAGATTTAAATAACTTAGTTTACAGCAAGCTAAAAGTTTACATTGTGTGTTTACCATAATGTGGCAGCTTTAATGATACAGTACACAGTACTCTCAGGTGGCCTTGCCACAAGACTTTATCAGAAATATGTTGTTACTGTACATTTTACCATCAGTCTTGCTGATGCATGATGTATAAAGAATACCGGTTTTTTTTTTCTTATCCTCCCACTTTATATTAAACTAGCCATTTAATCAGTTGTAACATCTGGTTTAAAGGTACAGAGGAGTGCATTTACTGCAGTGTTTGGATTACACATTTCTGCATGGTATTTGTGGATTTACAGTGACAACTGGCTTAGCTGTGTTTCGAGTCATTTTTATTTGTCAGCAGTCTCACTGCGGAGACTGTTCCGCTTAGGACGTGAACTTTTTTATGTCCTCCTCACACACACTGCAGTACTGCTGGGACAAACATTGGTTGAGTGACTAAGAAAACAGCTCCTCTGGATGTGCCTATTGTCGTTCTCTCCCTCTCTGCCATGCCCTCTCTGCTTGTCTTTGGGGCTGAATCTCATTTCTTTTGCTTCACTTCAATGTGTCTGTCATATACAGTTGGTGCAACAGCACATGCACACATACGTGCTGTCGTTTGCTCCCTCCCTCCATCCGCACAAACACACACACTCACACAGAGTCTAACAAATCCTCCTCTGCCACAGAATCGATAAATAAATGCATTGTCTCTTCACTTTCTGCCGTTGGCATCAGCCTGTCTAAATTGTCTGAGAAGGCAGTGGAGTGTGAAATTGAGTTCAGAACTGTACGCTGTGTGAGGTGGCACAAGATGAGCGTATGTTTGCTCATTTATTCATATTGCAAGAGCATTTGGTCGTCGTTAAGAAAGAAAGGGTCAGTTAAAAACATTGAGGTGTTGTTGGTGGAAACATTACAAGGCTGAAGCTTTGATAGCTTTGGCAGTGTCCTTGCAAGTGGAGCAATAGGTTATTAATCAAAGGTGTAAATGAAGCTTTAAAGTAAAATTGTGCACTCACCAAGTCCATAAAGTCACTGGGTGCACTGAACCAGCTTGACTTCTTTTTGATTGTCACTATCATTGTTCTAAATGCCAGTGAAGCCCAGTAGTTGCATGTAAAGCAAAAGAAAAAAGGTAATTTTACTTGAGTCGCCAGGAAGAGATTGAATAACTTCATAGCGATTTGCTTGCCTCTTTTTCTGAAAAGATGAATTTCTTTCTCAAAGCCAAAGAGTTCATGCGAGAATAATAGCACCTGCCCACACTAATTTGCCAAGAACAAATGATTTTGCTTGAATAGTGTAACTTTTGTGCCGTCTTCCGGAGATTTAATCAGAGGCATTATGCAACTCTTTCCTACCTCAGCTCTTTTTCTAGCCTTTTTCTGATGAATGTGTTGTTGCAGGATGATGTATGTTTATAGATTGCCTGGGATAACTTCTGTTTTTGAAGATTTATGACTTCCTCTTGCATCACAGAAAAATCATTCAGGGACTTCAGGTTTGTCTCTCAATTTCACTGAGCACACCACACGATAAATGTGCATTTATTTAAACAAAAAGTGGTGGAAATGTACACATCCTTCAACTTTGTTCACATACTTGTTTGACAAAGTTATTTGAAGGTCAGTTTCCATTGCAGAATTTTACTTTTTGCTTAAACCAGTGTCCTTGACTGTCATGAGAAATGTTAGAAGTCATCATCTATGACATATTTTTTACCACACATCTATTTGTAATACAAAATATAATATAAAAAACTATACTCTTCCTGTGGGTGTGACAGGAATTAAAGACGAGTTAAAATTTAGACAGCCAAAGTGGACTTTTTTCCTTTTTACTTTTGGTCACCACACACTGTGCTCAAAGGTTTTCATTCATTCCATTCAACTTCCTGAAAGATATCACCGTGTCTTACTATAATAGTGAGCTATGAGTCATGAAAACAATAGTTGCACAGTAAACCTCAATAAAGAGTGTGACCAAATCTAAATGGAAAATGAAAACCTGTTATATGTTAATAGCACCACCTCAAGGACATGTTGGCCTGTTATCTACTTTGAAGCATCTGAAACGATTAACTGCGTGAATGCACAATTACTGTCATACTAATTAATATATAATTTAGCCACGTCTTTAATTTTCAGAGTCTCCAATTGCACCATTACGGTGACACACAGACTAGCAGCAGACTGCATGAAACAAGTGGTGTGCCCTTTTCTAAAATGCAAAGCTATTGTAATGTGCTTGATAAAAAATGAGCTTATAGTTTTTTTTTTTTTTTTTTTAAAACAGCAAGAAGAAAAAATCTTGGTACGGCTAAGGTTCTGATGCCTGTTTAGGTTAGATTACCATGAACGTACACACTAAATGGAGAATAGATTCCTCTTTCTGTGCTTGAGGCTTGTTTTTGAGCTGGGAAACTTAAACAGAGTAAAGTAGACGATACTGACAAACTTAAAAACATGCCTCTGGCTGAGGATTTTTAAGCATACAGCCCTATGGTATAGATTATATTTTGATTGATATCATCTGTTTATTAACTTCTTGCCATCACCAACACAGAAAAATCTTTCCTACTAAAGCCACACTATATCTGTGTCTTGCTGAATGGTTTCTTTCTCATGAAAACTGACTGAAAAGTAGGATTAGCAGCACCGAGTGCTGGTGACGCGATGTTGGTTGTTAATTGTCAATAGATTCTTTCTAGGCACTTTCAGTGTTGCTTCACAGCTAACATGAAAGTCACTAAACTTAAGCCGTTCATTTGTTCTTTGTCATGTTTTTTAATCATCAGACTACACGTAGCCATTATATAAGTGCCAGCCAGTAAATCCTTTGAAGTTCCCTTAAATCAATATTTCATTGCTCAATGGCGAGGTAGTCCTTAAACAAAAATTATTTTCCTTGACAACCTGAACAAGCATCAGGCCAGTTAGAGGATTTTGGCCCTCGTCAGAGACCATTGAAAGTGTTTTAATGAAGAAAGAGTGGAAGGCAGTCATAGACCCCCCACTAGGATTTGATGCAATGCATTGTTACCTCATTAAATCCTGATGATGTTCAGTGATATTTCGGGGTGGTCGTGAGGCTCATGTGGTCTTCAGTAGACTTAAAGTTGAAGCAGGTCCCAATTGGATTTGACGCCTCAGCTGGGCGCTGGGTGTTAATGGCTTCCCTGCTTCTTGTGCACATCCCATGCGTTGTCACTTTAAATGACTCCATAATAGCCTGCCAGGAGTTTGCCACCAAAAGGAGGCGCGGGGAAGCCCAAACTGAGTACGATGGTTGCCAAGAGGATCTGCCCAATGATTGGAAAGTTTTGTATCAAGGTACCCAAAATACTTGGTTCAGTCTTTTTGATTTGTTCTCACATCTGCATTTCTAGTAAGTACAAAGAACATAAAGTTTGTTTCATCGAATAACTGGAAGAAATTAGATAACAAATACAATGAGCAGGGTGTATGTTTTTTAAATTGTTGGACAGCCATATTTACAGGCAGACACTGACTCCAGGTTACAGATTCGGTTTTTGTACTTCTCACCTATTGTTGTGCATTTGTTGGCTTCCATTCACCTGTTAGCTGCACATGCTCTAGGTCAAAGTCCCCTTTCTCTTTGGAGTGCTTCTCATTGTTTTAAATTGTAAATGGCTTTTTTCTTTTATGATCATCAACAAGCTAGTTGCAAAAAAATACTAAAGGAGCCAGAGTTTCATTATTTTTGTCAAGCAGATCCTTGTCCTAAGGACACAATTTAGGTTTTTGACCAGATTAAAAAGTAGAATCTAAAAATGTTGTGCTTCAACCCATAACTCCACAAGGAAATGAAAGAATGTTACTGGCTAACATGAAAGTGCCTCTCACAATTAAATAAATGTTTGGAGTTTTGAATGATAATCATTTAGCAGATGTTGGAAGGTTGTTCGTCTAGTGTCAAAATTTCAAAAGAAAAAAATCTTAAATCACCAAAAAATCTGTTTTCAGGTATCCGACATAGACCCAACCTTAACTGTATTTCTGTCAAAGGTGGCAAAAGAACTGATAGACAAACAAACACTGTTTTGAGCAGAGAAGCTTGTCATAAACTGATGTCAGAAGAAACAAAGGAAGCGTTTAATTTGGCTTTTGTTTTCTTAGGTTTGGAGAACACCAGTATTGTATTTATTACAAAGACATAGAAGTATCTCAGCCCTGCAAATTGAGAGGTTCTGGGCTCTGAGCAAAGCCACTGCTGAAAACAAGCATGAGCAAATTATGTCCTTGTTATGAGCCTACATTGTTTTTCAATTTGAATTAGTGCCTAAATGAAGCATTAGGATATGTGCACACAACCTCTTGCTGTAATATCACAGGCCTTTCTGCAGTTGGTGTTTTCTTAATCACATTGAAGCGTGGTTTAGGCAGAATAGGAAAACAAATGGAGGTGCTTATTTTCAAAGCCTTTATATTTAATTTGAACCAACCTTGAGGTATAATTTTTCCCATGTGTATGTGTGCTGAATGAATTTTTTCACACCATCAAGGTTTTGTTCTTCATTTTAGATGACAAAATAAATCTGTACAGAAATCACCTCTGTATTATAGAATGCCTAGCTCTATACGCAAGGATGCCATGATAAGATGTTAAAATAGCAGGAGGAAAAAAAAGGACTGGATGAAAGAGGCAATATTCTGCATGAATATATATTTCACTTGGTACGGAATAGGGCCACCTTTTGCCCTTAGAAAATTCTCTCTCTTCCTTGTAATGTCATACAGTTGTTGAACTGTGTGTGTTGAAGCATAACTCAGAAAGCAAAGCCTCCACTTATTTGAATGATGAAGGAGGTGGAAATCTGTGCTCCAGAAATTTCTTTAAAGGATTATTCCGGTGAGGTTGATGTTGGCATATTTCCTATTATAATACCATTTACTGGTTTACATCATTCGATTTATTCTTGTTCTCCTTTTTTTTTTGCAGTTTGCATCATGTCATATTTGTATTGTGTGTTCATTCATCTTGATTTTTTCTATTTGTTTTTCTTGGTAGTAAATAGAGACACCAGATTATGGCAGGTGAAGTGGGCGTGTCTATGAGGAGGCAAATTTAAATTTGGTGGGTCATTTCTTTTATTAAAATAACAGATTTAAAATGTAAGAATAGATTGTATTTCATTACAGTCATGGGAATGCTACACTGAATGGGAAGAAATTGGGTTACTTGGTTTATTCATCATGATTGTGATTTTTTTTTTTTTCACAGGGAAAAAAAAGTTACAACTCGATGATTTACGGGTTTATGCATGATCTAGGACACTCTTTCAGACATGTTTACCCTGAGTGCACTTGCAAACCACCCTGATGATTGTTCTTTTAGAGGACTTAAAAGCTGAAGTGTCTGTGCAGCGGTCCGTCTGAACTCTGATCAGCTGAATGAGAATACTGGTGTTGTTTCTTTCTCTGTTTGTTTCATCTTGTAGCAGTTTGTGCATTAGCTCAGCTCTTGGAATTTTTTAAAATGTTTGTGATTGATACAAGCAGTCTTCTAAACCAGTTATCTTTTTTTATATAAAGTTGTGACTTTTAAACCACCCTTTTGCCAACATCCCTCTCTTTCTTTGCATAGAAACGGCTCCATTTGACAACATGTACTTGCCGCTTTGGCATTTCTTAAAGCAGTTACGTATGTCTCTCTTTTCGTTTCCCTTTTGCTTTCCATTATCTGGACAAAGAAAGAAGGAGACATTTTCCCAAGCATTTTGCATGCCCACTTGCTCACTGTCACAGGCACTGTTTGTAATTAGTCCACCGTTTCTGCCTGCCAAAATTCAGGTTGTTTTTCCCTCAGACGCTTCCAAATCATCATATGCCTATGTATGCCAGTTAGGAACTGAGATCACTTTGTCCATACTGGGAGAGATGCATAATTGATACTGCAAATTCTTTTTGAAATATGCAACTTGGCTGAGAAAATGTTCATGGCTGCTGGAGATTTGATAAGCCTGCTGCCCTTTTGTCAAGTTGAACAGGGTGTAAAGGCAGAGAAATGTACCCCTGGGACCAATGAATGGCTAAACAGATGACACAAATCTGGGCAAGAGTTCCAATGAACTTTCCTTGAACTAGAGAAGCCCAGTGATCCACTGCCATACATGTATCTCTTTTCTCTTGCACTTCCTTTTCTCCTTTCCCTTGTGCCTCTAACTTTCCCCTCTGCTCCATCGTTCTTTCTCCCCTTCTATTCATTTTCCCAGTTCTCTTTTTCTCAGACAGGGTCAAATGCAGTAATAGTTCTTTAGCTAAAGTCACTAACAAGGTGCTGTCACAGTACAGTGCCACATCACTGCTTTCCCATCATGTGGGATTTTGGCTTGAGAGACGGGAGTTCATTTTCCAATTTGTGGGCTTCTACTCCCAAGAATCTCCCAACCCCCATCCTCCACCTCATCTCCTGGAGCAACTGACCACCACAGGCCGTTGGTTTGAGTTACCCACACGTAACAATACACCACATAAAGTGAAAATTCCAAATCCAGCTGACTAACACGTACGAGATGACACAGTGTTGTGGCAAAAGCCTGTGTATTGGTACATTCACTGAGGCTGTAGAGCACACACAGTGGCAGATGTAGTGGAAATATCTTCTGATCTTTGAATACATAATCCTCCTTTATCCAACTATCCTTTTTCCATGAATTCTCTGGCAGTCCAAGGTCAATCTGACTTTTTGTCGTTCAAATATGTCATGCAAAATCAGTGGTTGTTGTTGATGGAAATATTATCTTGATTGTGCATGTATGTTTATCACCAACAGGGGGCAGCGAAGGTGTTCGCAACAATGCCATTATGTTTCTTCAGAGCCACAAAAGAGCATGGAGGCATCATTGTTGTTGTTAAAATACTTTTCATGCATTTGTGGGCCTTTTTTGGTTCAAAATTCTGCCTTTTTTGTAAAGAAAGTCCTTTTCAAACCAAGGAGTGTTCCTGTTGTTGTGGTTTCAGGCCAAAGCTGACTAAGTGCTTAGGACGTCTCTTAAAGATGGGCATTAACAGACTATATACATATGGTCATATGATGTTCTGACAGTAATCCAGTAGACAAGCTGATGCTTGTGAGGCATATAAAAGCTCATTTAGAATTCCCAAAAACATTTGAGTGAAGTAACATTACTCTTACAAAAAAAATGCATCCTCTTTTTGAATGGAATATATAATACAATTTTATCAAACTGCTGTAGAAAAGAGTGGCAATAAGATATGCATGGAATACTATCCATACATCTATATTAAAAAGTCATAAATGGCTTTTGTCAACCTCTGCTGGCAGCCTGTAAAATGGCTTCAAACTTTTCATGCTTCTTGCACAGCCTGATCCAGGTCAAATGTACACAGGCAGGAGTAAAAAGGGGTTTTTTGAACGATGGAACAAAGAATTTGTCATGAAATGCTTGGTGATTTGGACCAACAATCACTGATTGTGATTGTTTGTGTTCTTCAATATGTGATGATGAGCAAACTTTTGGAAATGTTTTGATTAACAAGAACTCAGATTATTCGAAAAGGTCAGGCAGACCTTTCTTTTCTGTTTATTTGGTCCTGAATAATACTTAATGCTCCCGTGTTAACCTGATCTCAGATTTGACATAATCTTGCTGCTTTCTAAAGATGGCTTTGATTAAGAATTGATTGTATTTAAGAGCTTATAGAGGACTTAAGTGAGATCCTCTTTGTCAACTCTCGCTTCTGAAATGTGGGGGGACCACTACTAGCTTGAGAAATCCACACCTGTCAGTGCATAAAGATGTTCTTGTTCACAAAACAAAAATTGTTCCATTGTTTAAGAAACCCAAAGAGAGAAAACCATTCCATCCATCCCATCCATGGGAAGAGAGAAAACCCTTGAGAAATTATTAAGTCATGCAGTATTTAAGCACAACGCTGCCTAACAGACAGTAGCAGTTTTATTAGGGGAGGGAGTGCAATGCCTAATGATGAGCACTCGATAGATAATGAAGTATGACCTTAGCATCTAGTAATACATTCAGCTGTGGATGCACTGCAAGCTAACTTCAATTATTAATCTAAACTAAATCATAATTATGGACATAACAGAGTTTTCAGGGTGCCACAGCAGGCGGATTATCCACTACCTGCGCATTACAGATTTAATTTTTCCTAATTGTTGACAAGTAACTTTAATCATCAACAAATAAGCCATTGTGCAAACCCAAGGGGCACACTTTTAATTCTGTTTTTTTTGCCTGCACTCCACAGAATAAAAAATGTAAAAACAAATGCTGACAATCCCTCATGCTGAGACATAGGAAGAGGAACCCTTACCCATACGTACAACAATATGCACATGGTTGTCTCCAGTCTGTATTCAGAGAGAAGTTACGGTATGTGAAATAACAAAGTAAAATGGAATTGGGGTATTCAAATCTGGAACAAGCTACACAGGAACCATATTGATTATTTTGGCTATGTGTTTTCTTTGCAAATGCTGGTGATTGTAAATACATTGTATTCTTAAGAAAATAACAGTGTATGTATAATTCAGTAATTTTTCTAATCCAATCATTAAATGCTGTATGTTAGTCAAAAGAACTGCCCATTAGTGTATTGAAATGTTCTATTTACATATATGTTTGGCCAGAATGATGGTATACACTATGCAGAACACAAAGTGTTTGCATTGTGCGTCATTTTAAGTGTGGCAGCTGTGACTTCTCTGCTACGATCTCTGCTGTCATATCCTGTATTTAAGCACATCTGAACTATATTACAATATTACTTTACTATAGAACTGGTTGATATTTCAATTGCTTGATTTATTTTGACTTTTTATAAGTCAAAATATGTTTTACCAAACTTAATACATTTTGGGAATTCTTTAGCAGAACCTCTTCGAGAAGATTTCTTGTCATTTCTCGTCAGTAATCTTCATGAATCGTTTGCCAGGTTTCAAGAAAGAAATCATGGAGCTCTTCTTTGGATGTTTGTAGTTGTTGGTTCTTTTTATGTTAACATTAACCCAAAGAGCTGCAGTACTGTTGACTTCTGGGGAGGATATATCCCCAAATCAGACCAGCTGCAACTGATTTTCAGTCCCCTTCTTGTTCCGTTCGGCATATCCCAACCTTTGCTCCCTGTGTCCTTAATAATTGCTCCCTGACATCGACCCTATCATAGAGACCATTTTCGATGGAGCTTCATTGAACAGAAGAAGGATTAACCGAAGGTCCAGAATTAAGTTATGTCTGTGCCAGGAATTTATCCTTTTTGCCTATTACTGACGGACATCCCTATCAGATAGTTTACATCTGCTAAATGTAGCTTTTGGCCTGCTACTCCATATATCCTCCACTTCTCCTCATTCTCTTTTAGATTTCTATGGATACTCAGTAGGAAGGCTTTAGGTCAGGGTTACTTTAAATCACACATCACTACCATATGGGTGTTTTGCTTTGAGTCAAAGTGGGAGAAGGCAAAATGCTGGACTTGAGGTTTCACAGCAGACATGACTGTGGTTACATTCATCTTTTATGTAGTGATTTTCACAACTCACAAAAACCAGATATGATTAATGAAATCATCAGCTTTTCTCCTTAATGAATGTTTAAAATTGTTATGCATAACAGCCTATAAATTTCAACAATTAAATATCTTAAAACAACAAAGCATAAAATGATACAAAGCACAAAAATGTGTCAGCTGATAGATGGTGATATTCCACAGGCATTGTTTTTGCCTCACTTATTTTTCCGTCAATGTCCTTTCAAGCTTTTGTTGCTGCTTAACGTGATGCTTCAAGACACTTTGAACAGCAATACTGGTCTGTTTTTAAGTCAGTCACCAGGAAGCAATTAAGTCCCTAACTTAGACTTGAAAATCTGATGTCATCAGAATAGATGAGATCAAACAGATGAGTGTTGTTTAATCAAGCTATTACTGGAATCAAGCCTCATGCAAAATTAAGTATGAAGGTAGTTGGTTTGAGTAGACTGATTCTGCCACTGCTGACTTTCTGTGGCCATTGGAATCTCTATTTATGAGATTAAAGCCATACTTTTCCTTCTTTGTGCTAGAGATAGCTGCAACAGCTGGACTGCCCAATAAGGTAAAAGCGGTCAATAAACAGATGTGCTAAAATGTATCCTAAAATTTCCAAATCGTGAGGCTAAACATCATGTCCCAAATACTGTAATGACATTAGAAGCTTAGTGTCCATTAATGGCTAAAGATGATCTTTGCCATTCTTTCAGGGGGAAAAAAATGGACATACTTCCATAGTTTGGTTTGAAGTGCTGTTGAGAGGAAGTTTTTGCATTCAAAACAAGAAGTTGCCCAAACGGGAATTTTTGAGGTTTTAGCCAAATGAGAAATTAAACGATCACTTTGGTAAATGTCCTCCAAAGGCTGAAAGTTCTTGTATACAAATAACTTTCTCATAATTTCTCAGAATATTTGTTGCCAATGAAGAGTATGACTCTATATTCTAATATGAACCATAACAGCTGGTCAGTCAGGTGATTTTTAACTTTGAAAGGAAAAGAAAATTATTCTTACAGTCCATCTTTGTCATCTTTAAAAGAGGTGAAAATCCCCTCTTAGCATTGGTGGAAAGTATTTTGAATTTTCAACTTTTGCTTTCACCTTTTTTTTATCCATATTTTTTAAGTCTGTTTTGAAAAAAAAAAAGATTAGGGAATAGGTGACATAACTGATTTGGCCTGGATATAAATCAAGGATCATAATCTTTTCCATGTGAAGGAAACGTTTCTTATGTTTCTTAACTGCATTGAAATGTTAATTTTTACAAAGTTAAGCAGTGTTGCTGCAGTGTCTGTGACTCTCTGAACAGGTGGATGATTCACATGCTTTATTTGCAACAAACAATCCATAAAGGGGCCGGCTGTACCTATCAGCCCCACTTCTATGAGTCTCAGGTGATGGGCTTACGCGTCATTGGTAGATGACATTTCTTTGCTTGGTATGTGACTTAAGATGGCAGCTTTCCAGGCTAATAGTATTGGTTCTCTGCATCTGTTTGCTCACTCTTACTGTGCTCTTGGGCTTCATCAATAATTACTTTCCAACTTGTTCTGCTTCAAAGCTACAAAGCTGGTGTGATGCATAAAGATCTCTGTTTACATCTTAAACAGAGATCTTGCTGCAGAATATCTTTTTCTTTCTTTCCTTGTACAGCTTGTTTGACCTTGGTGAAGGCTCAACAACATCCCAGCAGGATGTTCATAAAAAAGAGTTGGTAAATTAAAATAAGATATTTTTCCAGTGTGGATTTCTAGTTTTTGCTAACCCAAACCACATTTAGTCAATGTCCGCTTTTGTTTTTATTGTCATGTCTTTTAAATTAATGTCAAATCTTTCTGATATTAATGTAGCCTTTAACTGTGGCAACATTGTGCATCTTGTTTTTAAAGCCATTTATGTTACATTTTACTACTTTGAAAAGTTCATGAGCACAATTCAGAATTGCACTAGGTGATATGATGGTGATTATCCAACCCCCTCTCTGTGTCTTCTGTGTTTAATGCTGTACGGACAAGTTCATAAATCACCCACTTAGCTAATATGGATATCCTTTTTGGAGAAAATGACTATGGATTTGGAGGTGATGTGATTACAGACTGAAATAAGCACATTTGTCATTGTTATCATTCAGGCTGGTGTTGGCCACTGAGGATGCTATTCAGGAAATGATGACACCAGGGAACCTTAAATAGGCCAATTGTGCTTGAGTAAATGGGAAATGTATTTAAATTCAGCCATTACATCTTTTAGCTCCTTTTTAAGGCATCTTTAGTGCAACTCAATAAATGGTTATTATGAAACGTGAAGAAAAGGTCAGTAAATCGTTTCAAGCACTCAGTATCCATAGGTGACAGCAGAAAAGATGTCAACAAACCACCTTGAGATTACACATTTCAAAGAGCATTTTCCTCAGTCAGTGATGTATCGCTGTACATATTGCAGACTGCATTCAAGACATTTTCAAGTTTCCTGCATGAAAGAGGCGTTTTGGACCCAAAGTATTTGACAGTTGTACCTCTTGGAAATCGGAGGGGGTTGGCTGCTTAAAATGTATCTGCTGCCAGCAACCTTGAAGCCTTTTATTCAGTTCCCTCCTGTGAAAGCTTACAGTTCAGCAGGAACCTGCATTTCTGATTGTCTAATATATGGATGATGCCTCATGATAACCTTTCAGCAAAGTTGTTTACATGTGTGGATTCTTCTAGTTTATTAGGATTTCCTGCAGTTAATTATGAAATCTTGATTTATCTCTCTTTTTTTAGACATTCAACAGTTATTCTCTCACAGATTATGAAGAGCATATTAAATGACAACCAAAATGAGCAGTGGATCTATTAATAGGTTAATAAATGAACACAGTGACTACTTGAGGTCCACTTTCTGTCTTCATGTACAAAAATGAACTGTAAGTTCATACCTTTAAAGCCTTTCCAAAGGCCACTGGGGAAAAGAGGAGAAAAAGTTTTTGACAAGATCAAATTTGAAACAAATTGCATTTGCTCCAGAGGAGGAGACATCGAAGCCTTTTCGCAAGAATAAGCTGACAGTGATTGCATTTGTCTAAGCAGATAAATCATACATATTGAACTTGTCTTACAGTGTGTCACTGCTCAGACCTAATTCAATTGACTATTTTCTGGTGGAAAGAGAGGCCCTGCTTACCCATAGAATAACTGAAGGTTATACCATTTCAGCATTTTGATTAGTTGCATAGCCCCTCCATTTTACCATCTCCCGGTTAAAATCCAGGTTAAAACTGTTGTATTTTTATAACTATTCTTTCAGAGTTTGAATTACAGATTAATGCAGAGTACCAAGCTTTTAGTTTTTGAAAAAAAAACATTATATATTCTTGTCAATGCCCTTTTGAAAGTTGTAGCATCTGTAGCATCTTTGTGCATCCATTATAAAGGCATGTCTAACTCAGGCGAGAGAACTCAAGTGGAGCCTGACAAAAATGCTGTATGAATTGGGTGGGGTTGGAGGGTTCAAGTGCACCTGATGGGAGATCAATTGTGTTTGAGTGCGACAGTAACCCTTATGATGCTCTCAGCAACAGGGTGGGGGTGGTGGGTGCAATGTCTGACAAGAGGACAGAAGCAGTCACAGGAAAAAAAAAATCAGTGATGAAAGACAAACCATTTGTGCCCACGACTGAAAGCTATATTTTATGGCTGCTATTCTACCAAATTGCTTTTGTGGGTTGGGGTGGCTTTTTAAATAATGCAATCGGTTAAAAGCTCTCTGTAAATGCTCTGCTCGTGTAGCGTGGGAAGCTGGAATGGAATTGAGTGCAATTTTAGGAGAGAGGGTTATAATTTATGCACCATTGAAATATGGCCACTTTTTTGCTACTTTGATTCAATAGGGTTCAACATGTGCGCAATCTGTTTGAAGGCCCAGAGACCCTTTGGTCCTGTGTCTTTAATGAAAATCATTCAGATGACTCTGGACTGTTTTGATACTGGGGTTTTCAAGAGTGCAGCGATATGATGGGAACATGTGGCCTTTGTTACATTTGGCCTTTTCAGAGAAATTATTAAAACTCATACCACTGGTAGAGCACCATTACTCACATGAGAGCTTTTGGTATAGTGGCAAGCTGCGGCTTCAGAGGCACACATTTCCCTCACCTCTGCTTCTCTTTGTAATTAAAAGCTGTAAGTAGCAGTTATTCACATGGTTGCACATTTGTCATGGAGGTGTAGCTTGTTGACCCTCCACAGCATGGCTCACGGTTCACCCTCTGGACATTGGCTGACAAAATGATGGATCGGTCCGTCCATATTGGCTTCTTATTCCACAGTTACCTCTGCCTTTGCCCCCACTAACAGAGTGGATATTGGCTTTTGCCACTCAAGCAACTGCATCCCCTTGTCCTGTAATTGCTGATTAGCCAAATGAGTCCTGGTCTGTGGAATTATTCATGTTTAAGATTAGGATCTTCGCCCGTTGAAAAACCAAACAGAGGAGGGTTTTACGATGGAGACTGAACAATGGTGGTCTGCAACACTTGGAAGGAAAAGTCTTCAACAAAATCAATGTTAATGATATCCCAGTGGGAATGAGCTCCCAGGTGGCTGCATGGTGAGGTTGAGCAGACCATTGGACCAAGCTTTTATATTTTATTTGTTCTTTTGTTTATTGTGTATTGCACTGGCTAATGGAGGACACAAATTAGTTTTTCATAATGACTGGAATGTCATGAAGCAGCCTTATGATGCGGGTGTGGGCTGCTGCTTTGAATCACTCTGTTAAAGTCACTCGATTTGCTGACAACACGGCTCAAAGAGGGACTTTATCAACCTGTGAAAATATTAATTGATTCAATCAAACTGTGATGATCTCAGTAGGTATGTACCTGTGATGCTCTTATGGGTTACTCTTCGAGAGTAAGCTGCATAACACATCACAGTTTCAAAGGCACACACATACAGAATTTCCTGGAAGAGGCAAACCGAAGGGAGACTTATCGAAAGATGATAAATCTTTTACAAATTATCTCATGTCCTGTTTGAGTTATTTAAGAAAGCTGAAACACATTGTTCTTTGGCTTATGTTATTCCATTTCTGTCATCAATAATGAGGAATCATTTCCCTCTTCCAGGATCATAGCAGAAAACAATGATCAGAGTATGATGGCAGAAGGAGGGAGAAAACTGCATTCCATCTTAAATTGTAAACTTTGGATCCTGGACAGAGCCTTTCTGGATGACTTGCAGGTATATTTGAATTGGGTGTAATATTTTTCATTTTGAAGTAATTAAATATTTAAGAGGCAGACAGAAGTCTGTGCTACCAGCTTGACCTTCAAAGCCAAAACTGTACCCTGATATTGCAGTATTTATATGAATAGCCCCACCACCGTCAGCAGGGATATAAAGATATTTAATTACTTAGTTAACCGAGGTGGAATGTGACCCATGGGAGACGGGTCAGAGAACAGGGCGCACGTGACAGGAAGACAAGAGATGCCTTTCATATTTTAAGACTTTGGTAGTAATTATTATTTGGTAAATATCCCCATCCTAGGATTGTTCTGTGATAAGATGACACCTCTGAATGTCATTGAAAGAACAATTATAATGGGCTCAGTGAATAAACACCAAAAGGTTTAGAACTGGATGAGAGTGTACATGATTTTTGGTTTGTTGGCAAGAAAAAGAAACTAAAAACGTATGCACCGAGAGGAAATTCTCTCTTTATCTCTGTCACTGCGTTTCACCCGTGATGATATGGATTTATGGGGGAAGAGAAGATTCAAATCCCAGACGGAGGCTCTAATGTGGCCAGATTCAGTTCGTTATCGATTGTTCCTCTTTTAACTGCACCAAAAGTGTTCAAAGGAATGATGAGAAAGGGATTACCGTCAGTGGGTTGAAGTGAAACTTTCATAGCATCTATTTGCAATTCCTTGAAGCTTGAAGATACTTTGAAAGCAGCATCGGAAATTTACATTTCATGCCGGTTCAGTAAGTGGTCTGAGGACCACTTTCTTTGGGTATGAGCTTCTCTGAGACCTGACATAGATTTGTGTTATGTTTTGAACTCTTCAACTGTAAACAAACTGACCAGGATGCATTTATGAAAAGATTAACAGAAAATGCCCGGATCCCACAAACCAATTGAATCCTACTGTTTTTTCTCTATTTTAGTGAGCTCTATCGCCAGACAATAATATTTTTGCATTTTACAATAGTATTTAAAAATGGGGTAAAAAAGGGGAAAAGTGATCCACCATTCTAAAGGCAAACTCATTATCCACACTGCTCCCTGAGACAAAAAAAGGCTACCAGCAGACGTTGATTAATCATCTTATGAGGAGTTTGAAGGTCCATTCATAAAAAGGTGGCTCTGTTCCACAGAGCTTATAGAAGAGATTAATCATGTTTTGATTTGCTAGAAGACCCGCAGTCATTTGATTTTTTTTTCTCTTATAAGTGCACTTGTGCTGACTGCAGGCAAACTCTGATACAATACAAAATCTTTTTTTGTGTGTGTGTCCTCATTCATACTTATCAACCATATCATATCTATTCCATGTTCATATTCCTCAAGTTTTATGCGGTCAGCTTGTGGCTTAGACATAGAATGCATAACTATGTCACTTTCTGGGGACACACTGCCCTTTCTGTCCTTTAGCACAGGGCGTTAAACAGGATGACTTAAGTGACATGTTATGTGTATGCATCAACCAAGAAATCTCCAAGGAGTTTTCATGACAGAGGCACGATCGGGCATAAATTACCGCTGTCAACCTTGACATCTCGTAAAAGTTCAGCAAAAACAGTGTAGGATCGAAACTGTTTTTAGGACGGAAAATCAACATTTGAAGTATTGATAGACCTGCTTATGAGTAGACTACACTTCTTCACCTTGACAGTCTTGGCAAGTGAGCAGGAATGACGTGCACGTTGACACATTCTGACCTTTTCGTTAAAGAGCACAAAATGTCGCACATCTTACAAATGCTAATTCTCAATAACAACGTTAAAAAAAAAAACAAAGTTAAGGTCAAAGAGTAGAAACAAACCACAAGAAGAGTCGGGGCACATTCAGTATGTGGCATCATTGCTGGTACATTTGGAGGGCGGTCTTGCCTAAGCATATCTGTTAGGGACGACGAATGCCAGACAGATGTGCAATTACCCCTCAGCACAAAGCGAAGACAATCTACTGAAGACTGTAATGGCTCACATTGATATGCCTGCATCTAAGTAAACAGTACCCACACTCAACCTAATGTCACATTCATGTCTCAGGTTGAGCGGTGAAGCCCCATTTCCCCCATCTCCCCACTCCCCTCGCCAGTGCTTGTTACTTGATAATGAAAGCAAGATGATGGTAGTGAAATGCACCCATATTAAGCATTTTCTACCATGACAGCACAATTTTCAGTGGCTCCCCGGAACAATCAGCAAGCTCTGTGTATTTGTCCCTTAGAGCAGATGCAGGCTATGTGCACATCTCCCAGATCCAATTTGGATATAATGTTTAGCGTCTGTCATTGTGGAAAAAGGGAGAGATGGAGAATATAAGTGACATGAAGCTAACTCTGGAAAAGATGTCTGGGTCTTTCAGATTTTACAAGTGAGCTCGCCGTTGCTGTTTTCTGTTAGGTGTGTGTTGTCACTAAGCTGCAAACAGTTTCCTAATTATTTTAGACTGCAGAGTTTATGCCACTAAACTAGAAATGATTGATGTGCTTTGCTTTCTGTATTTTTGCTGCAAGTTATTTGCTGAGGATTTGAGTCTGTTGTGATTACTTTTAGCTTCATTATTTGCTTCCAAAATTTGAACGCAGTTCAAAATACGCATCTCTCATGTTGAATCATTCATCTCTTTCGTTATTAGACTGCACACTGTGTTCAGTGTGAATTCCTGTTGCTTTGATGGGTGAAGTCACTCTTTGTTTTTCTGCATGGTAGTAAACAAAGTGATAAACTCATGTTCTCTCTGTTCTGAGAGATTCAGGTTTGGTTATGGGTATAATTCTTGTGTCCCGCTTGGGGAATCATTTGTGGTTTATTTGTCATTTATCACAAAAATGCAACCAAAATTGAGGTGATGTTATTGTCAAACCAATAATGAATATCAAATATCTAACAGTAGTTCTATTTGATATTTCCTTCATCGCAGCAAATGTTGGTTACTGTTATTTCCTGTTAGGTATTCCACGTAAAGCTTCTGATCCTGAATACATTCTTAGTACTGTAGGAAAGTTTATGGGTTTTCCAATGATTTTTGTTCAAATAATACAGTGTCCCTATCTTTGGGTAAATATACATATATTTCGGTTACACCAAGTTTTATATCAGACTTTTCGTTTCCATGGGATTGTTATAAACTTCAAAGCTGACCTTTACCTGTGACAATAAAAGGAGGAAGACGCTAAGGAAGTACTTTATGGCTTTGTCAGTAAAGGGGAGACAGCAAGTCACAGCCTGTTCGAAGAGGCTCCACTTCCACAGGAACAGTGGGATTACAATGCTTTTCTGTTTGCTTCTACTGTCTCTTTTCTCCAAGGTTTGAAGAATCAATATATAGAACTTGTTCGAAATAAAAGCCCTCAAATAATGTGCCATGTGTGTGTGCTATGTACATAGAAGCTGTTGTGATTTGCGTAATGTCTTGTCCAGTGGCTTAAAACATGATAAAGGGAGTACGGATGTTAAGAACGGGCAGAACAGGAAATCACAAAACATTTTTTAAACACTAGACTATGGTTTTGACTTTGTATAAAATCTTGGCTGTGATATTTCCTATAAAGGCTGTCTGCCTTTCTCCTTTATCTCTTTGGCATCTTACTCAGTCTCTTTCACACTTTTAGCTTTCTCTCCCTCTCACTTACACTGTTTCCAGGGACCATTTTGTGACAGGAAACATTACCGCCATTACAGAGCGCAGGATACTGCTCACTGGATGTCAAAAGAATCAGACTGATCACATGGCACAACAGAAGAGTTGCACTATGGCAGAGGGGACAGTCAAATGGCAGAAAATAATAGGGTGTTTGCCGGGCCTGACAGATAACTTGGAAGAAACCATAAAATAGGCGAACAACATGGCAGAGCTGCACTACAGAAGAAGCGGGAGAAAGCTTTACATTTCAGCCGGCTTCTCATTTAAGTTGACATCCCAGGTAGCATATGTCACAACGCAGAAAAATATCTATGCAAAGATACTGCGAATCACAGCTACAGGCAACTCGCACACTCCTTTTTCAGATCATCCAAAATGTACAAATATATGACAAACTGTGTAGGTCTATTTTTGGTTGCTTTCAAGGCAGTTCCCTGATTTATGCTCAATTAGCTTTTAATTAGAAATCAATCTCATTTAAATAAAAACATTGATCCTCATTCAAGAAAAGCAATTTGTCTGCAATTACAAAATCCATTAAAGCATAATTAGACCTTCTCACGTCAAGATAAAAAAAGTATTTCAGTGTTTATGTTCAGTGCCGCTCACTTGTGTCGTTTTTCTTCAGTGAAGCAAGCTTTGTGGTGAAATGTTAGCAGAGCTCAGTCGTAATATTTGTGCACAGCGCAACACAGTTGTCACACTGAGAAGAAATTAAGAAGAAAATATATTAAAAGTAAAACCTCTATGGCAGATCTTGAAACTACATGTTTCATTTAAGTGATGCTGGAATTAATGCTTCATCTGGTGTTCATGGTCATTTGAGTACAGTTATGAGCCAACCCATGCAGTACTTCACATTTGTCTTTAATGCCTCAGTCATAACATTCCATCCATTTAACCTCTCTGTAGCAGTCACAGGATTCTGTACTATAAAACCCTCCTCAGTGTGGGCGTTGGCAACCCCCCCCCCCCATTTAACCTTGAGCTGTTGCTGTGCGGGCACATATCACCTTTGCAGGCCGCTTGGTCACTCAAATCAATCAAAATGTCCTTCACTGTTTTAGGATGAATCAGCAGTTTGGGGAGATTGATTGAATTTTATCTTGATTTCATAAAACATTTAGACAAACGAATTAAGGAGGCAGCTGACTGCAGCCACCAGCACTTAATCTATCATTCTGTCAGAGTGATAAAATCAGATTGACACTAATGTAGTCGATATATTGGTGTCCCCAATCTGGTACAATAAAGGGGAAGAAAATTAGACATACCTTTGGTACGAGTCATGGAAAATGGCTTTTGTATTTCAATACAAACTTGGATTTTTTTTTAACAACAAGATGCATACTTATTTTGTTTTAAACTCATTTAGTTTATCATGCCCAACTACCATCAATTCAGTCACTTTCCAATGTGTTCCATCTTACAATGCAGCAAATTACTCAGCGGCCAGTGGTATTGTACTGCAGTGCGGTCCAAATATTAGAATAAGATGGATGTTGGTGCACATTTTCCTGAAGCACTGACTCTGTTGGTCCTGCCTCCTAACTGCAGGTGAAATACACCACGCACATTAACATGCAGAGGTTCCCCCCCTGAGTTAACGGTCGACTCCCACAGATCTCTCTCTCTTTGTTTTAATGCAGGCTTCTTAATTACTAGTTGTCCCATTCAGGTTGTAAATGGCCTTTATTGCCACTCTGTAATCAGAATAAATCCTCAAGTCTATTCACTGGCCTGATGCCCCTTCATTGATTTACAAATGACCCATGTATTATTAATCCAATGTTTTTCCCATTTTAACCTCATTGTAAGCCCTATCTGAAAGTAAAGGGCACCTCGAATACGTAGGGAAAAAAAGACAAAGGAGTGTAGTGATATCGATGCATCCCCTTGCAATTATTATAGAGCATGTCACTTTTATCTGCAAGGTCATTTGGTGCTGTTTCTTCTTTATGAAAAGTGCACTGTGATATGGCTCTTAGGCAGGAAATTATAATCTGTTGTGGTGCTGCAAAGTTTCTCCTGGAAGTTTTGCTTAGGAAAGTAAACAAAAAGATACCTTATCAGAGTTTATGGAGGATGCATTTCACAGCATAAAAGTGGGTTTTAGAGCCATTCCATAAGAGGGCTTGTTAATGGCTGTATATCTTTATGCAAATGTCACTGTGAAACAGACTGTCGGCTGTTTGTTTTTTTTCATGTGACGTTATAATAATGTGAATAAGAGCGTGACAACACATTGTGAGTGGAAAGGCATTTAAATACAATATCCCAGGAACAAATGATATGCAAACTTTTCCAGAATCAGTCAGATGCTGCATGATACGTTGTTAAAAAGAGAATAGTCAATTTCAAATCATACAAACCCCAAACTTGATGGAAAATAGTCCCAATTCATTGAACTTTAAAACTCAGAAATATTTCATGTCACTGTGTTGTTTTATCTCCTCTGTTAACATTGTAGTTTCTGTAAATTTAAAAAGTTATACGCTTCCCAGTTCTTCCCCACAATTGCATTTCAGCTACATGTTGGTTCTTGGTGCTTTTATACTTGTACGTTTTCTGTTTATTATGAATCAGTTTCTTTCAGTGGATGTCGAGTTTGTATCCTTGATATATTACAAAATGTGAACATGACACTGTCAAACATCAGTTTTATGGACTCCTGCTCTGCGCCTTAAAGCCCAGCAGAAGCCATTGTGCTCCCAGGTTTTGACACATCTGTGGCATAACTCAGCAGTCACTCAAAGATCTCTCCTCTCTGTTAATGGGTAACATTCAGTTCTCCTACACAAATCAAACAAATCAAAACCACATTTGCGTGAAGTTAAGCATGAGATACTGACAGCTTTCTCATTAAGGTCAAACATGTTGCTGTCTGCCAAGTCATATTAGTCCAGATGCTGCCGATGATGTCCCCTTTTTGTCCAATTTGAATCTGTCCTTTTGGAAAAATCGGTAAATAAAGCAGAATAGTCTAAATGGATTTTTCTTTTAATACTGAGTAAACATCTTACTGCATTACAGCCTTGTAGCAGATCTAGTATTACACAGTGAAACTGATTACTTTTCCATCACAGAGATGCACGCTTTAAGTTTCTTCAAACCACAGCTGCAGCCAAATATGAGACTAGAGTAAGATGTCTGTATTGACCCTTTAGTTTTGCATTACAGCCTGGAATGAGATCATTGTTAATATACAGGCTCTGATCAATGTCTCAGTGGAGCTCTGGAATTAATAAAAGTCATGGCTGCATTGACAAAGCCTTTGGTAGATAAAGGCTGCCTCGAACACAGCCTCACAGTCAGCCTGTGTGTTTGCTCAGAAACGTGCACTGACTCCACTTGTGAAGCGTTTTGCCTGTATATTTATTAGATAAGAATTACACTGTCAAGAATTATGCTCCTATGTATCTCTGAGGAAAAAACAGAGAATTTACCACATTATAACCGAGCCTGAGAACATCCTTGTTTTGCTCTTTGACATCCATGCATTGATGCTCAGAAGGTGTGTCACTGCACACCACACAAACACAAATGCAGTCATCAATTATAATCAGCTGCCTCAAGTCTGTTGTGCTCACACTTTCATCTCCTTCAATTACCACAGCAAATTGGCTTTGAAGCCTAAGTGTCAGCTGAAGCATTTAATTCTTAATCAGTATTGTGAAAGTGGATGTGGTATGCGTCGGTCACATTAGCTCGTTTATTATCTTTCATGATATTGTTTCAGACAAGCAGATGCATTAAATATAACCTGCCGCAGATCTGCTCCCCTGGAGACGGCGTATTTGAACGGGCAAATGTTTGTTAATATTGCACACAGCATCTTGGTGTTGTTCAAACAATGAATCACTAAGAGGGCTCACAGATTTTTAAGAAATGTTTTTTTTCACAGAGGAAAGACATTTTACATATCCACAATCTGTCAGAGAAATACATAAATTACCCTCTGCTTCTTCTAAAACAAACAGCTGTCAAAAAGTCACTCAGGGGCGCCTCATGCACACCTCTTTCTCCCCAGAAATCAAATCCTCACCCCCCTACCCTTACTGTTCTTGAGTTTTTTTTCAATTATTATTATTACTGTATTCTTTTTGTAAATTTCCATCTTAGAAGCAAATCAAGCAAATAAATATCCTTGGAGCTGTCTGTGGTTGAATGTGATGTCTGCTGCGTGGTGCCTCACTACAGAGTAATCCTGCCGTAGCCCCTGGATGTGCCTGTGATCCCGCTTTTAGAAAGCCAAGGAGACTTGGCAATAAAAGTGTCATTATTATCATGTAGCACCTTGCACTAAATGCAAATAACATAAATTAAGGGGGATGGAGAGGTTTGTAAACAAACAAAACAGCCAGAGATGAAAGCAAAAAAATGTGTCCTTTCTTGTTTTCTGAGCAGGGAAGTGAGATGATTTGCATGTCCCCTGCTTCTGAGCGCACTGACGGCACGTCGGAAACAGGAGGAGCTGCAGCTCACTGCTGCTGGCGGTGGATTATGTGCACTTGATTGTTTCAACAAAAAGCTTAACACACTGCTTTTCCAGTGCACAAGCCTTTTCATGAAGGTGAAGCAAACATTCCCACTAACTGAGGGCGTTTATTTTGACACATTCTATATTACAGTACCGGTAAACATTGTTTAACTTGTTACACTTCATATTTGCTTCATTATGTTTGCCGTCTCTTTCTGCATGCTGTGAGTTCTGTTTATAGGCACAGACTGCCTGCACACGGATGAAAGAAGGATGCCTTCCCTGAATAATGTTCTTTTCTGAATCATGGGTGTGAGTGAGTGTGCCATATGTTTAACAGATTGTTAATCCCTTTGAGACGCTTGTGATTTTTATTTTTTTTATTTTTTTTTGTTATATAAATAAATCTGGCGACAAGAAACAAGGAAGGCAGGTTGGTTAGCAGTCCCTGCAAAATGGCATGCATTAAATTGTGAGAGCATGGGTGTTGGTCTTATGGGCACTGCTGTGGACAGTGGATCAGTGTCCAGATGGTTTCAGCAGTGAATGCAACTAAACAACTTGTTTTTTCTACTTGTGGTAAAACTAAACATTCACCAATCGTACCAAGAATAACTGCTCTTAGTTACTCTTTGGTTTCTTAGGATGATTTTTGCTGAGCTCTAAACTCTCTTAGGGCCCTTCTATCTTTTCATTTAACTTGTTGATATCATGCTTACAAATTGCCATTTGGAGTACGTTATAATTGTTTCCTCTAATGTTTGGTGCAACACCCCACCAGGCAGGGGTTGATTCTTGTCGAACTATAATTTAAATGCTTTAGATTTTTGTTCATTTATGGATTATTTAAATGCTTAACATATTTCAATATAAACTGTCATTTACTGTCTCCTGTAGTCCAAGTTAAATGTCAGAAGAGACTGCAGGTTCATTTTGTTGTGTATTTTGGATTAGAATTTTTGGATTGGATTTATAGTATTTTTTTTCTGAAAATGTGGTTTGTACTTGACCTCTGCTACTGGTTTCGAATAACTATGATAAAGAAAATACTTTGAAACATCTACTCAAATAAAAACTACTCATGTTGTTAAAAGGACACATATCAAATTACTCCTGCTGCCTTTTTTTCACCCAAGGACAGGCTCCAGGTGTTTCAATGAGGAAAGCAACTCTGACCTTAGGGGTCAATTTTCCTGTAAAATTTTCTTTCCTTTTTTTCATTCTGTTCATGGATTTTACATTACCATCGTTTTATTTATTTATTTAGCTTTTTCACTATCTGTCTTCATTGTTGAGGTTTGATTTGAAATTGTAGTATGTTAGACACTTTCAATATAGATACTATTGATATTATAGAGTAATGTAAATACTGTCAACATTTAATATTCAATGTAACCACCCTGTCAGACCTCAAAACATCATATTAGTGGTTTTATACCATAATCTGCAAGCAATAGTCATGAAATGTTTAAGAAAATACAAAGAGGTTTAAAATCAAAATCAAAAAGAGATGTAAATATAACAATTAGTGGGCTTTTTTCTTTGTTAGACCAGATATTTTAATTTCTCTCAGAGGTAACAAAAAGTTTATTTTGGCTTTTTTTGTTTTTGTAGCTCAATCAAGCATGCAGTAAAAAATCTAAAGGATAGTTGTATTTTGTATCCATGTTTTACTGGACTGCTGTTCACCTTGACATGCCTTTTAAAGTAATTCATCCACATATTTCTACATTTATTGGATAATGTAGCTAGCCATTCCCAGAACCACGGTAAACACACCAGACAGTGGCTTCAAGGAAGGAAATACAAATAAAATGAAAGATTGAGAACTGTAAAGAAGTAGATTTTGACATAATATATAAAGGTCCTAATGTAGTAAATGATCCTGATAGTCTCTTACTCAAATGTAATAACTGAGGGAAATGCCTGTTTAACTTTTAACTGATTACCTCGTACTAAAGCTGTCTCAAGTCACAAGTTAAACACAACTCGAACTGCTCAAGTTATAATCAGCGCTGAGATGCATTAGCCTGTATTCAAGCATGCAGCATGCTATTGTATGCAATCAACAGCTGTTCGACATAATGTTTATTTTATTTGTATTTTATGACTGCAACACTCCAAGTTTGTGGGCAACAAGATGAGTGACAGGCTCATTTTGTTTTCCATATTTTTTTTAATCGACTTAAAAAGGGATGCTTTTTACTGTTTTATGTGATGTTTTAAGAATCTAGCCAGTTCATTTTCCCTCTTTAATAACAATATTTTTATTACAAAATCCAGCTTGGCTTTCGTTCATTACCTCCGTTTAAAGTTTTTATTTATAAGGAGCAAACGTTCTTGACGTCTGTTTCAACTCAGGATGCACTGCAAGGCAATTCTAAAGTGTCATTCAGCCATGCTGCTTTCCTTAGTGTGTCATCCTCGCAGAGAAAGCTGCTCATGCAGTAAACTTCTACAGTGGTTTTGTCTAGATGTCTGCCAACTGATGAGCTGGTGGTGGAGAGTGGGAGGCATTTTGAATTATGGATTTCCACTTGCGCCTATTTCATGACTTTAGTGACCTAAAAGTAAAAGACTATTTGCTTTTTACATCGTAAACATTGGCGAGTGGCTGGCAGCAGGGTTGGTAAGATCTTTTGCAGCCTCTTTAACCCTGCAGATGAAGACCGATTATGAGATACCAACTGATGCTTATATTCAAATAGCTCATTTGCCCTACTGTGTTCCAGTGAAATGTGATCCTTTTATCCTTTAAAAACATGAAGGTCTATCGTTGTGAGGCAGAGATGAGATAGAGAGCATGAAGATGGGCTTGCCAGTGTGTCAAAAGTTAACTCAGAGTTTATATGTTTGGCTGTTTTGGCTTTGAGAATGTATTAGCTGTCAATAGAAAATTTAGTGGCTAAACAACCCTAAAGATCTAAACTGATCTTATTCCCTAGTTTGATGTCTATTTCATGCTAAATGCATTACATTTTTCAAATTTGTCTGATTAGTCAGAAATATGACATCCAAGTTGTAAAAGTGAGGTACATGTTATGACACAAACAATGAATGCTGTCTTCTTATATGCTGAAGAGAAAAAATTATTGGAAATTGTATGTTCTGATTTTAACCCTGTGAAAGCAATATGAATTACAGAGTAAATAGTCATTCTACTCTTCTCTTTATTTCGCTCCTTTCAGACAGTTTTATAAAAGCAATTTTAAACAGCAATTATTCCTCCAACTAAGAATCCTTAAATATTTTTAGAGTCAGAGATACTTCATGGTGTGAGGGTGTGATGGAAACGAACAAGGGCAGAAATGTGACTTTCAGTTTTGTGATATGGATGGGAGAAGAAAAAAATCGATACAGAAAGTGTGAAGAAAATCCAAATAAAGTGAAAAAAGTTCTGGCACATCAATCCTCTCAGCCAGCTGTCAAAGGTGACATTTCATTAGTACATTTCATTTTTGTCAATAGCAAAATCGTCTGCAGTGAAAATGACTGGGTGCAAGTAACAACTGAGAAGTGAGACATAGTGAGGAGGAAGATGAGGAAAAGAGAACAGTCCGTTTTTATTAAAACCTTCTTCATTCCAGCAACTGAAACATTTAGGCACTGTAACTATTGGTGTGATCAGAGTAAGTGGGTGTCCCTCTTCCATTTTAAGTCCCTATCAATCATCCCCCCTTCACTTTTTACCCCCTGCTGATGTGACATCGCCAGCCCACGTTTCTCTCAGCCTGCTCTAGGTTTTAGGAAAGTTTCTGTTGATCCTTCCCTCCACAAGCCAACTGGAAGAAACGGTTAAAGAAAACGTACCACCATAATGACACCTGACATTTCCCATTACATCCTTATCCATCAGTCAAGAGGTTTCCAGTAAGTGTGGGATGGTTATGGCAGAATAAGGCCAGACCTTTTGATGGCAATAACACACGGGGAATAAAGGACCTCGCTTTTACCCCATGTTGCCTATAATCATGCCACTGGTTGCAGGCAGTTTATGACCAGAGGCTGTCTACTGATCATGAGACTTACAGCTTGTTCACAGTAAGTGTAGCTCATTATCACTAAAGAATTTTAAGTTTTGAGTGCTTTGTGCCATATCTCAAGTGTCGACTTTCTGATAACTAAAGTGAGAATGAAGCATAAAATAATTGGCTTATAAAGCTGTGTTGTGTTTTTTTTTAACACAAGAATGTGGTGCAGGCACAAAGAAATCCATCAACTGAAGAAAACTCATTTATAATTTGAGCTGTGTTAATGTCCATCTGCAATACAGTAAAGTGATTCTCACTTTGTGCCTTTTTCTCAATTTAGCATAAAAGTGGATAACATTCTTAAACACTACATACAATATATTTGATTTTTTTCTCACTTTTATTTGCCAACATTGTTGTGTACATCTACATATAACTGTAGGACGTGTTTCATCGTGTGATAAGGCTGGATAACACTCTAGTCATGGTCTGATTGGCCAACTGTGCAGGGTAACGAGGCATTTTACTCCCACTTAGGGTTCAGATTAGTTGTCGGATCCGATGGTGTGTGCTTATTATTACTCATGTACTCTGCTATAAAACTACCTTCCAGTTCCAAACAACTGTGAATGCTACTAGTTGTGAAAGATGGAAAGTATAACCCTCCCCTGGTCTAATTTCTGCTGTCCCTTAGATACTTTACAGCAATGGCCGCATCGACTGGGCAAATTGTACCCTGAAATGTACCAGTCATTCACTGCCCACTTTGCCCAGTCCAGTGGTTATTTATCGGGCATGCCTAAGTGACAGCTCCTAAACCGCCGATTTAGAAGCTCACAAGATGCACATCATATGCAGCAGAGGGGGAGAGAGGATGGTCGTTTTTATCCTTTTCAAGTGCAGAGCAGAATACCTTGATGCTCTCACTGTGTGAGACACCATTTCCGGATCAAGGCGTCATCCTCACTCCTTAGCTTTGCCCATTATGCTCCTCAGAGTCGGGTCATGCTGGGACACAACACCACAGGCAGTGTAATGACACAAAAAAAAACTAAAAAAATACGGCTGCAGGGGAAACTTTTCATCTAATTGTTAAAGTTTACAACCTTGGGAAGCAGTCGAGTGCAGAGATGCGCATAATAAGATCTTTTAGGTTATACAAACACTTGGAGTATTTGGAGCTGTCTTTTATGCAAATTTCTGTCATTTGACAGTATAAATGATAATTAAGAGGCAAAAATCTGTGTCTGTAATATCTCTGTTTTCCCTAAAGGGCCTTTACCTCTGAATCGCTTTCCACAAATAAATGCTCTTTACTCCCATGTTTGCGGCTTCTCTCTGACTGCTGGAACGCTGTGGGGAAAATGCATGAGGCTTTAAGTAATGACTTGTAGGCGTAGCATTTTCCTCTGTAATTAATGCAACACTGTCATGGCAGTTCCATAGAAAAATACATTAAATATATTAAAACATTAAAAAAAAAATTATTTAATAGCAAATTATTTAATAGCATAGTAAAAAAATTAATTCATTTTGCAGCTTCTGTACGTTTATAGCAACAAAACCCTTTTACTTTAAAGAAAGGACAGCTAGGGGGAAGCTTCTCTTGTCAAGTTACTGATGTGACAAAATATAGTTCCAGTCAAAAAACGCATTCATTTTAATTGTACAATGATGATGAGATGCTCCTTGTTGCTTTCGAAATTAGCTCCTTTGCAATTCAATCTTTTGTTTTCTTTGTATTGACAAAGCTTTGATTGCTGAGTAATCTCTGAAAATCCTCAAAAAGCTTCCACTTTCATCCACAGTCAGAAAAAAAGGACCAGAGTGGAGTGGGGAACGGTGTTTGAGCTGCCAATGTAGTGCTTTTCATCAGGGGTCAGACGCAGGCATGAACATTAACTGACTGCTAAATTTGAAGATAATCTAAGTACACTTTTGACCTCAGGTATTAAAAAACTGCAGCGTATGTTGCATTATTATTGTGACAGTGGCCTATAATAAAACGATAATGACCTTCCCAAACAGCATCAGAAAGATTATTGAAAATAATGCGTTTCAGGAAGAAAACATATCCTAAAAATTTCCATAGAAAAAAACCCTAAATACTCCAACATTGTAAATTCTCATTGAGCTTGACAAAGTAGTTAGTCTTTGGGTTAATTTGTTTAAAGTACTTTGTTTACTCATTAGAACATAAGAATTAACATTTTTCTTTTCAAATATGCAGTTTTCAGTGAGCTAGAATGATACTGCATCACTCTTTAGTGTGGCCTTTTTTCGATCCCTCAGAGACACAACACGGCCTTTTATAGCGACTTTACCGTCCTGGACCTGCTTCAGCTTTCAAATGAGCTCTTTTACATGAACCCCTTAAAACTCACCAAATTTACTCCCCAGCACTCGTGAGAAAAACTCACGTGAATGAAAAGGCAGTGTCTTTGAAACAAATGTGTAACTGGATAATGGAGGAACTGTTAAAAATGTTTCCAGAGTTTACGCATGGTGTTTAGCCACCCTTCAGAGTCCTGTCAATACCTGCAGCCAAGCATCGACCTTTGGGGTCTTCTAGGAGGCCCAAAGCTTTACGGCTTGTTGATAGATTATGGAGATGCACTTGGCTTTGTTCGTTTGAGCTGATTTTGCCATGATATACCCTAACAATGTGCTCATCTTCAGTATTTGTGCACCTTGAGTAGAAATGTAAAGATTTAAAATGAATGATTTAAAATGGAGGCTCCAGTTCTCCCCGCGACCCCATTAGGACATAAGCGGTAACGATAATGGATGGATGGATGGATTTATAATGGTTATATATAGTCTGCTTATTTTATATATATATATATATGTGATGATGTATGTGTGTATGCTAAACATTGGTTCCTTCTCAGTTTCCTTTAAGTAATGCAGGTGGGGAGGCTTCTTTGAGGGCTGAAAACAGGATTAGGGAGTCAAGTAAATTGCACTGTCACTTTGCGATGGGTACTGAAGCACTATTTCCCTGTGACATGTCTCCTGCACAGACTGACTTAAGGAACAGATGACAAGGTGTTGCTATGGAGACCTTAGCAAAGAACCTGCAGCAGCCTTTCCTTGGACAGTTTATGCAAACGCTATGCAAACAGTGTTTTGTGAAACACATTAAAGGGGACTGGGTTAAAAAGACTCAGAAGCACAAAATCCTCCTTATAAAATATTCAGTTACTGACTACTGAAAAACTGCTACAGGTGACCGCAGCATAAAAATGTCATTGTCAACTCACAAAAATACAAAAAAACATTTGATTTTATGTTTGGGCGATTTTAAAAGAAAAAACTCACTACTTTAGTTACACCTGACGAGTAATGAAAGCCAATCATTTTAATTCTTTTGATTATACTTTTCTAGCCGAGTTTGACCGGCAGAATGAGATCCCTGTCTTATTGGCCAATATCAGCTGCCCACATATTAGCACCATTAGATTTTTGATACATGTATAAAGATCTCGGCCTTTTTTGATAATGTTCGCAATAATTTTACCCCAAAAGTTTCTGAAATATTAAACTTTGTTCCAGTTCCTAGCGACATTTAATGCATAAGGTTACTTTCGTCATGTAAATGCTTCTCACCATTGTCTTTAATACAAAAAAGTGTGCTCGTATCTTTGGGTGATCTGCAGAGAGTGGTATCTTATCTATCATATGTAATCCTGACCCACTTAAAAACATTTCTCTTGTTGGTAAAATGACCTAAAAATGTAATAATTCTGGAAACTATGCAAATATGGTAAGAAAATATCCATTATGATTATGCATCATTGAAATTCAGATGAAAAAGATGAAGCTCATATTTTGTAACATCTATCAATATGATAATTTTAACATTTACTCCCCCCTGTCCTCCGTTTCTTGCTTCTGTACTTTCTTCTCTTCGAGACTTGAAAGCACTGCAGCTGCACTGGGTACACACAAACACAGACTGTGACAGCAGCAGTCTTCTACTTCGCTACAGTTGCCTTTTTTGTGTTTTTGTTTTGTTTTTATTCCTACCTGCTCATTCTGATATGAACACAAAATATGAACCAAATCATCTTTTGGCTCTTATTCAGATACAATTTGGTCTTGACAAAGTAGGGAAATTAGGGAGATGTCATTGTGATTATTGAAAAAAGGCAAAAAGAAAAAAGAAACTTTCACATTTTTCAACACATCTTCTTTGAATGCTTTTGAATAAAAACTAAATAAAACTCTGGGATTTTAACACCACGGAAAAAACTAAAGAATATTTTTTTCCCCTTCCTGAGTTATAGGAATTTTTTTCTTAAAATCAGATTTTTATCAGTCTGAAGATTAATGCTCCTTCTTTTGAGGAGGAGAGCATCATATCGGTGTATCTGTATGTGTGTGTAGCAGGGAAATGCGTTTTTACCAATGTAGATGGATTCTTTATTTCTAAAGGTTAATATCTTCAGTTAAGTACTTCTTTTAAGAAGTTGACAGAAGAAAATATCATGCAGCATCGTCCGCGAACAGTCACCAACAGGAATACCTTTACCATACCGCTCATTGGAATGAAGCCTGATTTGACACTAAAACGCGGTATGTCCTGCTTCATTAGCATTAATTTTCTTTTCATATAATTTCCCCCACTATTTCACATGTTTCTGATGGCATTCTTGCTTTGTCTGGGCAGTGTGGAGTAATCTTGAGTCACTGGGAGAGCTGAGTGTGCTTCAGAGAATAAAATAAGTACATTGTCGCTGTTCATGAAAATAAAAGCGATGATAAGGTGGAGTCCTGCTGGGAAAATTGTTGCAGTGCTGTCTGCAACAACAACACGTGGTAAGGTTTGTCCTCTTCAGCTTGACTAAAAATAAAGCTGAATTGCAGCCAGGGAAGGTCAGTATGGATTATGGGGCCCTGCACTCCCTGTGGAAAAGAGTTGTTTGTTGTCCATCCCAATGTCAGATCGAGAATCAGGAGGGAAAGTGCCTGTCTCAGCAGGTCCAGACTTCCTGTCAATGATAATCCGATGGAATGGCTGATCTGGGCTGGATGGACCAGAGCCAGCGCTGAGGAAACAAGCAAGAGAGTTGAAGACAGATTGAAAGTTAGATATGGCTTGTCTATTCAGGAATGTGTCTATAGTGGTACAATTTGCCTTAAACCTTCTATTTGCTCTCTCTGCCTAAAAGGTTTATGTATAGCGTTTTGGTCAGCTCATTACATTCATTGTGATGAATGTTACATTTAAATATTTTTTAGTGACTTTTGCATGGGTTATTTTTAGCTGTTAGGGGAAAGGAGTACCAGTCATTAACATACATACATGTCATAAAATGACTCCAGTTGTGTCTTGTACAAGTTAGAGGTCACACCTGTGTTTGCTGGCAGGGACGGTATGTTGCATACTCAGGGCCATCGCATCCAGATGGTAAAAATCTCAGTGAAATATGAGGTGATGCACAATTACAGGAACTGCAGAGTAAGAATCTTTACACCAACATGCCACGGTGTCCAGGATCTGCGTGTTTTGTGGAATGAGCACAACAACACCTGGCACATCAAACCTGTTTGCTCTAAAGAGATCTGTTAAATGATCTTGCTTCGACTGCAAAGTCGAAGTTAAAAACTGTTGGTGCTCATAAATACCATGGCAGTTAGCGCTAATCAAGGGCGGCGTCTTTTGCTTCCAATCCAAGAAAGTCTCTGCATATGTTTTGAATAATTGGCCAATTTACTCCATTTCAAGTCAAACCAAAAGAACCCAGTGGGATGTTTATAAGAGGCCTTGGATTTTTTGACTTTCATAACAATATGCAAATATTTGGCACCTTAGTGCATTGTTAATTTGATTTATTGTTTTGTTTCTGAGGCAGTGATTTTCCTTGAAATAGAAGTTGAGTAAAGTTACACTTGAAAGGTTAGAGGTCCCTGTAAGACAGAATGCTTTCACAGTGGTTAGACTGATTGTACTTTATCAATTCAGCTGTAAAAATGCTTTGAAAGACACTTTGACAGTACATTGCTTCGGCACCTTTGCTTCGCCTTGGGCACATGCAGTTGAAAATGTTCATGGTGCTTTAATCCCAAACTTTAAATGGTAAAGCAGCTACTGAAGCACTGATCCCCCAGCGAAAGGGGGGAGGTTCATGTGGTGTTGTAGCTATTGTGAAAAGAGCTCTTGTGCTTTCAGTTCCCCTCCTTTAGGAAACAAGGTTTCGGTTACTAGCATTTTCAGAGTGAGGCACATAAAATTCACGGTGTTGATGCAGAGACTCGTATAATTGTGCTGAATCAGAGGAGTACAAGTGAGTCATTGAATAAATTACAAGCTGAACCGTCGTTCAACCACATAAATACACCTCTTAAACTCACCTCATTTTCCGGATCACTGCTCATCCTCATCTTTATCACTTCTGCTGAATTATCTGACTTCTCAGCCTGACAGAGCATTAGTGTCTAAAGTTGGCAAATCGAAGGTGATGGCACACCCCTGCATATTTTTGGCCACTTATGTAACTACAAACTATTTCCTTACAGGGGGATGAATGTGAGTGATCATTTCCTTAGCTAATGCTAATGGATGCTCAATTGATTAAACAGAAATCAATAAGTGTGTGTTCAAATGAAACGGAGTGATGTGGAAAAAGTTATTCTTACTGTGCAGTAATTAGAAGACGTGTGAGAGGTTTGCTGCTGCCTCAGTGCATCAGAATAAAACAACAACATAGTTCTGATAAGGTTACAGATTAATTTCTTATGTCCACTGCCAAATGTCTACTCTTTTTCCTCTTCCGTGTAGTGCAAAAACAGCATCAGCAGTGTGATTCAGGCAGCAGGCCTTGAATTGGTGGTGTGCTCCATCACGCCAGATGCAGACGATTTGAGCCCAAATTGGTCCACTCCCTCATTTCTCTGTCTTCTTTTATGATGTTCTAATGCAAATCCTGCTGTCCTAAATTGATTTACTATCTTAAATCCTTTATCTGCAGTGTGTTTAGTCAAAATTGCAACCTAGTTTTTATGCATTAGAAAATGTTGTGGTCATTAAGTATTTTCATGTTTGTCTTTACTGCTAAAGGGTTTATAGAATATTAAAGTGGATCATTCGAGGCAACAGTTGAATGTGTAACTAAATACATTGTAATGTATAAGCCCATTTTGAATTGCTCAACATGGCACAGTTTATGTCCACAACATGCAGTGCTGGCTGGATGTCTTCACCAACTATTGTGTCACTGTTTTACAGCTAGGCTAATTCACACAGTCATTTTTTTCATTTCAGTAGTTTTGTTACCGAGTACTTCTAACACCTAAAGATAACCAAGTAGAATTAATGATTAAACCAAATCAAGTTCTTTCTCTGCCAAAAACTCAAGAAATAATTAGAATTCTTATCATTTAAAGCCTAACCCTAACCAAGTCATTTTGGTGCAAGATGAGCTGGAAATTTAAACAAAAACTTCATTGTGTTGCTCGTTCTGAAGTGAGTGTCATAATGTGTCATGTGCATGTAATCCCGACTCGGTAGGTTTGTCATGACAGCAGTGTCCCTCCGTACGGGTGCTGCGTGCACACACTAACATTGTTGTGGTAAAGAGGCTCAACATTTTGACAGCCACTAACTGCACCAGACAGCCTTTAGCGCATTAGCCCTCACCTGTGATGAGGATCGAAATTACGCTGACCAGTGAACAATTCATCGTGTCTGTTGTAATTGTGCGTTCACATTTCCTCAAGTGGCAGTTAATTACAGAACAAGAAAAAAAACGAAGAGGACAAAAGTTGAATCATTTCTGGGAAGCAGCGTGTTAATTATGATGTGCTGTAATTGCAGATCTTTCAGGCCAGCCCAATTATGAGATTGAAATGAAAGCTGGTGGCCATGGTCCCCTGTGTTTTGAACATTACTGAAAATATTAATGGTTGGGTTACAACTACTGTGACTGGGTCACTTCAGATAATTTTTGCTTTAAATAAAGCCACAGACCAAAGATTTAAATATAACATGGGTCATATTCTTCCACTGATCCAAGATTGTTCAGTCTTTGGGAAAACTGAAAAGGGTGAACTTGACCTCTCAACACATTTCTTGAATCCGTCTTTGAAGAAAAAATAAAGTACCGTGCTCTGAATAGTATAACTTCTTCATCACAATGTGAAAATGTCTTCTGTTCAAATGCTTGGAAAGGCTGAATTTCAGGTTATTTTCACCCCCTTATGTATGAGCTTTCCCAAAAGTTACCGTGATAATTATTTCCAATTTCTTATGAAAGCCAATAACTCTGTTTTGTGCAGTATTGAATATTGATTATGTCTGTAAACAACAATAATAAGAGGTATGACAATAATACAAATCCTCCATATTGCAGAGCATTGTGAGGAAACAAGACCTTAAGTTTTTCTAGATTTTAAGTTTTTTGCTGTTTCCATTTTACAAAAATAAAGCTATTTTCAGCATGTATGCTGATCATGATTGATTTTGATTCTTACTGTAATTTGATCCTCTCTGAATTCAAACAAAGCTCCATCCCTGGAGAGAGAAGGAAACTTGGAATCATTCCTACTTCTTTACCCTTCAGACCCTTTTGGTTTCCTGTTCTCCCACGCACTTCCCAATTCCTGCTCCTCAGTGCATCACTGCTGTTTCTTTTAGCTATTCATAAGTCATCTCGTCTCCCACAGGACTCAACTGGAAGTCTTGCTCACACCATCCATAACAGTAATAAATGTCTTTAGTTACAAAACAATTACTTTCAGCTTTTTAAAAATTATTTTGTGTTCAAGTGAAAATTGCTTTGCCTATTTGGCTGAATGATTTATTTGTAAAGAATGTCCCACAGGCACACGTTGCTTTCAGGGGGTTGACACACAATAAACACTACCACTGCTCTTTCTATCCTTTATCTTGATACGGTGATGCTGGGTACAAATGCCCTTTCCTCTACATCTTTGTGACCTTTTTTAGATTTGGGAATACTGCTGGTTGACAAAGATAGGGTGCAGTGCAGAAAAAAGAAGTTGGTCTCAAATGCATTTTTACAGCTCTTAAGAATCACCTCAGTAGTACATCTGAACAGTGAGATGATTGATTTGATTAAACCAAATAAAAAACACACTGTGAGAACACAATACCCCTGTCTAACCTCAAACTCCACCATACTTTTCTTTCTTATATGAAAGCTTGAGAGTTTTGGGTCTGTTACTTTTTATCCTTGTGGTTTTCTGCTGTTTCTTCTTTCTCTTCTGAAGACAAATTTGTTGTAGAATCTCCACTGGTCATCCCGTGTTATTCAGCACAGTTATATGTGCAGTTTGGTCTTCAAATGTGTTTTAGAAGTATGCTTAATGTTATCAGAAGATGGCTTAAGGAAAAGTTTTATTTACTGGATCCACTGTTGGAGCTCCCTTAGCAGGCAGAACTTATATTAGTTTCTCCAGAATCTCCTCTGTTATAATACGTATTTAAGTGTATTGGTCTTCTTTCACTGAAACAGTTTGAATGAACTGAATATTTTCATACCACTCTGAGAGCATTAACCTCGGAAAGGTAATTTGCTAATGAGTATAACACTGCGAGAAACATCACAAGACATACTTTTTTCTCAGTCATTAAATAGAATTTATGTTTGACTTTGGAAATAAGGCTAACCTGTTGTGTCGTAAACATAAGAACTGTCCGATATTTGATTCAATCCTGTCCGCAGAGACTGTAAACACAGCATCACTGTCTAATGTCAATGCTGATGTTCCATTATAGCAATAGAAACCATCACATTCCTGGTGGCTCACTGAAGCACACTTGCCCTTTCAGCCCCACTTACCTAATAGCTGTCGGCACATTGATCAATCCCATGCTGTCTGTCACCTCCTGCGCACCAACCCCAAGCACAGACGAGCTTGGACACACACATCTCATGTTAAGCGTCACGATCCACGACCTTTACAAGTTTGGACCACAGTTTAATGAAGATTAGATGAGTCTGACATGTAAATTAATCCCACGAAAGGCCACAAAGATCAATTTGTCTTCAGTTTATATTACTGTTTTTATTGGAAGCTCACATTTGTTTTTCCTTTCCCTTTGAGCACATTAGATAGACAAATTCAACACAAGATGCTTCATGTGTCCTAAAATGTGTATAAAATATATACAAAACTGTAAATAGAATAAGATTTTGCAAACAAAACGGATAACTAAAATGGACCTTTTTACTTAGACAAAATAAACTAACTTGAATATGAATTTTCTAACCCCACGCAGCATGTCATCACTGTGATAGAATTCATCTTTTTAAAGATGCTGACTTATACCACAATATGTCCTTAAAAAGGCATAGACAGTCCTCATAGGGGCTTTCTCTTTAAATCCTCTGGGTTTGTGTGGATATCAAACATCAGTCCACCACCATTAATGGTAAGGCAATACTTTTTAAACCAATTAGCTGGCCCTGGTTCCCAAGACACCACCAATGACAAACAGCCAATGCAATTTCCATAACGGAGCCATTGGCACCCTCAGGGCCAGTCCCTCTGCATTTAGGAAGGTCCTGTTATGCATCTTACTGTTGTCCGCCTTTGCAAAGTTACATTACCAAACAGTGCCAGATGCTTTTCTCCAAAGATGTGAGTCAGCAAGATTTTCAGATTTAATTGCCAGTTTGCAATAATGTCCTCAGTAAAACACATGACTGGTTTGACTGTGTTGTTTTTCAAGGACAGTTACAGGTTTACCTTCGTCTCCCACCTTCTGAGAACACTCTGACCCTCTGTTGCAGGAAGGCAGTGAATCAGCTTTATTGGATTATCCACCAGCCTTGACCTCGCCTGTCTAAAGAAAAGGAGACTATCTTCGTGGAGGAACTCATCTCCCACTAAAGTACCTTAACATGACTCAGTGCTCTGGTAATGTATTAGATCCTTCAGACTCTAAGGGTTATTTAGTTTGTCCTTTTGCTCATCTAAGAATAGATGTAAATTGAGAAAAACAAAACTACCGATTAAATGTCACAGGAAAAAAGTCCTACAGCAGACACACGTCTATTTACTGAGGGTAGGAAACGCTAGGCTCTAGTCATATACTGTTCTAGATCAAAAACAGCTTCATAGTGTTAGCTTAAACTAATTTTATAAAGCAAAGGAAAAAATATACATTGTTGAAGCTGGAGATTTTGGTCTCAATGGCTCTTGAAAAGCATTTACACAGAAAAATCTAACCTGTTTGTGGAATGTAACTTGATTTTTAACAGATTTCTAACAAAGTAATACAGATTTGGATTTGGTGAGCAAACATCTCCACTTTGATGCCTGAAATACTCTGAAAACACAAAGGGCTCACCCAGAGCCAAGGTTAAGATTTCTTCTTTTCGGCTGCTTTTGGATGCCCTCTCTGGGTGTTGTCTTCTGGACAACATCAGAAGACTCCAACAACAAAATGTTACGGCACAAAAGTAGTTTTTCTTTGCGAATAGATCTGATCTGACATCTTTTGAAGGTGTCCCTTTTGTCATAAATAATCATTAAATGTCAAGATTCTAAGACTTTTGCATCTCCATGGTCACTCCTGCCCTTTAGACAGACAGAAACACGTTGTGTTCACAGACTCAAAGCACCACATGAAAAGATGTCAAGAGATGTTATCACAAATGTTTCAGGCTTTTTGAAGTATCAAAAGGCTGCCTAAACATGTCTGAACATTCAGCTGAATTACTTAGGCCTTGCAGGATCCCACTGACATCTTTAAAAGGATTCAACATCCATGTAATCAATCTGTAATGAGTTCCTCAGAAACACAAACATGCTTCAGCATTAAAATCTGTGCAGACATGTAATCGGGGTGATATTTAAGATCGATGCCATGGGAGAAAAATGGACCACATATGAAAATATAGTTTTTGTGGGTTTTTTTTGCAGATGAACGTCTGGTGAAAAAAGTTATTAGTGGTGGATGCTGTAATAGCATGGTGCAGTGTTAAATCACTCTGTTAGTAGAACTCTACAGGGACATTTAATGCTCTGGCTAAATCAAAGTATGACTTGCAAAGGAACTTTTAGCAGTTTGACTTGGGGCAGTATTTTACCCTTACGCGCCCTGCAAAGTTAAGATATAAAATCATTGGTCGACAAACAGTCGACCACTGACTGCCCAGTGACAGTTGACTGACTAATGAGTTAAAACTGAGATAACCACTTAAGCTCATCTGCAGATTTTAGTCATATAATCTCTTTTAGGACTGGCCAGGCCAGGTTTTTCCACACCTGACAAGTAACCGAAAAAATTATTCGGTTGTAAATCCCGTTAAAGCAGCAGGAGGACAGTGTAGCAGATTTACAAGTCAGCAGCAGAATGCTGCTGCATTCACAGTCTCAGGCTCTGCAATTGAGTCTATCCAGTCACGTGAGGTGCGTGGGCGAGTGAAGGCTCCGGTTTCTATGTCTTTGCCGGCCTGTCGGTTTCATCAGCGGGTGCACCGCTCTGTTACTCGACATCCTCCTCCAGAGAAGACACCTGCTGTTTTCATCTTGAAATCTCATGTCGGTCCGTGATCAATCTCTCTCTGTCAAGTGAAAGCAATATTGATCCATGGATGTGGTCTCCGCCCATTTTGAACGTGCGTGTTTCACAGGAGCGTACAGTCCTTTCAGTGTTTCAACATTTGCATGTGGCTCTTCTGTATCAATAACAGCAACGGAAATAAATGAATATGCCTTGGAGACAAGGCTCCTCTTGGTGTTGCTATCTTTTAAAAAATGAGCACCCCTTCTGAGGCTGCTTCTGTTTAAAGACTAACAAATGTTTGATTTCACATAGCTGAGCTTCAGATGTACCACAAGAAAGTGAAAGGGATTCAATGAGGAGAACTCTAAAAGTCGGTGACATTCCCTGCTAATGGTGCTGTCAGTGCCTAATCACACTGTCAGCTACCATTACCGTTAAGATAATTGGGTATCTTGTCTCTACTCTGCCTTCTCCTAAACTCAAAATCCCTTGAAAGCTAAGATGGACACAATTACAGAAAACTTTGTTTAAAAAACCTTACCTGGTAACTTCTAATAACGGAATCAAATTCTTGAAGAGCTATCTGGAAAGCGTTGGAGAACAAATGATGAATTAAGGGTTGCAATCGTTTCTTCTAACCAAATTTGACTTGACTATGAAGCAGACGAATCTAAATCCCTGGTGAATAAACCCAAAACAAATAAGATGGAAATGCCTGTGTTGGTCTTCAGCCAAAAATCACTTATGAGACTAAGCTATTTGATTTAACAGACATCTTTTGGTTTTCTTAGATTAGGTTATTATTAAACTCAGTCTTAGGAAATGTGCAGATTTTAAGTCTGTCTTTGAAAGATCAGGATTTTCTTAGATCTAAACAACAGTCTGGAAACGGTGGCCTGACTATATATATATATATATATCTATAAGCTGTTCCTTGATTAAACTGTATGTAGAATGTTGACTTGGAGTAGAAGTAAAATTATGTCATTATTTATTTTATTTTATTTCCACTGACCGCTCTGTTGTTGGGACCGACAACAGAGGTGATTCCTGCCAAACATCCAGGTTGATCAGCTCTTTTAGCTCTACAAACATTCTTTTCACTGAACAACTATTTCTATATTAAGATACATTTTTATTGTTCAAATTCAAGTTATAATCAGATCCCAGCATTTCTTCTTTGACATAACTTAATTGTTTGTTTCCTCAGGTAACTTGACTTACTTTAGGCGGATAATTATCTGAAAATATTGTGTTAAAATGACCCCTCTACAAAATTTTTTACAGCTTCATTTTGAGCTTTTTCTGACTGTCTTTGTCAGACGCTTAGAGGTTTGAAGATGCTGTACTACTGTCCTGTACTGGCCCTGTGGGTACATTTGCTCTGTGCATTTGACCCTCGGTAACTACCGTATGTAGACGTGGCGTGCAGCCACAGAGTATCTCTGTGGATGCAGTCAAGGGCAAAGGCCCAACATGCATATCCTGAGGGTGAATTGAGTCATTCAGTCCACATACAGAATTGCACTTACAGAGACAACAGTGTAAAATGGCAGCCCATCCAGCTTCCTCTTATACACGCATATTAGTGATGATGAGAGCAGCGTGTAGTAGCAGTTTTCTGTGCGCGGTAATGGTGTCATCACAGTTGACAGTTTTTTCCATAATTTATGAAAGTATATGTGTGTGAGTGCGAACGACAAATATCTAAAAGACACCATGTATGCAATGAATTTTTTCTCCTTTTTTATTGACAAGAGATTGCTTCTTTTTTTAAATAACCCCTGTTTAGTCTTTAAACTAAAAGAAACTTGTTAATAAGTGAATTCCAGTGCTGAGTTACACTTATATAAAGGAAAATAGGCACTGAAATACAACTGTAGGGATATGAACAAACCCTTAGATTTCTAACCAGTGAACCAGTGTAATTTAGTCCAGACTTTTGTGGTGCCTGAAGGAAGAAGCCTACCTCTCAGACTTTGATATAGTCGTCCATTCATGTCTCCCTCAGGATGACATGTAATAGTGCCAGTAAGCCCTTCATTTTCCATCTAGTGGTTGCCAAAGGTCAATATTGGACAGATCAGGTCAAAACTGTGCGTCAGTGTTCCGAACAATCAAATATCACCAAATCCCTGCAGGATACTGAATCTGCCTCGTCTGTATTTTGCATTAAGAGGTCTTTATTTTTTCAAATGGTGCAACCACCATTGATGTATACTGGTACAACTCACTGCACTTCCATTCTTATCAATGACTGAATTTAGGCTTCGCTCTTTGAAAACAATTTCCATGTATTCATCAGATCAACTCCTCCCTTTTTCTTTGACGTGTCTTAGATGTCTGCATCTCAGGAGCTGCATGAAAGCTGTGTGTAAATAGATTCCTCTCACTAATACATACAAATCAGACATGGCCACTGTTGTTTGTCAGCATGCAGACATCTGTGGGCTCTTATTAATCTCTGTAATTTCAGCAGACATAAGTGGGAGTGCTATCGTTTATATGTCACACGCTGAGCGCTGGAATATTGGCTTATTGGTTATGGTTGAATTATTCATTCGAAGCACAGGATTGCTGTTTGGCTATGTTGTCCATGTCAATGACTTTCTAGAGGTTGACTGGGTGAGTTTTGGATCTGTTTCAGCGTTGAGTGAAAATGATGCATGCTCCCTCCATCAGCAGAAAAGAATCTCTCGCTCTCTTTCTCTCTCCCTCTCCCTCTTTAAGACAGTCCAGTAGATCTTGGCCTTGATCCAGCATTTCTGGTTTTATCGCCAACCATATTGCACAATAAAACATTTTCCCCTACTCTGATATCTACTGATGAATTGATCTCTGCTGCTGCAACAACATGGCAGTATGTCACCATGATACATGTTTTGGAAGAGCCGATCATTGCTAAGGCTAAGGCAATTTATGCCAGTTGGTTGACAGAAGCATATATCCAGAGGTCTTCTTTGCACAGGATGATGTCCAAACAATCAGTGATTCTGCTCATCATTGATGTGGTGTTCCCATTTTTTGCAGCTGAAATGCTGATAAGAAGATGATTTTCTTAAAAATGGAAGTTTAATTTAAAAAGTCCTTTAGTTGATTATTGGAATCTTCCTAAATACCTTGTGTCTCAGTTGCTAATCTTCTGCATTGGGAGTTCAGGTTTGGCCTTGAACCATCTGTTTAATCACTCCCTTTAAGACAAAGTTCTTTATTCTTTATTTTCCACTGGACCACAAAGCAATATTGATTATAATATCAGGATGGATGCACTCTTGCGATCCACAAGAAAAGCTTTGAGTTCAGTGAAACTCTCATGAAAATCGTTTACCAGTTTTAACAAAGAGGCCCGTTTTTTTCCTAAAAAGGCGGGACACTGTTACTTTGGAGTATTTCACCTGACTGTCAGCCAAAGACTTGAGTTTGTCACTCATCTGACTAAGAACACTTTTATTTCTTTTTGAGCCTCCCTTTTGCTGTCATTTACTTTTTGCCTGATCTCCCTGATGTGTCCCATCTGCACAACACAAGGTGGAGTTAACATGAAAGCTTTCAGCTTTCAGCGGAAACGCATTGGAGTGAATTTAACATCAATTCTGGAGTGTAACCAGACTGAAAATGTTGGCTATTGATTTATAGCAACTTCAGAATCAATTCATATTTTAAATTAAATTTTGAATGTAGATGATGTTAACTATATCTCATCTTCTGTAACATACATTGTACTTTACAAATTATAATTTTACTTGATTTACAAATACATAAGTTTCCTCTGTAAACATGGGTTCTGAATATTTTTAAATACAACTCCACTCTGAATTGGTTCCAATATATTTTCCATTACCTGTGCGCAACTGGCTCCCTTTGGGATGTTCCACACCGGTTCCAGACATATCTAACTTTGTTATTTGAATTGACATGGGAGTTTAATTCCATATGTTGACTAAACTGAGGGATGGCTGGTCCCTTAATCCCACCAGGATAATGCCAAATAAAACGTAATAGCCATAGAGCCTATGATTCATGTCTTGATCCCTACAGCTGCATTAAACAAGCATTGATCGTCCCCAACGCCCACCCTAATCCTAATGCAAAAAATAAATACCGTGTAAATTCCCCCAGCACATTTTCCTGCGCTCTCTCAAAGACCGTGCTGAGCGCGTACGATCAATACAAGCTTTTTGGGTGTAAAATAACCTTTTGATGACCAGTGAGGAAACGAAAGCCATTCAGACCATTTCTCACACACCCTTATTGATTTCTCCATCTACGCCCCCACCACCACCCTCACCAGCCTCCCCATTTCTCCTCAAACACCAACATGCCGCCAAGGCCTCCTCTTTATTCTGTCTTTTCGGTGGGACCCTCTTTCTTAGCTGCACATGTGGAGCTGTAAGTGCAGAAACAGTGGTGGTGAGCTCTGCCCCACCTCTTCTCTTTGCCCAGCTGTTTTAAAGGTTTCTTTGGCTGCTCAGTTAAAAAAAAAGAAGAAAAAGACGCTGGCATGCTGAGTTTACTGAGCTGAGCAGCAGCGGCTACGGTCCACTCAGTCATTTTCTGTCCTGTTCACTGCAGCTGAAAGGGGTTACTATTGTTTAGGCCCATGGGGAAGATAAAGTTGAATACATCAGTCTTTCATGCTTCCACCTTTTAGCTCTGAAGCAATTCTGAAAGTAACCTAAAAATATTTCTAAATATTACACACTGGTATTTCTTTTTTATACTTATTTAATATAAATATGTGTGTGGCATTTCAGCCTGTAAGATTTTTCATTTGTTTTACAAACTGAATTTTTAAGAATTCTTTTTCCAAAACAAATATCTACCCTTTTGGTCAAATTCTCCTTAAAGAAGAGCCGCTGCGTCAACTAGGTGAACCCATGGTTCCTGGTCGTTCAGTACATTTAATGAAGTATGATAATATATCTCCCCTTTGCACAGGAGTAAGCAGCCAGCTGCAGACTCAGCTCTCCTTGTGTTCTTGGTGCTGGCCAAATAAGATTTGCGCACTACATCGTGGGCATTTACTTTGTCTGACGGCTTATTACAGGGCCTGTGTTCCAGCATTACCTACTGTAGGATGGACAGCCAATAGTAATTTGCTAGGTCGTTAGGTTAAGGGTAAAGTTATCACAAAGGAGGAGAGTCTATTGTAGATAACGTGAAAAATATTGATGATATGGTGTGAGTGAGGTGAAACAAAGTTTTTGGAAAAAGTGTAAGATTTTTGTTTGGCAGTTTAGAGCATCATCATTATTCTCTCTCTCACATAAAAAGAGAGACATAGGGACATATCGAATGAGCTCCTCTTGGAAAGACTATAGACTTTGTACTTTGCATCGAAATGAATACTATCCCTCCTCTGGTCCACCCTTACAGAATAGGAGTAGCTAATAATCCATAGACAGGTGTTGAATAAATCTGTAGGTCGACGAATCAATTCAGTCCTTTCTGCTGGTGAGCACACACCCGGGCCCCGCTGTCCATGTTAGAGTCAATATCAGTCATTGATTGTACATGTGTAGAGTGCACAGACCTTTGTTTGAGAGGGGCAGTAAAACTCCTAATTGGTTCATTCTAAGTGGTCAGGTAATACCTTTTTATCTTGCGAGCCTTTGTATTTTTCAGTTTTGTTAAATTTGAGATTTGTCTTCGAAGTTTAGTCATGATGCAGGATATCAGAGCTCATGTACTTGGAGAGCGATGCTTTTTGCACATTGAAGAAGGGGAAGCTTGTCTCTTATCTCTTGGCGGAGCTGTCCCTGCAGCAGCTGCTCCAAGACATCGTCATCACTCTCCCTGTAATGAGCACGGGATGAGATGGTAGGGCTGGGCGGCATGGGGAGGGGAGTGCCACTTGATGTCGAGGCAAAAACCCTGCAGAGGCACAAGCTGTCTACATGGACCCGTGTGAGTGCCAGACTCCTCAAGTGTCTTCATTAATGGAGCTTTATCTAGTCTCACCTTTAGTTGTTAGATTATTTTTTGTTTTTTTACATCTGTAAATGTTCCTATTAGTTGTTTGTGTTGTTAATAAATGCGCACAAGTGCAGTGGATAAGCTTTTTAGTGCATTAGATGATTTTTCTCACCGGCACATGACAATTTCATGCCTTCTTACCTGGATTAACTTCAGATCAGGCAATGACTACCAGTCTGGAGCAATTGTTGTTAATCAGCACAAAGATCTGTTCTATTATTCAACCACAAGTGAACTATTTTTCCTTTTCCATTCTGTTTCTCAGCACCTAAGAACCTGGGCAGAGAAAAAGGCAATTAAGCTAATGTAGTATGGGTGTCATAAGGTTGTAGATATTTCAAGAGCAGAGCAATTTACCACTTGGGAAAAGAGAGGAGAGCTTGCATAAAACATTCCACTCGCCTCCAGATTTATTATGCTTTTAGTTGTGTTATATGTGATACAATTAGCGTTAGGTGCCAATAAGGCTCGCAGCTCAAGGACGTGGTCATCCCCTGGCCATCTGTCATGAACTGCATTCCCCTGTTATGCAGCTAGAAGGCGGGCCAGTCGGTGCATCCAAAGGGAGAGGGCCCAGCCCAGTGTCACAGAGCACATGACACCACAGGTGTGGATTGACCGTTTATGTCACTGTGCTTTGGTGGATAAAAATAAAATAGGACTGCAAACATGTCCTAGAAACAATTTCCAAGTTAGGGACTGAGCTGTGAATTTTCTAATTGCCACATAGCTATGTTGGAAGGTTTTGAATGATTTGAATTGCTGGATTTAGGTTAAATTAAGTTATGAGACATGCACAGAATATTCAGCGCAGCTATCTTATCATTATGGATGTCTGTTTTATGTTCAAAGGAAGGCATGAATAAAGCTTTCAACAAAAACCCTGTCATGGGACAGCAAGAGTCTGTCCAATCTAGAAGTGAGACATTGTCATTACAGTCTTATCATCTCATTCGGCTGTGTCATTTTCATTAAGGAGCCAATGGGTGCAGAACTGCAGAGGGCAGCAATGATATGTGCAAGGACAGCCCCCAAGTGCCATGTTATCAGTGAAAAGGGAGGGGGAACTGACTGCAGATTTCCCCATAGTGCTCGCTGCTCACACACAGCACCGGGCACGTATGACTTATGTCTGAGGAGCAGCCAAGTTGGCTCTTAATCTACTCTTTTTAATCAAGAATCTGGTTCCAGCTTACTTTATGACTTTCATTTTATGGGCTTCCCCTCAATGTGTCATCTGAATCCGAGTAAACAGATTCAGAAGCAACTGATGCTAAATGTCCTGCTGCAGAAATGAACACGTCTCTTTTTCCTTTCTGGAGAATGCCACTGATGTTTGTGTTCCTGGTGTTTTTTTTTAACAGCTTGTTTCCCTTGCGGCATGACAGTAGCACCCTTTATCAGGAGCTGTTATGGTGCACTGTGAAAATTTCAAAGCAGGCGTGAAAAGCGTCCTATAGGTCAGATGAAACCAGTGTCAGACTGATGGAGTCTACTCTCTGCAATCTTTTGCATCCCATATCCATCTGCATTGGAAAATGGACTTCTCTTTGGGCAGAGATTTTTGACATTTTCTCTCAGGAACATAAAACGGCCATATCAAATACCGCGCTGTAACCGCTCCCCGCTCAAGAACTGCGCAGTTTACTGCCTTCTATTCAATCAGAGCCATATTTTTCTGAAAAACTGACAAAACATCCGCTGTTGAAGTAAAAGAGAACACACAAACTTTAATTTACCACCTAAACCCAGCAACTCGTCTGAGACCGGGTCCACACCCTCCCAACAGTGTGTCACAGATGTTTGCAAGCTTAATGGGATTTGATCTAAATTTAGAGGGATCGTGTCACACTTGCATTTAAAATTTGGATACCTGGGCAGATTGCTACTTTGCTTTGCTTTATGACAGTGTGTCATGACAGAGAAGACTCCAAGCTGCCAAGAGGGACACGACACACAGGGTTATTTTGGGGTAATGCACTGTGCCCCCCTCTCATCAATGAGAGCAAGTAAAAGCAAGATGGCACCCCGCTGCATTGTTGAAAGACAGGTGGGGCGATGAGTTCCTGACACTCTTTGGCACGTGTGTGTAAAATCACTCATCATGTCAGCGTTTGACAGCGCTCGTTTTGGAGGTGAGGGTTTGACGTGACAGGTTAGCGGAGATGCAAATTATCATTTTCTGCACCAACGTTTTTCTTTTGGGCTTTATTGGAGTCGACGGCTGGGAGGAAAAAGTTCCTTCAGTATTCAGAAGTGAGTGACTGAATGTCTAGGCCGTCTGTGGGTGGGCCAAAAGCCCTCTGATCGGTAGGGTTCAGTGACAAAATTGGCACATTGAGCACACTGACAAGGGCAAAGTCAGCATATTTGAAAAATGACTGGCCTGTTTGAAATGTGAACCGCACTGTTTTGATTGGCTCTCAATCAATCGGAACAGAATCTGCGTTTTTATTCTGCGTCAAATGTCATAGTTCAGCATAATGTTGTCATCACAAACTAATTAAATGGATCCACAGACTTGACACATTTGAATGCCTTTGTTTTGAAGGAGGTGCAGAGGCAACAGAAGTGTGAGTGCAGAAGAGGAACTACAGACAGGACGCGCTGATGGGTTGGGGAATGGCAGGCTGGGATTGGCCATCTGGACTGTTCTGCATAGACTTTCTATTTGAATTGCAGATAGGAGGTAGACAGAAATTTTGGAATGTTAGGTGGCAGACCTCAAATGATCAAGCTTTGCAGAAGCAACAAACAGTTTATTTTTGGAAGAATAGTGGCCGTCAAACTAACAAAAAAAATATTGCTAGCAAACCTGTAGAGGGGTGAATTATTTTTTTGCTTTGATACATATATTCATGCAATGATAATGCTTACTTATCATCTTCACTAACATCAATTCAACACCAGGGTATTATGGATATAGCTGTAGACTTTGTGAATACAATCAATATTATTAAGGCAGTGATAAGTTTGAATGTAAGAATAATAAATTAAGTGAACACTCTGAAAGTCCTGTTTTTTACCTTTCACACAGAAAGACAAATTAACAACAGAACTAATCTAACGTTTAGACCGTAATGAAAGAAACTGGCTAATTTTCCTGGAGTGATGGCAGTGATGATGAAAATTAACTGGAGGAATATTCAATATGCATGTATAGTGTCCACAGCTTTATCAGCTCCAAGTTAGACTGCTTTCTTTCATTTATCAAGGATTATAATAGTTACAACTTCCCTGTTACCTAAAAATTCAAATGACTTTGCTTTATGCAACACTTTTAAAATGCCAGCCATAATGTGCAACTGTGGTCGGTGTTTATGAACAACCATAAAGACAAACTTAGTGCAGTGTCACCACAAAGCTATTATACAATAAAAGTTAATGTCCATGAGGAGAGGGGGGAGGACAATGCAGTCATTAGAGAGGAAATTACTGCTGTGTCACTCAAATGAATGTGGAGCATAATAACAGCTTTGGAGGGTTGTGTGCAATAGTTAGTGGTGCACAAAAACCTTAAAGCAGTCTGACAGCACCACTGTTTGTATGAGCAGAATGGATGACAGCGTTGAGCATCGGTCGAAAAGACAAACCAATAGTACATATTGTGATTTCTCTAAAAGTTCTTAATAATACCCCAAGGCATTGAGGAACAAATCTGTAGATTAGTTTTGAGAGGGAGCCAGAATGCAAAAAACTTGGCCACTGACTCAGAGCAGACATGAGAAAAATCAATAGAAGCAGATGCCCTATTTTCCCATCGTCTTAAAAAAAAAAGATATATATATATATATAAAGCTCTGTCCTCAAAGGTTAAAGCCTGTTCTCTCTGCCAGTGTTGGAGCACTTGAGCCTCGGGACAGCCGGTCTGATAGAAACGGGAGCTGGGATGAAGTGCACATGGTCAGGAACATCTCTGGCATTTCATCCTCCTGTGGAAGTGATGCAACATTGCCCTGACTTTACTCAGCCCTAAGAAGATGAATTTATGCCTCATTCTTTGCCTTATTCTCAGAGCCTGAACAGTAGTGCGGTTGCTGCATTTTGAGGAATTCAGGGGGATCCTGTGTTTGGATGAAAAGGGGATTTCGATTATACCTGCTGATATGTTACTGAGTGGTGGAATTGCCTTCAAATGTGGCTGTGCCCAATTTAAATACTCTGTCCTAGTTAACGGTCTTGCTTCCCTTATCCCTGACCAACAACTTTAGTTCTTAACTACTTTCAGCCCTTGTGAAATTGTTTAGTACTAAAGAGCAATTACCGAGATAATGGAAATGTCCAGGTGGGTCAGTTTATATAAATCTTTTCTTGTCCTTGGCATAAAAGCTTTGCAGTGTTTTTGTTGCCTTGTTTGGGAGGCTGAAGAAAGAGATGGGATGTATTATCTGAATGAGTCTTATTGGGTTCCACGTAGGTTATGGCCATTTGATGTGGGTGGCTTTCAACTATAAAAATACAGTGTTGGTGCGTGCAACAAGGATTGATGTCAACTGTTTCTTTTTCGTTATTCAAGGTCTCAGCAGTGGTATGTCTTTGTGGCAACAGAAACTTCACAAGAAGAGCTTTGCATAACGTATTTGTTTGCTGATTACATAAAGCAGTGCTTCCCACGCTTCTCAATGGTGGCTCCAGACCACCTACTTTTAACACAAGCTTTGGGGTATTGCGCTCCAGAAAGAGTTGTAATTTGACACCTTCAGCTTGAAGGAAACTGGGATCTTCAGGATATTTGTTCAAAATAAATACGGCACGCTTTGAACAATGATTCTCTGAACTTACTGAAGGTAAAACTTGCTGCAGACTGCGGAAGAAGTGCAGGCTGACCTCAGAAAAGGACACTACTCACTGCCACAGACAGCAAATTACACTTTATCACATTTAAAGGACTGGGACCTTGAAATAATGCACCTTTAATAAAATTACTTGACAATAGTGCAGGAAGGGGAATACACCACATACACACATCTTTTGAGTGTCACCTCATATCTCTCCTGACCCTCTGTGAACCACTTAGATTTTCTGCTGGCAGGAAAACTTTTGTCCTTCTTAACTTGATTTTTGTTTGTGTCAGGGACCTTAGATGATGCAAAAGCTCTCAGTCCCAGAGCCAACGTTTTAAAAATGTTTAGAATTGGTTTAAAGGCTTCTCTGATTAGATAATTACAGAAAAAGGTTAATGTAGAGGCTCCACATTTTCATCGTTTAAAACTTAAAGTGTTTTGCTGAGACATTCTCACTCCCTCCTTCACATGATGACGACTGGTCTGGGGCTTTTATTATAATCAGACCAACTGGGCTTCTTTTTTTTCTGCTTTTTTAAAACTGTTCTCATTTTTAAATCTGCCTCCAGTCAAAGTCAAATTACAAACATGACTTGACTTCCCTTTTTTTCGATGCCGTCAGCAGAGGGAGAAGTCACCTTGAGTCATAGTATGACAATGCAGTCTGAAAGATGGAGCTTTCTAATATAGACTAAAAGCTGTAAAGGACTAAAGTGCATCCCAGGCCATGAGATTTTCCTTCCCAAAACCAAGTATTATTGTCACCTAATGCTGTGGTTGTATTGTCTAAATCTAAATCTGCCGTGTGTATTTTTACCACAAAAAACACTTGTGCATGTGGGTGTTTTTTAACCTGTGAAAACGAAGAACTTATCTGATCTGAGTCTCCAGTGAAATCCGTCGGTATGCAGTGAGATAATTGGTTTTACTTTACAGGCAGAAGTGGAGCACAAACAAAACCCAATCAGCATTTGTAACGGGAGGAGAAAGCAATGTTTTCAAGTGCTGGGACATAAACGTAAGCAGCCTGTGGGAGTCGAATTTTTCTGTATCTTCCATTGTACGAAGGGCTACAATTGATTCCCCTCTTCAAATTGTAGATTGTCCATCACAGTTTGGTTCAGTTATTTTGCATTGCCAAAACAACGTAGTCCTCCCTCCTGTATCACCCCTCTGGTAGATTTGTTCAATTTAAACTTGATTACATCATTCGTGAATGCTGCTGACCACCTTGTGAAAGAATATAATGTTCTCAGTTTTCAGCCCATCTGCAGAGCAGTGGTTTATTTTTCTTCATCTTGTGGCTTCGCCACTCAATGAACAGGAGAGTTGAATATGTGTGCTGTTCAGACCACATCCTGTGTTAAGTGGTCAGTAGTGCGCTTAGTCCAACCTGTGACCTTGCCGAACAATCAAGTCCCACTACACTGACACGCCCACGTCAAAGCTGTAATGAGGCACATTATGAACATCAGTTACTCTTAAATTTAGTCTATTTTTAAGTACTTTTTAAAACTCTAGATCACTGCTGTCATTTTTCATGTGCAAACCATTGTTTTTCTTTTTGGGGCTTCCTGGATGTGTTTGTCCAGCCAACTTAATTGGCTCAGTTTGGAATGATCTGCATTAGCTCCATTACTGCAAACCATAAAACTCAGCAAAGACTCAATCTTGTTAATATCAATTCCCTTAATGTTAAAAGCTCTGAGGTAGATATCCAAGAGGAGATATAGCAAAGAGACACAGGCGGTAGGGGAAATAGATGTTCTGATGCACTGCAGCAAAGTGAATGCGTATCTAATCTGACGCCTAGAACTCCAGGCTAATGTCTTGATGGGGCATAAGTGGATCATTGCTGCCCTTAGAAAATTTTCCCTAGTGCAGGTTGAAAGAAAAAAATCCCTTTTGCCTTTTAGCTGAACTGTGCCCCTTGTTTTCTTACCATTTCTGTAATATTTCTTCTCAATCTCCAGCCTTATTGATTTCAGATCACAGTTGCTTTATGTTTCACTGTATCCTGTGTGTTAGTACTGGGAGATACCCCAGTGCTGCACAGGATTCCAGCTCATCAGGCCTAAGGGCTGTTTGTAGTCCTCTGCTGCACGGATTCAAATGCCAACACAGATCCCTCAATGCTTCACAGTCTATGGGAACATCATATCTTTACTTTGTCATGGGAGAAACGAGAAATCCCCTCGGCACGCTCGCAAACATCTCCAGCTGCTATGCAGCCATCAAAGTCTTTCAACTCTACAGACTTTAAATGAACAAGTCACCATATTACTTTCGGCAGAGCCTTGCTTCAGAGTTGAGCTTCCAATCTCATAAAAGTGCTTTGACTTTGGTGTGAAGATAGGGTAAATGCCTCATGAAGCAAGTGTGCCAAACCCTATTGTATGCTTTCATGTGTAAATGTTTGCCCAATTGATCATTTAAGAATAGCAGCTCCTTTTTGGCATTCGTGAAGCTAATCGTGTATAGGAGGCCTGAGCTGACAATGCATGCAACACTGCAAGTCAACAGACGGATGGCGGAAATGACAGGGTAGAAGTCAGGCGTTTCTGTGTCCCCACTCGCCACGATAGATGAGTTCATTTATCTCTCCCTGGCCCGTCTTCTGCCTACTCGGCCCTCTGTTGCTATGAAAATGAATAGCCTCTGTAAAATGGAGAAATCATGCCCTGAAAAAAACCTTTACGATACCACAGAGGCACATTTATTTCATCTTAAAGGGGAGGTTTGAGGTCACCCTGCAGTTCTTCCCCAGTGACATTTTCCAACTTGACATTCTGTGACATTTCCAGTTAAATATTGCTGATATTCTTGCAGAGGAATTAAAAGCATGTCTAAAAGGGACACCAACATTAAAGCACTTTCTCTTCCTCTGTATCTTCCTTCCTCTCTGTCTCTTTATCCCTAACATTCTGTTTCCCTCCTCTCCATGCACCAATACAGGCTTACATGCGCCACCTAATAACTGTGGTTGACTCCCATCTCCAGGTATTAGAGGAAGTCTTTAATCCAAAAGGATTATCAAAAAATTCTATCATCTGGAATATATGCGACAGACACAAAGTGTGTGACTGAAAAAGGCTTATGATGCTATTTTAAGTCAAAATTCAAAGATTATGATGCAGGAACATGCCGAGAAACACTCATGCAAGTGGGTAAAAGTCTTACCTTGTACTTATGTTATATAAGTATTGACTAAATCAAAAGAAAATAACTCACTTATGTCAGCAACAACTAAGATATGTGTAACACAGAGAACAAACAATGTATATTGCATATATTATACATATCTATAGCAGACAAGCAAATGTCGTATAGCGTAGGAGATCATGAGCTAGCCTACAGCATCATGCTTTCATTTGAATTAATTCCCTTATAGTGAAAATGTTTGCATTATAGTTGGTGAAATTACATTCTGGTAGTCCAACACATAAAGATTTTAGCACTTTGAATTTGGATGAAAACACAAGGTGAATTTATTCAAATAAATTGGGCATGTAATAAAAAGTAAGCTACATGTCTATTTACAACCATAAGTCTCTGTAATATATGGTATAAAAGTAACTTGCACGGCTATACTTATATTTATAAATCAACTAAAAATCTATCATGACAATGTTATATTCAAGTAAAATTGGGTCATATCACCTGTTCAAAAGCTTCCATAGTAATCTGTAGACATACAGACAGAAAACGTGGATATGAAAGGGGCACTGTGTCGGGGCTCTGTGAAATAGATCCATTCACTTACATGTGTTCTATATCACTAGAACTATTACCAGAAATCACTGCTCTCTCCCTAGATTTGCCTTTGAGCTGTTGGGGGCATTGCTTGGTAGTTGTCCATGGTTGTACAGCTTTCATGTGGCACATTGAGATCACCTTAATAAAGGAAATGTTTTCTAGCTTTGCAATTAAGTGTTTTATGGAAATCAAATATCTTTCTTTTTTGTCTAAGATACCTATTTAAAATGATAGAAATGGCAAAGAGTCAGCAGAGAAGTTTGTACCCTTTTCATCTTTATCATTTTGGCATATAAAACTGCTAGTAAAGAACCAAAGCAAACTAAAACAAAATCAAAATTCAAGTTGTCAACCATAAAACCAAAATGATGAGGTTACTGTTAATTGAAATGGATC